>JAUIRK010000861.1:0-70067 GCA_030549495.1 Nectonema munidae | reverse complement strand
ATCGTTCTTAGATTAGAAAAAAATAGAGGAATTTGGAAAGATGTTGTAAGGTATTTATTTCTATGTTAAACAATCGAGTTTTTTCGTACATATATAAATTTGTAATTGAAAAGTATTTTCATAAATTGTTTATATTTTTACCAATAATTGTGTTAGTTGTTTATTTTTCGAGTGAATTTTATTTTTATTTTTTTCTCTTTTTGTTTCTTTTTTGTTCCAGTACATATTCACTTCTTCTCTCAAAAATCCTCGTTTTCTGTTGTTTTTGCTTATTTTAAAAATGGCGAATATTTTTTACTCCAAGTAAAATATCAACAAATGAGACCTTTTATTAATAATACATTTATTAATTTGAGCTAAAATGATTCTCTTCCAACAATTCTCTTTGTTCTTTTACACCTCAAACCTGACACCTCTTCTTTTCGCACCCTTTACTCTCTCCCATCACACCCATTAGCCATCTTTTCTGATTTCTCCCAATCGTAATTCTTGCTATATCCACACTGCCAGCAACATATACTTTGATTATCTCAACCGATTGCAACGCTGGATCACACATCTGGGACCACAAAGAAAATCCACGAGACAACAAGTCATCAATTTCTTATACTCTCACAATCTATATCTAAACCTTACATACCAACGTTCTTATAACAACGAACAATACACATCTCACATTGACCTCACAATAACTACATCAAATACTCTCCAATCTAATATTTAATTGGTCGATCTCCGACATCCTGTCAACATCAGATCACTTCATCATAATTTTCAACTTCTCATTAACACTACAACTATCAAAAACTATAACAACACCCTAAAAAAAACACACTCTGTAAGCTCCGTATGTCAACACTCTCAACATCTCACTCCCAACATTACCATCTCTCTCCTCACCCCTACATCCATCCATAAAGCAGCACTATCCCTCAATGATCATGTTTCACATTTTATCTTCTACTCTACTCCTATCAACCCATTTCCTAAAAGAAGACACGTTTTTTTCTGGACATCTGAACTGAATGTGTTAAGAAACAAACTGAAACGCATTGTCAAAACCCTAGAGAAATATTTCCATCATTTCTAATTTCTAAGAATCATTTCTATCCATTCTGCTGCTAAAAGAATACAAACAGACAATACGTCAGACTAAAAAGAACTGATGGGGAAAATTCACCAGCCAGTACTCAAACAATCCATGGAACATCATCAATAGGCTAACTAAAAAAAGAAAAAAAACCTTTTATTCTCCCACCAGAAACAATACTTCTCTTATGTCGATCATAACTCAACATACCAGAAAACTCCTTCAGAGACTACTTAACCTCAAACTTACTCCTAAATTCTCACATCACTATCATTAACAACTTACGTTTCAAAACATTTCTAACACTAATCATTTATCCTCTATAGAAGAATGGCAGATGTCCATATCTTCATCTCAAAATGCACTAATTTCCTCTTTACCACACATAAGCACAATACACACAACTTACAAAACCAAAAATTTACACCACCGCGTTCAACTATTTACGTTGTCTATCCAGGCCACTGCCCATACAGGAGCATATTTCTTCCGAATTAAAGCTAGCGAAAATCCATATTGTCGTTTCGGATGCGACACAAAAGAAACGCCATAACATCTCATCTTCACATGTCAAATCATCTTCTCTTATGATCTTCTAATTTGCTGCTTTTCTTTACTTAATAGATCTTCTATTACACCCCAACATTACTAAAATCCTTAGCAACCCTCATTGACACCATTGAAACAACTCTCACCATCGTTAATAACCCTATGAAAAACTAATCTGCCTTTCATTTCAATTTTTAGAATAACATTCGTAACTCCTCCCTATCTCTACCAACATCCCCATCCTTAACCAACTCTCAAGCTTAGGGAAGCATATCGGCACACTTTGGAAAGTGCTTTGAGATCTATACCCACCTTATTGTTTTTAGTTTTTAATAATATTTTCTTAAATTACTGATTATCTATAGCTTTTTTTAATAGTTTGAGGGTTGGGTCTTTTTTCATATCAAAAAATATCTCGAAAATTTTTCTAATAATGCTTAAAACACCCAATTAGTGTTAATAAAATAATGTATAAATCGAGCATAAATTCGATTTAATAAATTTAAAAAACTTTTTTTAAAAGTACAATATATTTTTCAAAAAATTTTTTAACTTTAAATCCAAAAAGAAAGCTTAGATTTGGGTAGCTTGGGTCAATTGTACTGTTAAAAAATATTCAAAAAAACTCTCATAAAAAAGTTAAAAAAAAAAATTTTTTTTTGTATAAAGATATTTTTTAAGTTTTCCGGAGTTTTTAAAAAAAATTGTTTTTTATTTAAATTGGCTAATGCAATTGGAAAATATATAGGTGCGCAGTAGGGGCGCATATTTTATCAACACCGCTTTTTTGCCCATACTACAAGTCTTTTCTAGGAGTCGATCTTCTTTAGTTTTTGGTTCTCAGTTTTTCAGAGCTTCTGTCACCTAACCATATCCAACAAAAAGGAGAATTAAGCCAAACTTTGATGTAAACATATTTTCACATCAAACACTGATAAAATTACTTTTGTTATTTTAATCACTGAGAAAAATGTTCGATAGCAAACTTTTTGAATTAGGATTAGATGAGAATATTGGTAGTACACACGCATAAACCTAATCCGCTCACCTCAAAGTTGGTTTAGGGTTCAAGGGTTGTTTTCATTTCAGCGGCTTCCTGGCCTTTTTGAAACTCCTGCACAAATAAAAGACGTTTATTTTATTAAATCTAATGTTTGGTTCTACTTATAATATACTTTGTGATCTTTTATGTTGATTTTTGTTGCGAATAAATTTCTTTTTCTTCTTCAAAGTTGGTAATGTGGGTCTCCATATCTGTCCCCAGAATGGCTTTGCCTTTCAGTTTTATTTTGACATTGTTTTAGGTGGATAGTGATATTTGTGAGCAAGGCTAAACGATATAGCTAGAAGATATAGATTAGAAGGATTTTTTGACAAAGAATGCTAGCCATGGGATACTGTAGGCTACAGACATTAAAGAGCATTGCTCCATGACAAAGCCAACGGACCTCACAGAAGAAGAGCAGGTTTTGTAATTTACGTACACATCGCCCTTTAGTACTTGGAACTAGCGGTTATTTAGTCTGCTAGGGGAGGATTGTGACAACTTTTCACAACAACAACCATGACATTAACAAAATTGTTAGACTTGGCACAGAGGAGCTCTTTGTAGAAGATGAAATGTACCTTAGGATTGGGCTGAGTGTAATCGACTGCTTCATAGTGTCTCACTAGTAGTGAAGCAGCGCCTTTTCCACAAGCATTTCTTGTCCATGGTCTTTTTAGCACACAAAAAGGGAGAGTTTTAAACAGTGCTGCTTAAAATACGCAAGCACAATGTCAAAAATGTCCTTTCAAGTCATGGTGCCAGGCAGCGGAACAAGTTGGAGAATTTTCTCACACACGCGTGGTTAGGAATAATACCACAAAAAAAGTAATCAGTGGTGTCGTAAAAACCAAAGGGAGAAGACAAGAGTTGAGCAACGAGTCTTAAGTGAATCTGTTCGACACGATGACAAACAGTACTGGTAGAAAGGCTAATACTCTAAAAAGTAGAACGTTACTCTAGAGTCTAGATCAGGGGTTTCCAACCTTTTTTACTTGTGGACCCTTTGAGTGATAACCTTATTAACTGTGAACCCCCATGATATATATGAGACATGTATAAATATGTATATTCAAATAGGTAAAATTTTCAATTTTAATTGTAGATTAAAAAAAACGAATATATATTATATTCATAATTTCACATCTAAATGCTTCCTTGAACAAGATAAACAAAAAATATACGACAATGACTTTCAAATAAAATTCAATATACATCCAGGCCGCGATAATCAAATGACCAAGTAGCTAGAGATTACTGTAATCAACTTCATCCAAACTAAACATGGAATCATAGATGCTATTCGCTAATAATTGTATTGTAGAATTAACTTGTAACTCTTATTACAAAAAAAGAATAAATATAAATATTTTGTGGTATCCGTAGATCAGTCAGTAGTAATTTAAAATTTTAGGAAATTGTTATCGTTGCTTATATGCTAATTAGATAAAAATTAGTAATATGGTCATCAGATGTCAAAACCATATATAATATGCTTACATCCAATTTTTATTTTACTATTATACACTTTTTAGTATATACATTTTAGAATATATTGCATAAATAGCTTGTCAATTAACCGCTAAAAGCAGTGGATGGTGATAACTCTTAAATTCTACCTTTTTTTTTTAACACCCAGGATTTCAGAGATGATTTCCATCAAAAACCGAATTTATTAAGATTAAAAAAAAGTTAAAAATAAATAAATTAATAAAAATATGCTTTCAAACAAAACTTTATATACCACTGTTTCTTGCGGGAAAGCTCTGGATTGTCTAAAGATGTGTAATCACCGATAAAAAATTTTGATACATCTCAGTTTTCTTCTTGAGTTTGGAGGGCTGAATTGCTTTGTTTGAATCAAATAGGCCGGCCTTAAACACTGTCTTGATATTCAATTTACTAGAACCAATTTAATTTATTTGAATTGTAATTAGTTTCTAGACAAAATTTAAGTCAGAACGATAATTTATCCATTTAAAATCTAATAGTTCTCTATTAAATCACCAAGAATATTAAGATTATGTGAGCATATAGTTTAATGGCCTAGTGATTTTATTTTAAATATCAGTCTTATCATAGAGAATTTTTTTATGTAAAAATATTAATACAAAACTAATTTTTTGGTTTTGGAAATTAAAATAATAATTATTTTTTGCTTCTCTATTCATTGCTAGTATTTAAGGGTCCGACTTAAAAGTGAACTTTTACATTTAAAAATTGCAATTAAGTATAGCCTGACCCTAAATAGAAACTATTTTTAAAGACGATCTTCAAACTATAGTAAATTGAAACAGACTGAAATAATTTTTCTTTAGAATTAGAAAAAAATGTTTTTTAATTTTGCAATAATTTTTAATTCCATTTTTATAAACTTTAAAATGGCTATATTGTAACTTCGCGCAGATTCAGTAACATTATATTTTAATTATTTCTTGATTAAAAAGATTAAATTCTCTTATTTATTGATTTAAGTGTCATTATTATGTTCAATTATATTAACTTTAGAGGTTAAAAATCATACTCATTATAAAAATGCTATCAATTGCTCCGTTATTTCATAAAAATGAATCGTATGATTATAATAGTTCAAAACCTTTATATTTATTTAATCATAAATAAATTTACTAGCTTTTATTTGGTACGGTGATTTCTTCTGCCATAAGGTGTGCAGTGGGGTAAAAATAGCCCATAAATAAATTAATGTGATTTTTTTATAAGAAATTTTTAAAGTTGAAAAAAATATTTTGATTAAAAATAACAAGTTTTAAGTAATTATTGTTTCTTTTTAAAAATAAAATTTTTATTTTATTAACGTCATCTTTTTAATTTTTTTTTATATAATAATAATAATGAGTTTATAGATAAAAAATAATAGTAGATACTTATTGGTTATCCTCTTTCCCCTAACTAAAAAATTTATCACCTTACCCTTCACATAAAAAAAGGGAATTTTTACCAAGAAGTCAATGCAACAAGGATCACTTTATGAATTTGTTAGTTGAAAATCAATTCAGAAGGTGGTTTAGAATTCCTGTATGAAGAGGAGAAAAAGGACTAAGAACACATAATTTTTTTGCTAATTCACGTTTATCTTTTCTTAGTTCATATAATACTGGGTAATAGGATGACAAGTCTCATATTTTGTTAGTGTTAGCTCGAAATAAAAGCGTTGTTAATTGCAACAATTATTTGATATAAGTGTGTGCTGCATATCTTATTGTTAAGCCAAAAGTGGTTGGACGGTTCAACATGACTGTTGAAATTGATGAAAGTTTGTTCACTAAAAGAAAAAAATATGTCGCACTCAAACCCTGTTCGCATCGAGACTTCTTCAAATAATAGAAAATAATATGAAAAGAATAGTCAAATATATATTGGTCAGTATCAAGTATCAACATCTAATTGTCAATCATTCTCAACACTTTATAAATCCTACTAATGAAGCTCTATCCAAAATAATCAAAGATATTGAAAAAATGCTAAAGAAAGAAATGAGGGACACAATAGCACTCACAGAGGTCTACGGGACTCATATGGGTGAGTTTATGTGAGACAAGAGCTTATTAGAAGGGTTATATCCTTTTGATTCAATATTTAAATACATTGTTAACTTTTGGGCTCCTCAATAGGCATGATATGATTTGTGTGTTTAACTTTTTCATAATGAAAATTATTTGAAAAAGGAGAGTGTGGAGGAGGTTAACCAATAGAAAAGATTAAATTATTAGGAAAATTATTACTTTAAGTAAAAGTAATAACACAGTTTTCGCATGCAAATTTTTGATGATTTTTGCAAATGAAAATATTACACTTTGGGCATTTGACACTTGTTTTATTATCCTCTTTTCTTGGATCAAGTTTTCATCTGTAAATTTAGAAAGAAAAATTTCAATAATTAAAATGTTCATTTACTTAGTTAATTCGAATTTTATTAAATTACAAAACTAAATTTTTTTGTAAGTAAGTAAAAAAAAATATGGAGTTTAAATAGTTCAAATTTTCATAAGTTTTTAAGACAAATTTAGCATGTAAAAATCCCTGGTAAATGATCGTATGCAACACATTCAAGTGGGCAAAAAACTACTATCATCATAGGTATAGTGAAAATTTTATTAACCCTATTAGTGCTGAGGGGGGGGGGCGTAAAACGCCCCTCTTCACTAAAAAATTAATTGTACAAAATTAGCTGAATCATATCTCTTCAAATTTCGTGACTTTTCTTAAAATCGCTAGCTGCATCTTTTGATACCAAAAATATACTTTTTTTTTTGTATATTTTGGCTTATAATAATTTCTTCAATCATCTTGAATATGAAATATATACAGTCGACCCCCGTTATAACGCACTATCGGGACCATACAAAATTGGCGTTATAGCGGGGTTGGCGGTAAATCGCGGGATTCATAACGTATCCATATTTTGTTGCATTATGCCATATTTGAGATCATACGTAATGCCATGTAGTGCAAGTATGTAGAAGTGTTCTCGTAGTGAATATTTTTATTTTATCGTTTGTGTTAGTGAACATCTTTGAATAAAAAAAATAAAAACCAAGCCGAAAATAATATAAATTTATTTGGAAAAAAAATCTAATATAGTTTTTTGTTTCGTGGTGCATTTCCCAACAGTATCCAATCTTTTTTCTAATTTTTCTAATAAGAACAAATCTGTGCAGTTATTGTTGCATTCAATAAAACTTCTACACAAATTGAGGGCAGACCGAACATCCTTCATAACTGGTTTTGATTTCGGTGCTGGTTCGTCATCTGATATGTCGTCAGCATCTGTTGGTCGTACACACTGAATGAGTTCTTGGTCTGTAAGTTCAGCCAAGGTCTCTTCAATGTTGTCGACAGCGGTGAACTTGTCTGCAGACATTGCATTGGAAGCGTCAATGTCTAGGGCTTTTGTTGTACTTCGTAGCAGTTCATCGAGTGGAAGGTCGTCTTCGTCGTCATCTTCTATGGTTTGTTGTTGTTCTGGTTTGGCGATAAGGCCGGTGTGCTGCCAACAATGTGATATTATTGAGGCTTTCACGGAGTCCCAGGCTTTCTTGGTGTAGCGTATGGCTTCAGCTATTGTGATGTGAGGGTTTCTGTTGGCATCGAGTTGGTCAATGATCTATCTGGTTGAGTTGGTGTCGTCTGAAGTGAGTTTTGAAGTTCTGTATAATGCCGGCGTCTAGTGGCTGTAGATGACAGGAAGTCGTCGGCGGCAGAAAGTGGACTTTGATGTTGGTCAGTCTGTCTGGTACAATGTGGGCTGGGGCGTTGTCCATAATCAGAAGAATGTGCCGTCTCTTTAGTCGCATCTTCTTGTCAAGGTCACGTAGGTAAGTGTTGAAGACAGTCGAAGTCATCCAGGCTTTGGCGTTGTAGTCGTAGTCGACGTAGAGTTTGTGCTTGAAGTCTTTGAAGCATCTGGGCTTGTTGACTCGTCCGATGACGAGGGGCTTGAGTTTTTCTGTACCATCGGCGTTGCAGGTAAGGGCTACAGTGATTCTGTCTTTTAGTTTCTTGGTGCCCTTCTTCATGTCGGAGGTGGTCAGTGATCTGTCGGGTAGTAGGCGGAAGAAGAGGCCGGTCTCGTCCATTTTGAATATGTTGCGTTGCTCGTAGTCTTTCATGGTGTTTGTTGCTTTTCGAAGGCCATCTGTTGGTCTACTCCGGCACTTTCACCGCTGAGGATCTGATACTTGATCTTGTAGCGCTGCTTAAAGCGATGAAGCCACCCGTTGGAGTAGGAGAAGTCAGTGATGCCGATTTCAGTGCCGAGTTTTTTCGCCTTGTTTCGTAAGATGTCGTCGTTTACAATTGCGTTATTGCTGCGTATGCCACTAAACCACACAAACAATGCCTCTTCTAAGTCTGTGTGTTTGGCGGTTTTCTGACGTTTTGTAATTGGTTCATTGACTGTCTTCCACTTCTCTTTCTGTTGAATGATGTCACCAATGGTTCGTCTTTTGACTTCATACCCCCAAGCCATACCGAAGTTATCAGCAATAGCTTGTTGACTAGCTTTAGGATGATATTCATGATAGCGAACAACTTCTAGCTTCTGTGATGCAGAGATAGCACAGCGCTTGCGTTTAAGTAAGTTCTCCATATTGCAGAAATGATAATTTGTCGGGTAAAAATCTGTTTTTCAAAGGCGTTTTGATGCAAACAATTGTGCTAACTGTAATCAGAGAAATGACGTGATTGTTGCATAAATGTGAGTGAATGTGAAATGAAAAACTACAAATACATCATATACACTTGTAGCAAAGGAGATGTTTTAGTTGTCTATTTACTCTTTGAAGATAAGCGGCAGCACACTGAGTATAGTAATAAATGAATTCAGCATATGTTGAGTATAAAATTATTAAATTTCACAAAGCAGTCATGTTGATTATTATCATTGTTAACCCTATTAGTGCTGGGGGGGGGGGGGGCGTAAAACGCCCCTCATTTAATAAAAAATTAATTGTAGAAAATTGGCTGAATCATATCCCTTCAAATTTTGTGACTTTTCCTAAAATCGCTAGCTGCATCTTTTGAAACCCATTTTCATGGTAGTTGAATGACCCCTTCATGTCCAAAACTGTCAATCAAAATAAAAAAAATTTATTTTTCAGCAAAATTTTGACATTATCTGTACTTAACCTTATAACTTAGGATCTATATTATATAATACCCTGAAAATTTATAATTATATACAGTTTAGAACGCATAACACTTTATATATTTAATTTTTTCAATAATCATGGCTACTTTTTAGAAAATGTCAATCAAAATTTTGATTGATCAAAAAATATATCTAATAAAAAATACTTTCAAATTTTACATAAAATATATGTTTTTATACTAAATCGGTCATGCTGTTTTCATTTCTGAACTCATTTTTTACATTTAGGATATGAAAATATCTATATGTGTTAATCAAATTTGCGGTTTACTTCTGAAAATTGTCTCCAAAAAAACATTCCTTCACATTTTACATAAAATATGTTTTATACCAAATCGATCATGTTGTTTTCATTTCTTGACTCATTTTTTTTTACATTTAGGATTTGAAAATACCTATAAGTGTTAATCAAATTTGCGGTTTACTTCTGAAAATTGTCTCCAAAAACATTCCTTCACATTTTACATAAAAACATATGTGTTATACTAAATCGGACATGCTGGTTTCATTTCTGGACTCATTTTTTACGTTTAGGATCTGAAAATACCTATAAGTGTTAATTAAATTTGCGGTTTACTTCTAAAAATTGTCTCCAAATACATTCATTCAAATTTTACAATGAAATATATGTTTTATACCAAATCAACCATGCTGTTTTCATTTCTGAACACATTTTTCACATTTAGAGGTTTTAAAATATCAGTCAAAATTTGCGGTTTACTTCTAAAAGCTATCTCCAAAAATATTCTATAAATTTTACATGAAATATTTGTTTTTTTATACCAAATCGATCATGCTGTTTTCATTTTTGAACTCATTTTTTACATTTAGGATTTGGAAATACCTATAAGTATTAATCAAATTTGCGGTTTACTTCTGAAAATTATCTCCAAAAATATTTTCTTGAAATATATGTTTTAATACCAAATCAATCATGCTGGTTTCATTTCTGGACTCATTTTTTACGTTTAGGATATGAAAATACCTATAAGTGTTAATCAAATTTGCGGTTTACTTCTAAAAATTGTTTCCAAAAACATTGATTCAAATTTTACAATTAAATATATGTTTTTATACCAAATCAACCATGCTAGTTTCATTTATGGACTCAATTTTTGCAGTTTGAATTTGAAAATACATATAAGTATCAATTAAATTTGCGTTTAGTTCTAAAATTTGTTTTTATAGCAAATATATCATGATGATTTCATTTCTGAACACAGTTTTCGCATTTAGAGGACTTACTGCTAGTGTCAATCAAATTTGCGGTTTATGTTTGAAAATTATATTCCAAAATATTCTCTCTAATTTTACATGAAATATATGTTTTTATACCAATTCGACCATGATAATTTTTATTTCTAAAATCATTTTTTGCATTTAGAGGTTTTAAATGTTTGAAAGTGTCAATAAATTTTCGATTTACGTCTAATGTCTGCAGAAATATTTTTGAAATTTAAATAAAATATGTGTTTTTATGCCAAATGGAAGATGCTGGTTTCATTTTTGGACTCAGGTTTGGCATTTATGGTTTTAAAATATCTGAAAGCTTGAATAAGATTTGCGGTTTACTTCTAGATACTGTTTTCAAAAAAATAAAATATCTGTTTTATACCAAATCGACTATGCTTATTTTATTTCTGTACTGGATTTTGGATAATACGGTTAAAAAAGATCTCGAAGTGGCAATTGAATTAGTAATGTATGCCTGAAAACAGTTCTGTAAAAAAATTTCAAAAAACGGCTGCATATTAGATATATAGTAAAAATATACTCTTTTTTTTGTATATTTTGGCTTATAATACTTTCTACAATCATCTTGAATATGAAATATTTATTAAAAAAAAATAAAACGTATTATAAAATCTTTTGAAAATTTGTATGAGAGAAGGAACCAAGTTGAAAACTAATTGAAAAAAGAACATGTGATCAAAACAAATAATTAAAAAAAATATGTATCTTGACTAAATGGAAGATCTACAATGTTCTAATGAACTAGTAAGTGGTTTAATTATATAATATTAGATGCTTCAAAAAAGATTTTGATTGTGAAAAAAAAGTTTCTCTTTTATAAATGAAAAATATTTAAATCTATCATCTAGCATTACAGTTAACTGAATTTCTAGGATGAGTTAACTGAGTTTCTGAAAATTTAGAATGGGTCAGATTTATCAAAAATGGCACAGGTGCCAATATGTGAGAATTTAGTCACTATCAAGATTTTTTTAATTTAAATTGAATTTGTCCATCTTTTTCCTTTTGTGTCAAAGAGATAATTTTTTAGATGAAGAACGTTGACAACTTTTTGTAATTGAACAATCAACATCACGAATGATTCATCAGAAAAAAATCCTTTGAAATAAGATTGGTTGACAAATATTCAGGCTTGATAATAAAATACACGATACTGATAAAAAAGTCTAAGATCACCAAGAAGATTCTTTAATCAGAATGCTTTGAGAGAGGAAAAAAGTAATTTTATCCTTATAAAAAAATTTTCGAACACACATTGAAGAATATAAATTTCTAATGAAAAAAGAGCTACCAAAAAAGGATCATCATAGAATGAATACCAAAATTACATATTGTAAATTATAATATGACGTAGAGACTACGAGCCGATAACGAATTTGTAGCCGAAAAGATGGAGGTCCTATCAAGTTACATAAGTTACTGTAGAATAAAATATTTTGAGTGAATTAAACACCTAAAGTTGGTTTATTAAATAAATTAAGAAAATAATTACCAGAGAAATACTGCAAGTAGAAGTTATTTTTATGTTTATATATTTGACATTGATTTACAGGTTTAATCGATTTTTTGACAGGTTTTATTGATTTCATAAAAAATGAACATCACCATTAAATTCTGCATACTTGAAATGTATAAAAAACTTTAAAAGAATCAAAATTTTAATTTTGACATGGGCTGTCATATTTAAATTATTTTGTCAGGTTTGACTAATTTTTTTATAAAAAAAAAAAGGAATATAACCAGTAAACACAGCCTACTTGAAAATGGGTATATGTGTGAATGGAAGATTATTATGTTTGTATACAAATTGATATATTTGTTATGAAATATAATATTAAAGATAAATAATCAAAATTGTCCTGAAATTCTTCTAGAAACAATTTGAAGCCATTTTATAAAAGTTGACAAAAAAGCGGATCGGCCACACATATTAGTAATTATTTAAATTAAAAAAATATTTTGTGTTATCAAACTTACTATTATAAAATAATTATATTATTATTTATAAATAATTATTATATTTTAAGTTATTATTATAATATAAACAATTTTAATTAAAAAAAATAGATTAATTTTTTATATTTTTTATATGGGGGCGTGAGTAGGGTTTGTTAGATGCTGGATTCGATAACTCAAGGTCTTGGGTTCGATTCCGCATCAAGCCTGCTTTCATCATAGTTCGATACAAGCGGCGCAATTGTGCCTTCTCGATGAAAACACCCCGGGGTACCTTTACCTTTATAATTCAATATAAAATTTTAATAATTTATATTAGTTTTATCCTGAGAACCATTCCTCTATGTATATTTCCATATTCTTTGAATATTTAAATTTGTTTTCATCTGTTTGAGTGTATTTGGGTAAAAAGTCTCATCCGGAAAAAGGAGAATGTTGTAAAGAACATGAAATAATAATACTAATGGGAGATTTAAATGCAAAAGTTGGAAATGGGAAGCAGGAAGATATTGTAGGATTAGCCGGTCCCGTGGTCGTTTCTCGCTTCGCTCGAAACAGTGTTTCTCGCTGCGCTCGAAACATAGGATTCTGGGTAGTGTGTATATTGAGTTGCTAATTCAAATTCTCTTCGCTCGAAACGACCACGGGACCGGCTAGTTTTTTTTCTTTAGGCTGCTCTCGAAACATAGGATTATGGGTAGTGTGTATTATGAAGAATATATAAAAGAATTATACGATGATGAAGACGATAATGATAATAATCAAGTAATAGAAACAAAAGAACAAGGACAAAAGTTCTTAAAAGAAGAGATTCAGAAATAAGGTATGGAATAAAGCTGTTGGAACATACGGATTGTCGAAAGAAGTACTTGAAGCATTGGGGGAGAAGGGAGTAAACATTAACACCGAAATAGCGAATAAAATATATGAGGATGGAAGGATGCCAAAACAAATGTTTGAAACTCTGATGATTAGGATACCAAAAATAGAAGGAACTCTAAAATGTGAGCAACACAGAACCATAAGTATAAAAAATCATATTGCAAAAGTTGTATGGAAGATAAAAGAATAAAAAATAAAATAAGGTTTGAATTAGCGAAAGAACAGTTTGGATTTGTTAAAGACTCAGGAACAATAAATGCAATATACTCTTAACCGGATAATAGATAATGTAATGCAAATTCAAAAAGAAGTGAGAAAGCGTTTGACTGAGTGAATCACAGAAAACTTTTTAATATTTTAGAAAACGTTGGAATAGATGGTAAAGACTTGAAGATGAAACAAAATGTTTGTAAAATGCAAAAAGTAGCAGTGAAAGTTGGAGAGGAGATGACATCATGGATTGATGTGAAGAAAGGAGTCAGGCAAGGTTGCCTGCTTTCACCAGACCTGTTTAATATTTACGCTGAAGTCGGGATGAGAAACGTAGAAGGTGAAAGTATAAAGATAGGTCGGAAAAACATTAACAATATCAGGTATGCAGATGACACTGTATTAATTGCAGACAGCAAGGATAAACTCCAACACCTCATACGACAGGTTAATATACAAAGTAAAACGATGGGAATAAGAATTAATCTCAGGAAAACAAAGTCAATGATAGTTACTAAAAAAGAGAATAATCCAAAGATAGAAATGAAGGTCAACGACCAAATAATTGATCAAGTGAAACAGTTTGTATATTTAGGGAGTTTAATCACCTCCGATAGAAGGAGTGACAAAGAAATAAAAAGAAGAATTTCAATAGCTAATAGTGCGATCAATAAGTTTGAAAAAATGCTCAGAAATACAAAACTATCATTAAATATGAAAAAAAGAAAGGTTAAATGCTACATATGGTCTAGACTCACATACATATGCGAAACCGGGAATATAAGCAAAAACTCTCAAAAAAAGTTGAAAGCGTTTGAAATGAAAATATGGAGAAGATTGATAAGGATAGCTTGGACCCAAAAAATTACAAATGAAGAATTACTATGGGACCCAAAAAATTACAAATGAAGAAGTACTATGGAGAGTTGAAACCAAAAGAGAACTCTTGTATATAATATACAGAAGGCAGCTAACATTTGCTGGCCATATTGATGGAAAAGATGGATTAGAAAGCCTTTGTACATACAGAATGATGGAAGGAAGAAAAGGAATACCACCCAGGAAATTTATCGATGGGCTCAAAAAAGCTTTGTGAAAGAGTTACAACACAATGGAGATGAGAAGGAAGGTGTAAGATGGAACAGCGAAGATAATTGTCAACATAAAAGATTTTGCTGAAGGTCAAAAATGGGGGGAGGCGGGCTCAGGTCAATAATGGGGGAGGGGGGGGGGGCTCAAGCCCCCAAAATAAATATGGTTCGCGGACCCTGCTGTAAGGCTATATGCTAGCAAACAAAAACTTAAAATAGCTATATAGAATAATATTTTATTATATATTATAGCTAATTTTATAGTTAGGTATTTAATTTTTTTTATTATGATTGTAAGTTTGATAACACAAAATAATTTTTTAATTTAAATACTTACTAATATGTGTGGCCTGGCAATATAATGAGAGACATAAAATATAACAATAATTTATTTCCAGCCTTTGTTCATACTTAAATATCTGTGTATCTTATATTTTAAGCATTTATCTAATATTATTTTTAATTATAAGTTTTTATTTGTAAATAAAGAATATATTTGTGTGTTTCGGTATATTTGGGTAAAAAGTCCTACCGTGCTATTTCTCTTTTAAACAAATTGGAACATAACCCAGCAGAGATTGAGAGTCTTTTTTGTCTGAAGTGTCTCCCATTTGTGTCTTCAGAGAAGTCGAGTTTGGAAGAGTAGAAGCAGGGGAAACAAGCTACCAAAAGGATAGAATAATTATCCTCTCTGATTGGAAAGCTTCTATGACAGAGCGATTCAAGACCATGGATGCAACAGTAGCACAGAATATATCTATATTTGATACAATGGGATCTTCAAACTTCTAAGCTCGTTTTATACTTTCATCATCGTCTTTCCGTTCCAATCAACTTTCCATTTTTACAGTTTCAACAATTGTATTTTTCAGCCCCAGCCTTTTCAATTGGTTGTTTAGTCATTCATTTATCATCCAACCTCACTCCACAAATTTTCCGTGACATGCTTCTTTCAACTTTAGTCAAAATACCTTCATCTAATGACCGTATGGTCCATGTTTCAGAACCATATGTCATGTCAGGTTTCATCCAAGCACTGTAAAATTTCCTTTTATTGATACTTTTTATATAAATCTAAATTACAAAATTTATAAATTAAAAAAACAACTTTAATAAAGAATCTTGTTTTATTAAAAATATTGATTTGAAATAGTAACATACAAATTTATTATCTTATTGGATATATTGAGAATGTATAATGTTTTTGATGCAAATGAATTTTTTTGATTCGTTAAAATAAGTACAGTATACACGTATACATATACAAAATATACAAATATATATATAAAAATTTTGAACCAAAAGATTTATGGTAGAATAATGTTAATATTGTTATTCAGAATTATAAGAGGATTCTAAAAATGTATAAAACTTGCTTTTTTGTTGAATATATGTGAGGTCATAATTTTGAGGCCGTTTGAAAGGGCCTGAAAATCGAAAAATTAAAAATTTTAAAACGCATTCTGATAGAGTTTGATACGCTGATTCCAAATATGTAATTCATTTGAAATGAATCGAATGACTTCTTATTTTTTTGCTGCCAAATTTGGAATTTTTGTCATTTTATCAAGTTCATCAAGAATTATAATAAAAAAAATAATTTAAAATCTTTATATATTTTTGTAATCAGTATAAAATTTCCTATAAAATTGAAAATTGGATAAGTTTGAAATTTTTCGAATATTTTGTAAGGAAAAATTTTGTTTTACTTAAAAATAAAAATTCCTAATTTTGTTTTATAAAAAAAAATTTTTCCAAATTTTTTCACAGTGGTATGTTAAAATATTAGATATATTTTATGAATATGTAAAAAAATTGAAAAAAATATTCAATTCTTCATTTTACACGCTAAAATATAGTGAAAACAGCAAAATTGTGCATATTGTTCAGGAGCTTATATAAAATTTTTTATAAATTTTTTGAAAACCAAAAATAATTGAAAAATGTAGGTAAAAGGATGCTCTTTAAGATAAGCATGGTTAAAAATGTTTTTTTTAAATTTCTCATATAAAGTTTTCTTTCAAAATTAAAATTTGTAAATTTTGACACAAAAATTTAAAAAAATATATCAAAAATAAATATTTTTGAAAATTTTAAAATAAAATTTAAGCGATTTTGAATAAGACTTTAATCCTATGAGGAAATTTTAAAAAAATATTCCTACATCATATGGAAAAAAAATTAAAGATCAAATTTTTAGTTCAAGTTTCGTTCAATGAACTCAACTTGAGGGCATGTCGCTTAGACCACGTGAAAGTACTAACGAAATGAGGTGAAAAACATTTTACTCAATCCAAAAATCTTTTTTAATCTTAAAATAACTCAACTTTAAAAAATAGGTAGCAAAAAAATGAGGTTCGTTGTCGGGAGCTGCAATGAATGAATATTCAAAGAAATATCATAGAAAACTATGTAGTTACGGATGAAGATTTCAAAAAATGTTCAGTTGAAATGTAAAGAAATGAAAATATATGAACCAAAAATGAGAATGGATAATGCAAGAATCCATGACTATAAAGAATCAGCTGGAAAAATAAAGGAATTCCATACCGAAATCAACCATCTTCCTCATTATTTTCCTTTTTTAAATCCTACTGAAGGTATTTTTTCAATTTGGAAATATTCAGTTATTAAAAAAACAAAAAAGAGCTCAAAGACGTAATTCATTCTTCTTTTGAGGAAATTACTGTAGCTAACTGTGATGATCATTAACAAGACTGAAATACATAATCAAGTGTTAAAAAATTATTCAAGGATGATTTTTCTGATAACTACAATTTAAAAAGTTTTTAATCAAAATCTATATATTATACGTGCACTCTATCTAGAAAAAAAGTTTTACGATCTTGCTCATCATAACGCCTCTCAAGTAAGTTTATTTTCATTTTATATTTATTTTTAGTAGGTTACGTTGTATTCAGAAAGCTAAAATATCTGATGGAACCATTTCAAATTGAATTTTTTCGAATATCTTGAAAAAACGTGGCTTGTCAAAAACAAAATTGAGGTAGGATCTCTATTTGAAAGATAGATTAGAAATAATAACGATTGCAAGATAATAATGTTGTTATAAATTTACTAAGGGGGCATTCATAAAGTATGTTCGCAATAGGGGGGGGGGGGCTTTTAAAAAGCGTACAAACTACAAATGGTTGGCAGCGCAATGTTTGAATAAGTCATGCTGTTCACCATTTCTTAGCGAGTAGCAACAATATTTCACGACCAATTTATTCAGTAACCATATCAGTGACGGGGAAAACTTCTATTGTACAAAATTGGCTAAATTATATGCCTTCAAACTTTGTGCCTTTATAATCGTTAGCTGCATTTTTTGATACTATTTTTACGATAGTTGAATCGTCCATGTTTTTCATTTCTGTACACCTTTTGGACTTTACAGTCAATCGAATTGGTAAAAATAAATTTTTTCCAAAAAATCATTTGTAAAGTTTTTTCTTAGAATCGTTATTTATTATAGTACAAATAATGAGTATGAGAGAAGTAAGGGAACTGAAGGCACATTGAAATGAAAACACGTGATCATAAGAAAATGAAATATTAACTCGTAATAAAGTTCTTTTATTTTGCCAATATAGTAGTCCTTGGAAGGGCTATATAGTTTTTAGAAACAAGTATAACTTGTCTACCTGAAGATATACCGTATTTTTGTGAAGTATTGAGATTTTCAAAAAACATTTTCACCTTGAAGAAAAAGCTCCTACATTGTGAATCAAAAATCTTTAAACCTTTATCTTATTAGTTAATATTTGAAACATTAATTGACTAAAACAAGGATCTGAAAATGTTCAAACATTTAGAGTTACCATAACTATGATAGATACCAATAGGTGAATATATAGCAATTCTCAAAATTTTTTTATAAATGTGAATCGAATTTGATGCATTTTTTCCTTCGTGTGAATGAGACAGTATTTTAGATGATAAAGGTGGGAAACTTTTTCGAATTGAAAAAAGAGGATTATGAATGATTTCATCAAGAACAGGAATTTTGAAAAGTTTAGCAAACATTCAAAGACGAGACCAACAAGAAATTCTCTTCAATAGAAAAGTTCAGAAAACGCTTAAATTCTGAGTTAAATAAATCTCTGGAAATTTTTTTGTTTGGCTAAAAAGTATGGACCTTACGACTTAGTGGCGGTGTTTATCTACACAGTGTTCCTTATTGTGGGAAAAGTACCAAAACTTTCCATTCAAAATTAGACCAAGGAATAAAGATCTTTTTCCTTTTTGTCAACAAAGAAACATATATGAAGGCTGTAAGATATACTGTGACAACTTTTTTGGGGGTAGTAAGCTGTGCCATAAGTTTACCCTCACACTAAACTGTGTGATAACTGATGAGGTTTTGATCAAATTTAATTTTTTATTTATAATTAATGTTATATTTTGTTTAAATGAGCTCTCATATAAAATCTTATGAAAACTTATTTCGGAGGGAGCGTCTTATACTAGCTACCTTTACGTTGATTGGATTTTCTTATATATTATTCTATATTTAAATATAGATATTTTATATTCAATATTTACATTTTATATATGCTTATTTAATAATTTTTTTTATATGAGTGGAAGAGGGAAATGTGGAAGCTTACCAAAGCCCAAAACGTACACGTGTATAAAGGAGGGGGTGAGTCCGAAAATAGCCAATTTTATGCATGCCCCTAAGCTCTAAGACACCTTTTTTGGGGGCGTAAGCAGTGTTTCCGCTAAGCTTTTTGGCGCTCCATCGCCAAAAATTAGAGTTTTCATGAAAGATACCACCGAAAAAAATTAAGTTTTTGACGACTATTGTCGATTTTTTATGATTCTTCAAAATAATTTCAAAATTTAACAAAAGTTCAAAGTTAATTATTTTAATTATAATACCTTTGATTAAAACTAACTTAAAATTAAGTCTGAGGACATCTCAAAATAGTTCTAGAAATTAATCATATTTAAGTATAAATGAAATCTTATATTTCAAAATAGTTTATTGAATTTAAAATCTTAAATACATAATTACTTTTTATTTAATACAATTCCAAGTCTTCAGACAAATCATATTCTACTTCTTCGTCTTTTAAGTTAGGCCAGTTTTCTTTCTTCACCTTAAAGCAATCAATCTCCCTTTCATCAATAGGAGAAATGGAATTGGAAACTGAATCACTTCCCTCAAAAAAGTTTTCATCTGATTTTTCTTTATTTGATAAGGAGTCGTTCACAATTAACGTCAACCAATTATTGTCAAATTTTGCCCCCCTCCCCCTATTGTCAACCAATGTCTTTACTTTACTCCCTTCCACTTTTAGTTGACATCAACTTTTAAGAAAAAATAGAAGATGAAAAATTTTTATTTTGTAGAAAATATTTGGTAAATTCTATCAAAAATATTCAGCACAAAACAATTTTCATCTTCATATTTAACTTATTCGTACCTTTCATTTTCTAAAATTATTTGAGCTTGTGTGGGTTTAAAGATGCATAATGATGAGTGCTTGTTTTTTTCTTTAATTGAACAAAAGTTCTTTCAACACTTCAAGCAACTGCGGCGTTCTATTAAAGTTCTTCCTTCGGCATCCAATTTTTACAAAGAAGGGCAGAACTCATCGAAATATCTACTTAATCCAAGAGTTTTCATAAACTGAGCGTGAAATAGTGAGCCAAAATGACCGTTTATCATGTCTATAGTTAAGCCTTCTGTTGTTGAACTAATTGGAACAGGAGGTGATAAAAACCTAAAAACAGAATTAACAAAAATGCATGTAACAACTTTCGCTTGAAAATCTAAGCTTAATCTTACCAAATAAGCAAGAATGTGTTTTCAATACTCGCTCTCTTTGCCTTTTTGGTTGTTTAATAGAAAATGGACAAATAAGACCTGATCCTGAAAGAATCAGGTCCCTTCGAGTGCTAAGGTTGCCAAAACACCGATTGAATTAGAAAGAATTAAAGGTTTGTTCAGTTATTATTCCAAATGGATTCATAAATTTTCTGAATTAATTAACCCGCTAATTTGTGCTAGTTTTCCTCTTGGTAAAGAACAAATTGATGCTTTCAATGAAATAAAAACAAGATTTTGAATTCTGTAATTTGGGCTATAGATGGTAAGACTACTTTTGAAGTTAAAACAGACGCAAACAATTAAACCGTATCAGCGGTTCTCCATCAAGAAGGACGACCTGACGCCTTCTTTTCAAAGACTCTTTTAGGCAGTGAGAAGAAATATTCCATCATAGAGAAAGAAGATCTCGCAATCATTGAGACCCTGAAGCACTGGCGGCATTACCTACTAGATAAAATTTTCATTCTGTCTCTTTTATGCTCAAACAAAAACAAACTAACAAAATCAAAAATGAGAAGATTTTAAGATGGAGACTCGAACTTTCCAGTTATTACTTTGACATAGAACATAAACCCGGTAAGTTGAACGTTGCGGCAGACGCTCTCTCTAGACTTTGTTCATGCCAATCATCCTGCCATCCAATTGAAAACCTTTTCCTTTATTCAAAATTAGCTCATCCTGAAGTCACGCGGTTGCAGAACTAAGAATTTATCATTTTTTGTTGCAGAAGTCAGTATGTTCCAAATGTCCTATGTGCTGTTGGATCAAGCCAAGGTTCACAAAAGTTGAAGAAACAATGATAAAGGCTACAAAGCCATGGGAGCGACTCAATTTGGACTTCAAAGGACCACTACCTATTGCTAAGCATAATAAATGTGTTCTGGTGGTTGTCGACGAGTTTTCGCGATTCCCTTTTGCCTTGCCTTGACATATCGTCTACTACTATGATAAAGCAGTTAACCGGTTTGTTTTCCGTATGTGGACTGCCAAATTACGTTCATTCTGATCGTGGGAGTGGATACATGAGTGAACAGTTTTGTAACTTCTTGAAATCTCATAATGTTGTACCTAGTAGAACGACTTCTTAAAACCAGCCTGGAAATGGTCAGTCTGAGAGATTTGTGGAAACGATATGGAAATATATCCAACTAACTCTGAAATCTAGGAATTAAAATGTAGTCCACTGGGAAGATGCTATCCCCGAAGCGTTACATTCTATAAGGACTTTAATTAATACTTCAACAAATGTTTCAGCGCATGATTTAATCTTTAAATTTTCTAACTTCGATGGGAGCTCTCTTCTCCATGCAGAGACTTTGCTCCGGCTCCTAGTAGTGGTGACGTTTATTGGCAAGTAAATAGTGAAAAGCAGTTGGCACAAAATCTCAACTCTGATTGTTCTGAACAAGAAAAGCCAACTTCTGAAGATGTTATATCAATCCCTGAAGAACCGAATTATGATGATCACAGAAAGGAGGTGGAACAAAGTCATCAATGCCGACAAAAAAGAACTCAAACCTGTTCTAAAATCATCCCGCGAAAGAAAACCTGCTGGACGTTATAAGCCCCCTTAGTGATTTCCTACATGCGGTTAATGTCATATTAGGACAATTACAAGTTATGAAAGTTTAATTTGTTTTTTTTTTAAATATTTATATATATATATATTTTTTAATAACTCCATAGTGGGTAGTCCTTTGGAGCCATTTCATTGATTTCTCCTCAAAATTTTACTTTGTATATAATATAAAAACTATTCGGAGGCATATAATTTAGTGTATTTTTCAAAATTAATTACATTTTTCATTTCATTGTCGCATTTTTATCCAATTTCTTCTTTTAGTTTTGTTTTATAAGATAAAATGAGATTCTGTTTTATGTAAAAAGATAAAATGATATAAAGTTTAACGAAACATCATGGCTGTTATTTTTTGTGAAATGATGTGAATTTTTTAAAAAGAGATACTAGTTCTATAAAAAAAATATCATCGCAAAAACTGTAATACATACGCTGTTATTTTGCACCAGTTGCCTTGTTCGTTGCATTTGAGATACGATGGTTTTATTTTTTTTTAATTTAACAAACTTTTAATATAAGTTAAAGTTTTTAAATCTTGACAGCTATGTAAAGTTTTGTGAGTTTTCAAATACTCCTAAAAAAGCTATAAGCGTTTAAATTTTTTAACTTTAAATACTATATAGCAATGCCTCCGAAGTTTGGCCAAGGTATAGATAAAATATATAAATATTTTATGATTTGCAGAAGATACTGTGAAATCTACTGATCTGAGAAAAAGAGAAATCTATATATAATGTTGATGTCAACTTTTCCAAACCCCCCTCCCCCCTGTCCACCTTTTGTCAACTTGAAGCCTCCCCCTCCCTCCCAGTCTATGTTGACGTCAATTGTGAATGACCCCTAAGACATCAAGCAAATTTGTTCGTACACTTGAGTGCCCGGATGATTGATAGCACTCTTTTTTCTTACCAAAGCTCGAAAGCAGCTTCTAGATTTCCATTTGAATAAATTGATTTGGAATTGACAGTAGACGTACAGCTAGCAGTTCATCCAGTCTATTAATTTTCAAACATGCAAGATGGTTTGATTTAACTTCCCATGAAAATTCATGCTCAGCTTCAAATAAAGATGCAGGAATACATGTCACTATGTCTATCAAAGTTTTAGTCTTTTCCCATTTCTTTTTCTTCGGTTATCTTCTCTCTTATAGCATAATTTTCAAGAAAGCCAAAATCTCGGTACAATTTTTTACATATGCTTACTCTATTTTTATGTTTATCGAAAAAATTGCAACATATCGTTACGACCTTTTTGATTGAAAATTTTACTTCTTTTTTAGAAAATCTTTTACCTTTATAGGAAGAAGACTAAAATCAAAAGGGTTAAAAACTGCTGCAGATAAATAAGGTAATCTTTTACAAAGGTGCTTTGAAAAAACTTTTCTCAATTCTTTACCTTAAAACTTAAGTTTTCACAGAACTCCAATTTATTACGAGATTTTTCAATTCCCGTAAAGCATCTCCAAACAGTTGTGTCTTCTATCTGAGTATAAATATATATAATAAAACATTTTTTCTCATATTAAAGAGAAATTTATTGAGTAATAAAAAAATATACCAAAACTAGTGAAAAGTAACTCATTTAGAACTTAATTAATAACAGCCGGTTTTTACAAAAAATTTTTGAATAACTGCTGAAAAATTACACTAAACGCCGATATAAAAATTCACCACTGATTTTTAGAGTAAGCACTGGGCGTGAGTAAGGTTGGTTAGATACTGAGTTTCGATAACTCAAGGTCTTGAGTTCAATCCAACATCAAGCCTACTTTCCTCATAATTCGATACAAGCGCGCAATTGTGCCTTCTCGATGAAAATACTCCACGATACCTTTTCCTTACTTGCTTATGTAGATTGCACGCACGTCTTCAGTTGGGAAACGTAAAATCTTGGAACTGTACCAAAAATGAAGAAACGTTTTTGAAAGATATAGCGAAAAAGAATAAAATCTCAAAAACATCTTTAGAGATCCTTTGGGTCAAATCTCTTTCGGCTAATTGTCTATAGACCAAATGTAAGAGTGCCAAGTTATTATAGAAATGTCAAAAAATTGACATAAATTATTATTATCTGATGTTGAAAATAATTCAAAAAATGTTGGCTGTAAAATCTTCATTGAACCACGAAGTTCTATTATATTGACTGATGAAGATTCGAATGATAAAGTTGATGGAGATACGCAACATTTTATCTGTAAAGAAACGTGCTTCTCAAAAATTTTGATTTTCATAGAGGAAGAATTAAGGATATTTTGGTTATCCTATTATTTTCTGGAGATGTTAATTTATCTTCAAGACATCTTTTTAAGAAAGCAGAAGTGGTGTTAAAAAGTAAATGGCGTGTAATTTCATGAGAAAAATAGATTTCACAAAATTATGTAATTTATACATTTTGCAGACAACGAATTATTTGATTCAGTAGAAAATTTTTTCAATTTCATACTTTTGCTAATCATTTGATGGAACATTTTGTTCCAGTTCAATATATAGCTCACAATGAATGAATAATTGAGTACTTTGGTCGAGCAATGCATTTGGATACAAAGTTTGGTTGTTTTATACTTCTGATGGCCAAGTCTTTCACTTTGATTTTTATCAGGATAAAGGATCATCAAAAAAGAGTGAAGAAAAAAACAAAAAGCATTCAGGGTTTCACAGAAGATAACAAATACCTATCCTATTTTTTCTCCACTGATTCTCGGTTTGTCACCAAATGCTTATGAAAAAACTTTTGTCATTAGCATACGGCTGTACGGGAACAAGGAATGAACGCAGCTTCTCCAGAGGAACAGTCTCTTCTTTTACAAACAAAAAATATGATATCATTGTTGTTAGGATGGACAATAATGTTGTTACCTTACATAGTTCGACTTATGGTATTTTACAATATAAAAAGGTTTTCTAGAAGAAAGCAAAAATTTGAAATGGATTATCCGAATAAATTCAAACGGAGTCGATAGGTTGAATCAAAATAGCAACACGTATAGAGTAGAGTGAGTGAGTAAGTAAGTAACGATGTAGGTAAATTTAGAATGTAAACCATTTCTTCCCAACGTCAGTTTAAACCTACAATTCAAAAAGTAGTTATGAATAAAAAACTGATTTTTAGTTTTTTTCTATTTTTATTTCTTG
The DNA here is from genome assembly GCA_030549495.1 of Nectonema munidae. Classification (NCBI taxonomy): domain Eukaryota; kingdom Metazoa; phylum Nematomorpha; class Nectonematoida; family Nectonematidae; genus Nectonema; species Nectonema munidae. The sequence goes on along the minus strand of JAUIRK010000861.1, from coordinate 44,768 downwards.
AAACTTCACTGATTTAATCATAATTTCATGAATTTTATTTTTTGTTTTTTAAAAAGTTCGAAATATTAAAAAAAAATTACAAGAACATTTATGAAGTCGAACATTGAACATTATCAAAATGAAACAGATCACTATTAGCTACTGTCTTATGCGAAGTTTAAATAATAGCTGAATTGATTTATTCACAGTTAAAAATCCTCATTTTATACTTATTTTTGATACAAAGTTTTGTTTATTAAGGTATATTTATTCCATTGTTTCAGATAACTATATTTGTTTCTAGTTTATAGCTTAATAAACATGCGTTACTATATATCATATAGTTTTTTTAGCAAATATATTTTTAGTTTATTTCAGAGCAAAATGCATTTCAGTCCAGATAAGTTTTTTATTCCGTGCAGTGCTACCGAGTTTTGGAATAGCCGTGTAGATTTAGTTCCACTTTTTTAGTGTCTCGTAGGTACAGTACAAAAAATTGGAATTACACTGACCTCGAATGAACGCATATGTAATTTCAGAAAGGACGGGAATTACATTTCTTTTTGTCGATTTGGTTTTATGCGTTTAATTGTTTTATAATAAATTTATAGAATAAAAATTTTTTCCCTCAGCCTAATTTTAGGATCTACGCCCCTGACTAAAATAGCATATCCCAAAGCGAACATAGTAATTGAACATTTTATTTATGAACATAAAGAATCAAAAAGTGGAGATGTATTAAAAATGAGTGAACTAGAAAGCGTGTAAATGGAGATAAATAGGGAAAAATTGAAGGATGTAAATCGATTAAATGTAAAATCATAATTGTAAAGAATGGATATAAAGACTAGAGAACGTACTAGCTATTGGTATAACAATAACATAAGGGTTAACGTTGAAAAAATCATGCTGCCAACTTTAACGCGTTGATTTTGGACGTCAAAGCTTCTTGATTTGCTCCCATGAGTGGAGTTTGCTAAATAAAAATGAGCATGTAGCTTACAAATGATCATTTTCTAAAAACAGGCAAAAAAATATAAAAAGTGATGATGGCACAAACTTATTTTCAATACATATAAAGTTTTCCTTATAACTTTATGCGCATTAATTTACACAAGAGTTTTGATGAGGGTAAGAGTATGTTAAATAATTATACCTTCAGAGTATAATGGCAGCTGAAAACAATCTAACTATTTCGCTGAACTCAATTTTATATGCTCCCAGTATATTTGGATACATAAAAAATAAGCCCTATCTATAGGCACGCTACATGCATGCATATTATATATATAGAGAGAGAGAGAGATTCCGAAAATATTCAAAATCACTAAGCTAATGCGTAAATGAATACAAACGCATAGAAAGTCGTTGATATACGTGAATCACAATGCAAACTGTTCGCATTCAAACCATCAAAGTAAAAAACATGACAGTTTTGCAAAATGCGAGGGAGGCAGTGAGATGATATTGCCTGCATGAATAAACAAGAATAGCGATTGATGTTGAGTATGTCGAAATACGCAGCACAAGCGATTATTTAGAGAACTCTATACTTTATACTATAGACTAAAATTTTTGACTTGATTGTAAACGTTGTCGCATTAAAATTATTGCAATAAAAATTATCTTGGTAGCATTTTTACTGATATTACAGTCCCGTACACAGCATAAAAACAGGGGTGTTCGTTCTCATAAATTTTTTTTATAAAACTATCATACATATCTTATCGTTCTTCTTGCTACATAACAATTACTATATAAAGAAAATTAGACTTTCTTGATAGATTGAACCCCATACTTTTATCAATCTTTATAAATCTTATTCTATATTTGATTGTTGCTTTTCCATTCCTAACCTAAAGCCCTATTTTGTAAGTTTTTTCTTAATCTGAGAGTTAAACTCTTTGTGCCATTGTGAGTATTGATGAATCACTGACAGAACAGAAATAAAGTATAGATTTTAATAAAGTATAGATTTGATTCTATACTTTCTTATTATAATTTTTTTCTTTTTCCTAAAAGCTAAGTCAAAGATAAAAAACAAAACATTAGGTTTTTATTTATTGTAAATCTTTAGAGGGTCAAATAAATTGAACATATTTTCAAATTTAGACATAAAGACACTTCCAAAAATCGATTTAATTGATCATTCTACTTGAACACAAAAATAATTAAATAATTGAGTACAAATATATCAAATATACAAGTAAAATTTATTTAAAATTTTCAATTTTTTAACAGAGTAAGCTGTTTAATTCAAGTCTACGAGAATGCTTCCGAATATAAAAATTTACAACTTTATCCAAATCTATTTCTGCATCGTAGTGAATGTGCAGAAGTGCCAGGTTAGACAGACAACTTTTTTTCATTGAAGCTCTCATATATGTGTTTAATCTACGTAATGCACTTATACTTCTTTCACACTCGCATGAAGTTACTGGAATTGTGCAAGCTATATCTGTAAAAGAACATAAATATTTTGAAACATTATTTCTGAGCATTCTTTTATTGCTTGTGCTGGAGATTCAGGTCGTAGATTTGTGGGCATTTGCATAAAATGATTTTTCAAACGTTGGAATTCAATTAAAAATAATTTTAATTTAATATTTTTAATTATTAAAAAGGTAAAAATTTGTGATAAGTAAAAAATTCATACACAGAATAAAAAAATAGGCCCTATACTTTATACTATAGACAAAATTTAACCTCTCCTTGAGTACGGGTCTGTTATACATTAATTAATAAATTTCTTTGTCCCTTTTAAGCTCATAAAAATCGATAATATTTGGAACGAGATACTTCTTAAATTATAGTTTGAAAATGAAAACACTGAGTTATAAGAAATTACAAACAGTGTCCAGGTTATTAAAGATGAAATAACAAAAATAGGATTTATTGTATTCAAAAGCCAAGAAAGTATGGAAACAACTCTATAATATTTTAGTAAACACGAAACATTTCTATTTGTTATATATTTTGATTATATGCTTCAGCATCGGATACAAAAATGAAAATCTAACAAATATTTTTAATTTTAAAAATAATACATGAACTGAAATAAAATAATTACCTTTTGAGAATTTTTATCAAAGAAGATGAAAGTTGGCATAGCACTTACATCATAATCGGATGCCAAATCCTATAAAAAAATTTGAAAAAAAAACGATAATTAAAAAAATTCTAGAAAATAATACCATTAGAAATGATTATATTGCAAAAATTTTTATTTAAATGAAATTAAAATTCAATTCATTTAACACACACTTCAGACACAAATGCTCTTTTTTATGCCAACACAATTTATTTTCAAGGAGAAGGCCCTTTTATTACAAAATTCAAATTTATAGCACCTTTAGCCAAAGAATTTTCTTTTTTGCCATTTTTTTTGTAAAGTCGAAATTGGGCGTTAACGCGTTAAACTGTCATAGAGACGAGCGAGAAAAGAGCCAGCCAATGTCAGATCCTCTCTTCCATGATGTTGTAGTACTACAGCCAGACGTCATTTATATGGCAATGTTGGCTTCACCGACATTTTTGAGGGATTATGAATTTGTCGGATTAATGAATCACCAATTCAGCACAGTAGAGTTTAGAGCAGGGGTGGACAAATTAATTTTTGGTAAAAATGTCGCATTTAAAAATTTACTGTTTAATACGCCACGTGGTATAGTAAAAGGAGCAATAAACAAGGTAAACTTCTAAAGGAAACAAACAATATATTTTTTTTAATATTCAAAGTAATTTTAAGCATGCAATTAAACAAATAATTTTTCCTGATCAAAATTTTAATTTTTAAGGTAAGCATATTTAATTTAAACATCTCTAACAAAATGTAATATTGAAAAGACATTTTTAGTTATAACTTGTAAAACTTCTATAAAAATATCTATAATAACTTTTCAGTCAATGAACATTTTATAGTACCAATGTTAGTAAACCAACGGTGAATGAGGCTAAATAACGTTAGATTGTGGGGCGCATAAAAACATAAGGACATAGTGTGTCCACATCAGGTTTAGAGTTAATGATAAAATATATTTAGTTAGGAACATCATCCAAATCTGAAAAACAATTTGTGACTTTTGGTTTGAATAACTGGCGAAGAGCAAAAAGGAGGAATAAAAGCCTTATTAACAACATGTAATGAGTAGTGAGCACGGCATCTCTATATCCAGATCGGAAAGTCGCAATCAAATAAAATCAGGCGTACTTTGGTATATGCATTTAATTCTTGATCCTGATCGCCAGTCCATTTTTGGAGACATTCAGTTTTGTCGGAAGCCTTTTGCTAAATTTTACTATTTTCCCAGTTGGTGTTAAAATAAATAAAGTAAACGTAATTTGGATATGTAAGAAACAGTGACGTGTTCCTTAAATCCAGGTTTGTTATAAAGTACATCTAATGCTTTAAAAATTATTAATACATTAAAAAGTGTCACTCTCAAATAAGAGATATTTCGCAAGCAAAGAACTACTTTTTCAAGAATCATAGTTTGTAAACAAAAAGCAATCAAGAAATTACCTCATTTTCATCAACATCTACTTTGCATATAGCAATATCTGCATCATTCTTGTCTAATTCCTTTCAAGAGAAAAAGAGAGATTAATTGAATAGAAAGCAAATGTGTAGATGCCTACTTCTAAGAAGGGTGCTATTTGTCTGCATGGTCCACACCACGTGGCAAAGAAATCAACAATCACGACTTTACCTTTATTTTCGCCTAAAAATTTCTTCAAATCGCTCTAAAAAAGTATTGAGATTGAGAATGTAAAGGGCATCAAAAAAATTTCAAAATGATCGCAAATTGTAAATTTCAGTATAGTAAGTAACCAGTGATACGAGGATTAATCGGAATCAAAGTCAGGAATCGTCTTTTTTAATATCGGAATCTCACCCGAAAATTTGATTTGTACCTTCCAATACCTCATTCCCGATTCTTTTTATTTTTAGGATAAAAAAAGTTACACTTTTTAAACCAAATTTAAAATTTTAATTAATTAACATGAAATGTTATTAAACTCGATTTTTAGCTCGATCGCAACTGCGGCAAAAATTCATAGGCAATGAATTTACACCGACACTCTGCTTTATCAAAACTAATAGTACAAAAATGTTGAGAAAGAGTTTAATTTAAAATCCATCAAAAATTGGACTGTTTGGATATTTCAATGTGCATGTGTCAGTGGTGTACGTATTTTTAATGCCACACGAGCGGATGCTAATTTTGCCGACCCTCAAAATGTCGAATAGCACTTCAAAACAACTAAAACTTAATAATACAGTTATATGGGTATGGAAAATTGGAATAAAATTGTAGTAAAGCATTATTAGATTACTAATTAATTCCAAAATATGGCCATTAAATTTTTATTGAAAATAAATTCTGCGCCCAAAGCAGTACGCCACTGATGTATGAGTGTGTCTATAATTTTGTTTATATTAAGAGGTGTATTAGTGCGTATCGTTCGCGTAGCAAAACTTTTATGATAAATTCTCTATATGCCAATTCTTTATATTTACTGTTCACATTGCAACTGCACAAACTTCTAGTGTGTTTCTTTCCTGAAAATAATTTCCACTGAAATAAATAATGGGAAATCACATGTTCATTGCCAAAATTCTTATCACCACAAAAAACACATGCGTTTGAAGCCGTCATCATATCGCTTAACCTTTTAAACGTCATTGGTCCACTTGTAGATGCAATGTTTCTCGGTTTACTACTATTATTTAAGATAAAAAAATTCTTAAATTTTTAATATAATTTAATCTTTAAGCACTTTTTAAAAACACGAAAACAATTTAAAACACAAAAAAAGAATTTCAGATATAACAAAGAATGGAGAAATATAGGGCAACTTTCTAGAAAGTATCTCAGAAATTTAATGACATATCTATAAAGGGCGATCATTTTGAAATAAAAATTTCGGAATAAAAACCGTATAAATTCAGCTTTGTTTTCTCATTTAGTACTTTTCAAAATAAGCTTGGGAATTATTTTTCAAAGCTTCTTGTCAATTATAAATTGAATCCACTTGTGGACCATTGGTGTTAAGAGATATTATTTCATTAGTGTAAGCAAAAGTTTATACGTGGAATTTTCATGTATGAATATTATTTTAAATGACATATGATATCTTATGAAAACAAAGTACTATAATGTTATACAAATTTCATAAATAAAATGAAGAGTGGAATAATACAAAACAATAACAAAGACATTTGATCAAAGGTTTTGTGTTGCATTCTCGTTGATAATAATTATGATATATTATCAGGGTTGGGGTCAATTATAATTATCAATTCCTGTCTAAAAGAGCAATTATTATTGGTGAGCGGCCATTTATTGCCAATCGTAAATCATGTCAATTTACGTCTCTCTCTCTCTCTCTATTGCATGAATATCAATCAAACTCCTGATTTCACTATATCTCTTGATTTAACACATCAATCAAACTACATGCTTGCTTTTGCATTGATTTTTCCTTTATCCATTTCTCGATCAAACCTCACTACTATTATCTCACATCGTTCCTGCGTTTTCATACAATCTTGCTACACAACAACTAGCTTCAAAACGCATCATAACAAAAATGTCAAATTGCCCTCTTATTTAATTTATCGTGGGTTTCTATTTAACCTAGTGAAAACCTAAAAAAACTGTTTTAGTGTTCGGCGCTTCTTTACTAAATAATATTATAATAAATAAAAAATTTATAGAATATAAAAGATAGAAAAGTTGTGGTTTTATTCAATTACCCCTTTTAACATCAAAATTAACCATTTTGTACATTTGATTTGGGGATTTTTTTGTTTGAATATTTTCAAAAACTTTTTTAACTTCCACTCTTTAACCAGTGCACTGTTTTCAGTCTATTTTTTCATATCTATTATTAATTGATGAGTTAAAATTTTTAGTTTTTAAATTTCTAATTGTAATATTTATGCTTGATTTGTATTAGTTGTCCCGACTTAATACACGACCACCGGGAAGAATGACCAACCCCCGTGAATTATCTGATCCGTGCATAAAGCAAAAACGGGAAGTTGCTCAATTAACGAAACTAAAATTAAACTTTTAGTTTCGTATCTGCATAATTTGATAAAAATTAATTATTAAAGACTAGGTTTATCTTTCAATTTTAAAAGTAAGGAGAGCCAACGATATATTTAAAAAGAATAAATATTTTTTGATTTGAACATTTTTCGATTCTTTGATTATTCGACAAATATAATATTTAAAATCGTGCAAATTGCAAAGTATAGGTAATAACTTTTGTAACATCGTATGAGGTAGCAAAATATGAACAGAAAGTTTGATATTTTTTGATTTTTTAAAGAATATTTTTCGATTCTTTGATTACAGAATTTTATTTTGATTATTTGACAAATATAATATTTAAAATCGTGCAAATTGCAAAGTATAGGTAATAACTTTTGTAACATTGTATGAGGTAGCAAAATATGAACAGAAAGTTAGATATTTTTTGATTTTTTAAAGAATATTTTTCGATTCTTTGATTACAGAATTTTATTTTGATTATTTGATAAAATATATTATTTAATATTGTGAAAAAATTAATAACTTATCTAACATCCTCTCCCCGAATGAGGTATATCAAATCTTACATCTAGCAAAATATGAACTGATAGGTTGGAGATGAATTATCGCGGTATACAGGTTGGAGATGAACCATCGTAGTATACAGGTATAATGTATATAGGTAATAACTTATGTAGCATCGTCTCCCCGAATGAGGTATATCAAATCTTACATCTAGCAGAATGTGAACAGAAAGTTGAACATTGTCTCCCTAGTTATTTGTACATGGAATAGAAACCATCGTAGTATACAGGTTGGAGATGAATCATCGTAGTATACAGGTTGGAGATGAATCATTGTAGTATGTAGTTTGGAGATGAATCATAGTAGAATACAGGTTGGAGAAGAATCATCGTAATATACGTGTTGGAGATAACACGCAAGTTGTCTACCCGCGTTCAACCGTACAGGTTATGAGAATATATCATTACATATTAGAGAAGAGTTTTCTAAACTCTTTATACTGAAAAAATATTTCTTCAAATATATTACTGTTTTAGTTTAAAATGTATCCCTTATCTGCTAATTAATGGTATGAAGCACATGGAAAATATAAACAGTAAAATGGTATTTCTTAAGGACTTATGATATAAGTAATGTATTCTGAAAGCCCATAAAAAATGCTTTAATTTGGTATATCGCATAATGCATTTTGTTGAGAAATGAGAAAGTTATAAGCGTTTTAATATTTGACTAAGATTTAAGTATACAGATAGGAACACTACAAATAAACTAAGCGTACACTAGCCCGATAAAATAAACCACACACGCGTGCTAAAGATGTGGTGAAGCGTATGCGAGATGAGAATTCACTGCGCTCACAAACGCGTAATGCAACATGTGTTAATCTTTCTTCGCATAATTATGCTCTAAAATCAATCAATAATGTGATTTATTCTTCGCACACTGTCGGTATAAATATAACGAATGCCCTTCGTTAAAAATTAGAAAGGCTGTATCTAAACTAAATAAAAGTAGACTACGATTATCCAACAAAACTCTTACATTTAATCGACATTTTTCACTTTAAAAATAATTTAAAATTTATTAGAAAAATATTATACTGACCTATACTACTGACCCATAAAAAGTAAAAAATATATATTAATTTTCGACAGTTTTATTTAACTATGACATTTTAAAATGTTAAAAACAATATTCTACCTTTGTGAATATAAAATTTTGAAGAAATAATATATAAACTCATCACGTTAATTATTGGTATTTTTTGAAACTAGATAAAAGTTGACTGACCTCACATAAAAGCGGATTTTGGAAAAATAAAAATATATTTATTTGTAAAACCTAGCCTATTTTACCCACAAAGAGTATAGCTTCAAATTTTGTACATTCGATCAACATTTTTCACTTCAAAATTAATTTTAAATTTATTAGAAAAACATTATACTGACCTATACTACTGACCCATAAAAAGTAAAAAATATATATTAATTTTCGACTGTTTTCTTTAACTATGAAATTTTAAAATGTAAAAAATCATATTTTACCTTTGTGAATATAAAATATTGGAAAAATATTATATAAATTAAGAACGTTAATTATTATTGGTATTTTTTTAAACTAGATAAAACTTGACTGACCTCACATAAAAGCAGATTTTGGAAAAATGAAAATATATTTATTTGTATAACCTAGCCTATGTTAACCACAAAGAGTATACCTTTCCAATGATACCATTTTCATTTAATTTTTTTTAAATCTTCACATTATGCTTCACTGAAAAGGTGGTCCGTAATTTTTTCAAAAATTTAGACCAAATTTTTTAAAGTAAAGTCCATTTATTAAAATTTTTTAAAACTTTTGAAAAAATAAATTATTCTAGAGTATGTAGCAAACGATAAGTTTTCTAATGATATATATATCATGAAAAAGAAATATTGAAAAACAGTTTAATTCTTTCTGCAAATCAAACAAGTAAAAATTTTCAAAAAGTAGTATTAGTATTAGTATTATTATATATTACATAAACATTTCAACCAATCAAATAGTTTTTATGAAATAAAACTACAATTTCAAAGTTAAATTTTTTGAACTTTTAGGTAGAATTTTTCAAATGTGGCTTTCAATATGTATGTAAAATATTTTTTGAAAATTTTTATTTTAAGTATATTTTTTAAGCATTTTACGATTTACACATTTAAATATATAATAAGGCCCGATTGAAAACTATCAACGACTCTTTATACTTTTACAAAAATTCTTTTCAACTAAATAAAGTAAATTCTTTTAAAACAGGAAAAGTATTTATAAATAAAGATGATCAGACAATTGAGCGAAGTGTGGCACATAACCACGAAGAATTAGTACCAGAGGTATTGGCTTTCAAATCAAATATCAAAATTGAGGCTATGAGCACGTTCAAAAGCTCTAACAGAATATACAAGTATGTTTTATATCTTTAGGACGACTTCTAGGTTTAACTGTTTAGTGATAACATTTGTCTCCTGGACAAAGAGCTTCGATGCAAAAAAGAAGCATACTTCGATTCATCAGAAAAAGCAAAAAAAGAGTTCCCATCCCAACAAACATTCAATTTCCCATTCCGAAAAAATACTTTACAGCAAACGGCTTAAGATTCTTGCAAATGGATTTGCAATACGAAAACAAAAGAATCTTAGTTTTTCATGGAAGAACCTTACAACACATCAACCAAGTATCAACAAATAAGTTCTATCTTCATTGATGGTACGTTTGAAGGCCCCAGATCTCTTCCATCAGATTATCACCATACACACATTTCACAATCAAATTCAAGTGCCAGTTCTTTATGCACTTGTATGTGACAAAAAAAGAAGAAACTTATAGGTATGTTTAGGTTAGTTAACTTTTTAAACAAAATTGTAACTTTTTTGAATTTAAATTAGGTATTTGATTGCTTGAAAAGTGTTGTTGGTGAAAATAGAATCTCAAACATCACTGGAGATTTCGAAACTTCTATTATAGCTGCCGCAAAAAGAGTAAAAATATTTTTTTTGAATTTACTTGAGTGATGTTTTCACTTTCAGAATCTTTTTTATTATTTTCCCCAGAAGGAGTATCACGGATGCTATTTTCATTTTTGTCAATCAGCATACAAGAAACTAGTAACTCTTGGATTCAGTTCTCTATATTCCAGAAGTCTAAACTCTAGAAAATGCATTAAGATGTTACTTTCAATAGCTTTCTTGCCTTAGATTGAAGTAAAACATAACTAAAAGGTTTACTTAACTCCGATTTTTGATTCATTCATATAAAAGTCGCATACCGTAAAATGAAAAGGTTGATGGAACATTTTGAGGTTAATTCGTTTTTCGAATATTTTGAGAATACTTGATTAAATGATAGCAAAATTGCGCTTTGGAATGTTTTTTGGGAAAAAAGTCAGAACAAATAACCATTGTGAAGGCTTTCATAATTCGTAAGTTTAAAAAAATATTTTGATAACGATGTATCAAATTTTACTTTTCTAGTTTACTTTACATGCAAGTCTTCAATCAGAAAAAGTCAGTGTTTGAAAGCTCATGGACTTCTTTATTAAAAACGAAGAAAAGATATTCAAAGACATGGCTGAAATTGAACAGGTAAACTCAAAATACAACTGGAATGGAGGTAATGATTTGAAAAGAAAAAGAAAAACCATAGAAGATATATGCAGCGAATATATGATAACGAGGAATTTATACTTTTTCCTTTCAAGAACGCCATCTCTCATAAGCTCTTGCAAGAAAATTTCAGTTGAAAATGCTCCCGATAACTACCAAATCAACTTTCAAAGTTTAAACCAGCGTTCTTCTTTCAATTTTTACAATCAATCTTGCACTAATGGCGAAATTTTTTTTTCGTAAGTAAAATTTTTTTTTGAATTGATGTATAATTTTTATATTTATAGAACACCGCGAGTTGGCTGAAAGAGTGGATATGGGCTCAAGGCAAGACCACTTAAAAAATACTTGTCAGGTGTAGTACCTCTTGGTTGGTATGGAAAACTACAGAAAAAAAAGAAAAATTATCGTTAAACTATACAGCTTCAAGAATATATTCAAGATTCACATACAAAGCATCAAGAACTTTTTGTTTTCAATAAAATTACTTCTAATTTATACTGTTTAAATACATTTTGAATATCCTTTATTGTTTTGTATTTATTAAAAGGGCGTGTATAAGAGTGGTTAGAGCGCTCAATTCGATATCCTAAGGTCTCGGAGTCGAACCGATCCTTGAGTCATAATATTCATAGTACGATACAAGCACTGCATAAGTGCCTTCTCGATTAAACCACCCCATGATACCCTTAACTTTATACAATTAAGTTTGTTCCTTCCAAAATTGAGTTTGAATCGAGTAAATTTAAAGAGATTCAGACCGAAAAATCAAGCCATTTGTTTTTAGATAGAAAATCAAAAAAAGTTGTAAATTACTTCTTAATTAAAATTTAAATATTCTGAAAAATCTTTCTAAATTTTAATCTAATTTGTTTTAAAAAATGTATTCATTAAAAGATTCCATCGAAAAGTCTTGATTTGAGTAGTACTTGCCTCAAACTTGATTTACTCAAAAAATTCTATTGATAAAACTTTGCTTTTTCAAGTTAACATTTAGTGCTTGTTCACAATTGATGTCAAACGAGACAGATGGACCAAGACTTAAAATGGTAAAGAATATCGAATTTATGAAGTGATTAAACAATTGAATGTTGACAAGGGAGAGTTGGACTTTGTCAAAAATTGATAAAAGATAAATTCAAACAATTAGGATTTAGAGGGAGGCAAAAACTTTTCGAATCAACACACACTTCAGCAACGAAAACAAAGATATTATTCAGAAAAAGATTGCATGATTAAAGTTACACTTGTATAAAAAAAAAAGGTTATTATCATCATAATAGCATCTTGTTTTATGGTGAAAAAATGGAAACAATACAAAAAAACTTTAAATTTAAAACCTTAAATTCAATCATTCAATTAGATCGGAAAAAGGAGTTTAGACATAAAATTCTGATAAATTGTAATTAACTTTGTTTCCTTTTAATAAAGTTATTGACGAATGTGTCCAGGGGTTGATTAAATTGATAGAAAAAAATAAAATAATATTAAACTTTTAAATAACTTGTTTTCGGCACTAATGCCTTCTTGAAGGAAATAATGCAAAAATTAAAAGGAGAGCAGGTAGTTATACACTGACAAAATAGGCTATCAATGAAATTTGTTCTATTTTAATTCTGTTTAAATACAATTTTGTCAAAAAAAACTTGTTTTAAAATAAAAGTAAAAAGAAATATCAAATTAATTCCTCAAAAATGATCGTTCTCGCTATGAAAAGCTTTTTCGTATGAAACATTTCTTCGAAAAAACTTTATTTTATTACAACTAGTAAAATTAACTTACAACAATATAAAATTATTAACTTCACATGTTACACAAAAAGTGTCAAAATAAAGAGAAAGTTTCATTAGATTATTAAAATAAATTTTCATGAAATGGAAGTATCGATGTAAACAATCGAAATAACTTGAAAGTTGAGTTGGTTCAACAGAAAATAGTTTGAAAAGTTCAGGTTTTAGATATTGAGTTCAGGGTGTATTTATTGATTTTAAACATTTGCGTTATAAATGACAATATTTAGAGTTGGTTCGATAAAAAAATTTGCTTCAATGATCGTCAGTGACTGTCGTGAAGTGTTTTAAAGAGAGACAAAAGTGACAGAAATACTAACACGATAGGCGAGTATGAGAGGGCAGTGCGACTCACGCTCAAAGCGCGAATTTGGCAGTGCGGAGACAGCTCAAAGGGTAATTGTCATGATTTACGATTGGCAATAAATGGCCTAGAACCATTATTATTCAGATAATTTTCGTATATTCCTGAGATATTGGTAAAAAATCACACCCCTTTTCCTTGTTTCAATATTCCTTCCTATATTTCCACACATGACTTCTAGGTGGTGATGATGAGAAAAATTTGTATTGCTACTACACGCGTAATTGTGAAGAAGCGGTAAGTTCATAGAGATAGAGAAAACAACAATTCTTCACAGTGGTCTAGGGCCTATCTAGGGATCGTAGAGCCTCAGGGGAAAGGTCCTGAATGGAGCCCTCACCCCTTGCTCTTTCTTTTATAGATGTTCATTTTTAGTGTTTTAGCATCGGCAAAATTATAGATGACTTCGTCAAAATCAGCACAATCGAGAACTTCTTTCTCAATGCTCATAAGAGCCAGGCTTTGGAGGCGGGCTTGCCCTATAGTGCTCCTTAGGTAGGACTTAATAAGTTTTAGCTTGCTGAGTGACCTTTCACTGGATGCAATAGAAGTTCCAATTGTCAGCATGATCCTCAGAGCAAGTTGTAGATTCGGACAGATTCCTGAGTGCGAGGACAGGAACCAAGTAATTCCATAGCGTTTGCCGTTCTTCTTTCTGAGGTTTCATAAACATTTGAATGTCCTCAATTTCCATCTCAAGCTCTGCTGTGTTGATGTCAGTGGCAATGAAATGGCGCCCCCTACGTGTGGCACCTTACACTTATGGAGCATTTAGTTTTATGGAGATAAAAAAATGTCATTTTTTTACAATTAAAATATATTTAAGTATTGATTTTTTGTATATAATATAACTTCCACAAACTGCCCCATTTACTTTTCTATGAAGTTCGGCACTAAACAAGAAAAAGAGATAGGGCTAAGTTATCGAAAGTTTACTGTATTTATATTGTTAATTCTGACTCCAATTCTTAATTTCTACTGTGTATTAGAGGCACATACTACCAGGATCCATTATTGTTTCGGATAGATGGTGTGCTTACATGAACATTTCTAACCAATGAAGTTTATGATCATTAGGTACCTATATACCAACTTTGAATAGCTTTGGAAGAAAATTTAGAAAACAATTTGGCACCCCCAACGGATTATTCAAATCATATTTAGATGAGTTCGTTTGGAGAAGCCATTTTTCAAAAGCAAAATTATTCCGTTTTTATACTCTTTGAAAGAATTATTCTAATCAGGGCTGTAGAGCCGGAGGCATAATAATTATTCCGACTCCGATTTCATAAATGTTTCTACTCATACATGTTAGATTAAAAAATAAATTCATAGACGCTCTTTTTAGTGTGCAACGTTGTAAAAGCGCAACATAAAATCTTTATCATTTTTACAGCTCATAGAAAAAGGCTGAAAAATTTAATAAAATTAAAGAATGAACTTTTTTATTTTACAAGGGATTTTATGAATCTTTTTGAGGGCAATGCAAGAAAGACACTAAACACAAATGCAATCCAATAGAACATTTTAATAATTATGTTGCAGAAAATAGATCTAACATTTTGCTTGCAACACAAATCAGAAATGCCAAAAATTCAGAAAATCTTTCAATGATTATCTAAAATTGACATTTGCAAACAACCTTGAAATAGGGCACACTTTTTGAAGATTTATATTTGAAACAGAAAAGTTTTATTTAAATAATTTTAAAGTAAAGGTTGCAAAATAATATATAAGTGGGATCGTTAATGTTAAAAAAATCTACATAAATGGAGTTGCATTCTCAAAAATTAAAAATAGGTGAATTCGGAGTCGAAGAATTATAAATTAGTGGAGTCGCCAAATATTTCTCCGACTCTCCAACCCTGATTCTAATTAGATCTAGACTCCTTGGTAAAATATATTCAACGAGATTCTACTTTCTATAAAAATAATTTTTAATTAATGTAAAATGAGTACATTAAAGGGCGGATCTAGAAATTGGCATTGGGGCAGATTTTACTAAACTAGAAATCAAATTTGAAGCATATAAATTTAAGTTTTATCAAAATTAAAAAAAAGAAGAATGAGAGAATTAAAACGATCCTCATTCATTGAACTGCGAAGTGAATACTACGATTGAAACATAAAAAACTTTTTAGGGCTTCTCACTTTAACGAAAGATTGAATTTAAAAAACAAGTTGCAGAAATCATCATAATATTTGAGTTCTACAAAAAGAATTAGAAAAAGAAAAATTTTCAAGCAACTGGCAATGCAATTTTAGAGGGGGCGTACGCCGGTTCCGCCCCCCCCCCCCTTTAAAATCCGACAGTGCATTATTTGTTCATATGCATGTGGCATGCATCTAGATTAAAACTACTTTGAAAAATGAATAGTTTGATTGACATCAAAAAAGCCAATACTTGCTTGAGCTGATAAATTTTGTCAAACACCAATAGGATTATCAAGCATTAAAAATTAGTTCAGCAAGTTAGCTTAGCAGAGCTGCAGAAATGAAAGAGACCCAATTAAAACTATAAATAGTAGAGCTCATTTTATATATAATCCTTGTTTTGTCAAAAAAAAGTTTATTTAATTTAAATATTTATCCAAATAATATTGATCGTTCTAGATTTAAGTCCATCCAAACTTAATTCCATAGATGCCAAGTTAAGGGACAAGTTAAAATGAGTAAAGAACTTAATTTATCACGAAACGTTCATAAAAACTAATTAAAGCTCTAGACAACCTTACACATTCTCGCTTCCGTATCTATTGTTAATAACGTAGTATTATTAATTTAAATTTATAATATTAAAAAAAGGAACTAACATCAGATGTTATAAGTTTAACCATTATTGACGAAAAAAATTGGAATGGGAAAAGTACAAAATAAATAAAAAAAAATAGACTATTTACATTCGTTTTTCCTGATTCTAAATTAATTAAAATATATTTTTAATGTTTCAATTATATAATGATTTTCATTTTTGTAAAAGTCCCTTTATTCATAGTTTTTAGGGTAAAGGTAAAATGTACAATTTTTTACAGCCTAAAATAGCTTATTAAGTGCACGTTTTACCCTGACACAAGTTTATAGGAATTAAAATCTATAAGTAACGCAGTACCTATAATATATATCCATACCTAATGTATGGAGGGCGCATCAAACAACCTACAAACTAAAAACTATAATACTAACCCGCGCTAAAAAATTATTAGGGGGCTGTGAAGGGGCAATAAAAATTTACATAATCAAAAAATTTATTATGTTATCAGAAGAAGGCTCTAAAAGTACAATATAAATTACAAAACAAATTGTTATAAAGGCATTTAATCATTTTTCCAATATATGACAAAAAAAAAAGTTTCCAATATATGACATATATTAGATATATATTGTTTGATTGGAATTCAAAACTTTTTTTTCCACTCAAACTACAAAATGGAGATTTTCTCTATAAATGATTAGCGTTTCCTTTTTTTATTTAGCCTGTTTTACAAGTATAATTTTGTTTTTGTTTTAACTTTTTGTTCATGAATTCCTGTGACCTCGTTGACATTATTTGTAATTTGAAGGATTCGGTTGAATCTCTTACTAAAAAAGAAATTAAGCTGAAACTTGAGTATATTATTGAAAAGTTTGGTGTTTCTATAAATTTAGAAGAGAAGTTGAATAAAATAGAAAAATTGGTGGAAAAATCCTTTATAAAAACTTATTCTGAAGTCGTTCAAGAAAATGTTTTTAATAAGACATCTAACTCAAAATTTAATCCTATTTCTAAGAAAGCTTCAGAACCAAGGAATACTCTGGTTATTGATTGTTAAAGATGATTTAGGTAATTCAATAGGTAATGAAAGCTTTGATAAAGTATCTATTTCGCATAAAAATCTTGCGAAATCTAAAATATTGCGAAGTAATATTTCTAACAATAAGGTATTTGTTGACTTTCATGATAGAGCTGAACTTGAAAAGGCCGAATCTGTTTTGAATGCCAAAAATATACAAAATCAAGTTTTTATTAGTAAAAATCGTATACCTAGAATAATTCTAAAAAACATCCCTAAATTTCTTGATTTCAATAATATAGATGAAATAAAAGAACACCTATCTTCTAAAAATGATTTACCAATTGACGCATTTGAAAAAATTGTTAAATTCGAATCTAAAAGAACTAGTAAATCCTTCAATTTATTGATATCTTTGAAAAAGAATTTTTTTTAAAGCTCTTTGCTTGAAAAACAGAATATTTTTTGGCCCTCTTTCCTATGAAGTTTTCATTTTCTTCCCCAAAGTCAAGTATTGTCTTAACGGCACTCAGTATAATCACTCTACTCATGAATGTAAAAAGGCGATCAAATGTCAGACTTGTTTTTCTAGTGAACATACTTTTGACAAATGCCATATTGATAAACAAACCAAATGTTTCAAGTGTAAAGATAACAATTGCACCAAACAATTTTATAATCTGGATTGTCCGTCTTTTATTAAGATCGTAAATGTAATTAAAAATATAGAGTATAATAATTATTATACTGTAATGAATGATTGATTTGAAGAATCTTAGTAAAGATTCAACTTTTTTGCCTCTTGATTTACATGATACAAACTTTTTTGATAATTTTGAAGCTGAATCTAGGGCATCCACACAAAATATTCATCAAAAAAATTTTCTTTCCTGTAACTTTGAAATCTCCTTTAAAAACCTGAAACTGATGCATTTTAATATTCGTAGTCTAAAGTCCAACTTTGATTACTTTTTCAATTTTATTAGTTCTTCCGAGTTTAAATTTCACTTTATTGTTCTAAGTGAAATATGGCAATTTGGCTCTCAATCTTTTGAACTTCCTGGTTATAAATTTTATTTTCATGAGAGGAAGAAACGTGGAGGTGGTGTAGGTGTCTTTTTCTTAGCCACTTTTAACTTAGTCTCCATCAAAAACCTGTCTTGCTCAAATAATTTTTTTGATTCCTTATTACTTAGTTTTCAAATGGAAGATAAACTTCTCAACTTGTTGTCTGTATACAGACCTCCTAACACCGATATTTCTATATTCAACAACTATTTATCAAGTATTTTTATTAAACACTCTTTCTCTAAATTTTCAATTATTTGCGGGGATTTCAACATCAATTTGTTTGATTTTGATAAAAATTCAGATAACTTGGATTTTATCAATATTTTTCATCAGTTTGGCTTTTTCCCTACCATAACTAAAGGTATTCGTCTTACCTCCTCTTCCTGTTCATTAAATGACAACATTTTTATAAATTTAAACTTACCATATTACTCTTATAATGTTATCAGTAATATCTCTGACCATTTCCCCAATTGTATTTTCATTGATGATTTCTTTAAGAATCCAACTAAGTCTTTTTACTCGTTCAAAAAAAGTTTTGGCCTTAAACAGCGCTTACCTTTATTTCCAGTGTAGCACAAATCAATTTTGAGCGAGTTTTTGAAGCTAAAAATCCGAATAATGCATACAATATTTTCATCGATCTCTTGAAGAAATCATTCACTCTTAGTTTCCCATTTGTAAAGTTCAAAGTGAAAAATGACAGTAAACCATGGTATTCCCCATTTCTAAATTCTCTTAGGAAATTGAAAGTCAAATATTATAGGGTAAAGCTTCTCAATCCTAGTCCTTTGAACTATGCTAAATATAAAAATGTTTTGAAGCAGTATAAGATTGAAATTTTAAGGGCTAAATCGGCATATTACTATAACTATTTTTCTTCTTGTAAAAAAAATACTATATGGAACACATTAAATAAGATTTTAAAACCCTATAATAAAAATTCGTGTAATGCTCTTTTCAGTAGTGATGAATTTGCTAATAATTTTGCCATTACTTCTGAGATTAATATCAACACTTCTTCTTATAACTTCATCGATAAGACTATCATACTTAATTCATCTACTTTATATTTGCACGAAATTAACTATAACGATATAGTGACTGCAATAGCTTCTTTATCAAATAAAAGGTCATGTGCTGTTGATGAGTTGACTATTTGCCATATAATAGATATTCTTCCTAGTATTCATTTTGCTCTTTCTCACATATTTAACTTATCGATTGCAATGGGAGAATTTCCTCAAGATCTTAAATTAGCGCGCATTATTCCTGTTTTGAAGAATGGAAAGCCTGCTAATTCATTGGATAGTTATCGACCGATTTCAATTTTGTCCAACTTCTCCAAGATATTCGAGAAAATCATTTTAAGTAGAATTATATCTTTTTTAGACAAGCATAGAGTTATCAATCCGAATCAATTCGGTTTTTAAAAATATAAATCAACTGAAGATGCTGTTTTATCTCTACTTAGCTCCATTTCTAGTCATTTTTATGCTAAAAAGTTTAGTTTGGTTGTATTTCTTGATTTAGCTAAAGCTTTCGATAACGTTAATCATCAACTGCTCAGCTATAAATTGTGTAAATTAGGTATACGCGGCCCTCTTTTAAAATGGCTTAATAGTTTTTTATATAAACGAACGTTTTTTGTTTCTCTGAATGGAAAATCAGAGGTCAAGTTTGTGGAAAAAGGTGTCCCTCAAGGGTCAATCCTCGGACCCCAACTTTTCCTTCTGTTTATTAATGATATCTTCTTCTAGATAATCGCGCTTCCTTAATTATGTATGCTGATGATGCGGTCATGTCTTTAAATTTTAATGATATATATTTCAACAGTTTCTATTATTAGTAACTCTTGTTTAAAATCAATTTGTAATTGGTGTCATCATAACATGCTTTCCCTCAATTTGAGAAAATGTGTCTATATGATTTTCTCTAAAAGATCACTTGACATAAATTTCAATATAACACTCGAAGGATTTAAATTAAGTAGGGTAGATTGTTTTACTTTTTTAGGAGTAACTTTAACTAGCAATCTTTCATGGTATAAGCATATTTCTTTGTTACATTTAAAAGTGTCTCGACTTCTTGGGACTTTTCGTAAAATAGATAATTGTCTCACTTTCCTATGTAAAAAACTACTTTACTATGCGTTCATATATCCACACTTCCTGTATTGCAATCTTATATGGGGCTCTTCTTGTTTAACGATGTTAAGAAAATTACATTTATACCAAAGTAAATTCTTGCAGTTTATTAACAGTTCTAATAATACGAATCTTTCCAGTATTAGTATTTTTGATATCAATGTTTTATCTCATTTAATTTTTTTTATAAATCGTGTTACCAAAATGGATTTCTAAATTCTCTGTTCATACAAAACAATTCCACACATGGCTACTTCATTCGCTCCAACCTTCTCTTCCATATTCCTGAAGTCAGTGAAAAATCTCTCTTTCGTTCAATACTTCTTAGAACGTTTTTCCTTGTGAATTTCTTTCTTCCCAAGCTTGATCTGCAAAATCGTAAAGGATTCAAAACTTCTTCGCAAGCTTTGTTTTTTACTTGAAGGTGTTTCTAATACAATCACATTTCACAAATTTATGTTTTATATTCAAATAAATATATATATACATAATACACTATTGTTTACATATATATTTTTTTTTTATTTGTCTGTATCTTTTTATTCCTCACCGTATTGAAATGTCCATCTCACATGAGTTATTGAAATCACGATGAAGTGCCTTTCCTTCCTTTTTCTTTTCTTGTGGTGATGGGCCATATGTTGTGATTTTTTTTTTATTGTCAATAGTTTTTCATATTTTGTTTTCTAATAATAAAAATTTCTTCTTCTTCTTCTTCTTCTATATGACATAAATGTTTTCAAAGTTACTTGCACAGCTATATGTTTTTATAATTTTTTCTTAAGTTAAGACACTTGGGGCAATTTGAAAATTTTCAGTGGGGGGGGGGGGCAAAAAATAAAACTTGGGGGGGGGGGGGGGGCACTTGACCCAAAAATATATATGTGCTCTAAAGTAATGTCTGTAAGCATGTTTTATAAAGTCTATAAAATAAACGGCCTAAAAGACCCTTCTTGTTTGCATATACTTTTGACCAAGCGTAGTGTTGGCTGTTTAGATCCTAAGTCTTTACTTCATTCTGTCTGTGGCATTAATTTCTTTAAAATCAGTTTTCTAGTTTCCCTTCGATTAGGTTTTTCCATCTTTTGCATTAATTTTATTAAAATAAATTTTTTAGTTTCTCTTCCATTAGGATTTTCTATCAGTTAAAACTCGATCTCCTCTACATTTTTCTACAATCATGTACTCAATTATTTCACAAATTATATCCTCTTTTCTTTTTCAGAAGAATTGGCAATACCATCGGAGTTTGTTACGTTCAATTATGGCAAGTACACTAGGCAAAATTCTTGTTCTTATCTCTTTCCTAATTCTGTCTTTCATTGACTTTCCCTAAATCTTTTTCAAAATGTTTATTTATGTAGTTTGAATCTTTCTTTACATCTTTTTTTCAAAAACAACGATCTTGCTACATAAGTCATCACTAATCTCTTGAATGTTATATATATTCCTGATTTCTATTCTATCGGTATTCCCCTTTCATTCAAGATTGATTTAACATTCTTAGAATCTAAAATCAACTTAAAATTATTCTTGCATGAACATATTTTAAACAATCTTCATTTCCTAGAATCTAATAAGTATTTCAAGCTATTTACTTGTTTCAATTTTGTTTACCATTTTTATCTATAATATTTAGCTATTTTTACTTCTAATTATTATTTTACTCTTATTAACATCCAATTCATTAGTATTTCCTGTAAATAATTAACACATAACAAAGGACCACTCTGTTGCAATATTCTCCATATTTATCAGATAATCAGTGAAAAAAAGTTCCAGCCTATTTTATCTTGAGATAACATATCCATGAATATAACAAATAAACGTGGACTTAAAACTGAAAGCTAATTGAAACCTACTTTAATTTCAAATTTTTTAGAAAATCCATTACGTGTTCTAATTGACAAAGTTATTTCCAATATTTTTTTGTTATCTTAATGACTATCTTTTTTATTATACCTTTTTCCTTGTGGAAAATTATATTACATCTTTTTTAAAAAAAACGAGAAGTTTTTCTCAATTATTTTTAAAAAAGTTGCTTAATAAGTCCAGCTTTGACTTAATCAACAGACAGAAATATTTAATAAGTTATAGGGCTTGGATATAATGATAAATATCAACGCTTTAGGCGATTCTAATTATAATGGTATTTATTAATTGTCTCATAGAATATGTACGATTATTTGATGTGTAATGTCATCATGTTTCCCCACTGCAGAAAATTATATGAAAGGAATAACTGAGTCATTCAATCTAATCTGGCAGTGAGTGTATAAAAGCAATTTAAATAATATTAAAAAACCCATAGATTATGAATAAGCAAATATTCATAAATATTATGATATATAAACTATATATGTCAGGGGCGGATCTAGAAATTGGCATTAGGGGGAATGGGGCGGTGCTGATTTTACTAAACTAGAACTAAAATATGAAGTATATAAATTAAAGCTTCATAAAAATTTTTAAACAAAAACGAGAATGATAGCATTAAAACGATCCTCATTCAGTGAACTGCGAAGTGAATTGATGTGATAAAACGTGATGTGTTTAAATAATAAATTTACAAAAAAAAATTAGATAATATAAAAGTAATAAGTGTCACACTTAACTACGATTGAAACATAAAAAACTTTTTAGGGCTTCTCACTTTGAAAGATTGAATCTAAAAAACGAGTTGCAAAAATCATCATAATATTTGAGTTCTACAGAAAGAATTAGATCAAGAAAAATTTTCAAGCAATTGGTAATGCAATTTTAGAGGGAGGGGCGTACGTCAGTTTCGCCCCTTTAAATCCGCAGGTGTATGTGTAAGTGGTAAAATAAATAAAAATAAATATGGGGAGTATCTAATTTGTGCCAAATAGGGTATTTTGTGCCAACTACGTGAAAAATATTGTTTTCTTCAAAAATATTTAGAAATAATTTTAAGCTATAATAAATAAGATTTTCTAAAAGTTTCATCTAAATCTTCAACTAGATTTCTCCCTAATCTAATCATAAGTTCATAACTCATAAGTCATAAGGATCATAAGTTCTCCCAATGTTTTTCAGACGACATATTATTCACCTTCACCAGTAACTCTCAACAAGAAAACCTCACCAAATCCTCTTCATTTCTACTAAGGCTACAAGAAAGAGCAAACACACATAAGATATTCTTTAACTCCAGCAAAACAAACCTCATTCACTTTACACGCAGACGCATAGAACATTTACCCCTTCATTTAAATACCTCTACTTCTATAACTGCATCAAAGACTATCAAATATCTAGGACTAAACCTTCAGTCCAACCTAAAATTTTCAATACACTTTAAAAAAATATACCAAAAACTCTCAGTCACCCTTTTTTCACTGCGCTATCTCTTATAAATGGGGCCTCCGTCCCAAACACACCAAATACATATACATATCCTTAATCCTACCAGTAATTCATTACAGAATTCTTTCCTGGGGCATCTCCTTAAAACACCCCACAACCATAAATTTTCTTAACAAGATACACCGTCTCTGTCTAGTTTGCATCACCAATGCATATCGTACTACTTCCACACAATGCCTAGAAATTCTAACTAACACCCTACCATTACAACTTAAACTTAAAAAAACTATTATTAAGCGTTTCATCTTAACATACAACAACTTAATTCCCCCATTTCATCCGATCACACCCAACCACAATACTCCATCCTATTCTTTCTACTCACATCTATTAGCAAAATACGCTCCAAATATTGCTTACTACCTAGTTCATCTCTCGATACACCCATCTCTTTTAACTCACCCATCTGCACAAAACCCTCTCAAAGCATCCATATGCAAAAACAAATTTTTTGCAAAACAATCAATTTCATATCTTCGCTCTACCTCTTCACCAACCTCCCTACGCATCTTCACAGACGCCTCAAAGAAGTCCCTAAGTACCTCCTTTGCTTACGCCTTCTTCAAAGGCTCTTCCACTAGCCCCTTTTACACCCATCGATCCCAATTAAATCCTCTACTCTCAATCCTCGAATGCGAAATCTTTAGCCTTTTACACGCCTGCACTACGATCACTAACAACATTAACCACTTCCTTCCCCACTTTACTACCATCCATTTCTATACCGATGCACAAAACATAATCCACGATCTCTCTCCATCACACAACATCCCATTTCCCTCCTTTCAACTCGCCTCCTCCCTAATCAATCTTACAAAACATTTCCACATACACCTATGTTGGTGCCCTGCTCATCTAAACATACCAGAAAACTCCCTCGTAGACTACTTAGCCTCAAACTTACACCTAACCTCCCACATTCTTCTCAACTCCCTACCGCTCAAAACCTTTCTAACACACATTCACTTATCCACTCTAGAAGAATGGCAGATGTCCATATCTTCATCTCAAAATGCACTAATCTCCTCTTTACCACACATCAGCACAATTCACACAACTTTTAAAAACAAAAAATTTACACCACCTCGTTCAACCATTCGTTGGCTATCAGGCCATTGCCCATGCAAAGCATATCTTTTCCGAATTAAAGTAAGCGAAAATCCATACTGTCGTTTCCGGATGCGACACAATAGAAATGATAAATACCACCTCATATTCACATGTCAAATCTTCTCTTATCATCGCAAAGATCTTCTATTTCGCTGCCTTTCTTTACTTAACAGATCTCCAACAACACTCTCAGATCTTCTGTTACACCCAACACTACTAAAATCCCTAGCAACCCTCATTGACACCATTGAAACAACTCTCACCACCGTCGATAACCCTATAACAAACTAATCTGCTTTTCTCTTCTACTTTTAGGACAACCTATCTCTACCAACATCTGCATCTTCCTTAACCAACTCTCAAGCTTACGCGAGCATATCAGCTCACGATGGAAAGTGCTTTGAAATCCACCTACCTACCTACCTACCTACCTATCTTACCGACACGTTTTTTACCTACATAAAATGATGATGACTTGAAAACAGTGTTGACTAATGAAGTGTCTAATTTAGAGTAAACTAAATCAACACCTCTACACATCCTATAACTACCAAAATTTCTCTCAGAATACGATTCCAAGTTATTAAAAAAATCCAACTCGAACACCGATTCCGACTCCTATAACTTACAAAATTCCTCTCAGTCTCCGACACTAAGTTATTAAAAAAATCCAACTCCGACACCGATTCAGATTCCTATAACTTACAAAATTCCTCTCAGAATTCGATTCCAAGTTAATAAAAAATCCAACTTGAACACCGATTCCGACTCCTATTTACTTACAAAATTCCTCTCAACTCCGACACTAAGTTATTAAAAAAATCCAACTCCAAAACCGATTCAGACTCCAATAACTTACAAAATTCCTCTCAGAATCCGATTCCAAGTTATTAAAAAAATCCAACTCAGACACCGATTCAGATTCCTATAACTACCAAAATTTCTCTCAGAATACGATTCCAAGTTATTAAAAAAATCCAACTTGAACACCGATTCCGACTCCTATAACTTACAAAATTCCTCTCAACTCCGACACTAAGTTATTAAAAAAATCCAACTCCAAAACCGATTCAGACTCCAATAACTTACAAAATTCCTCTCAGAATCCGATTCCAAGTTATTAAAAAAATCCAACTCAGACACCGATTCAGATTCCTATAACTACCAAAATTTCTCTCAGAATACGATTCCAAGTTATTAAAAAAATGCAACTCGAACACCGATTCCGACTCCTATAACTTACAAAATTCCTCTCAGTCTCCGACACTAAGTTATTAAAAAAATCCAACTCCGACACCGATTCAGATTCCTATAACTACCTAAATTCCTCTCAGAATCCGATTCCAAGTTAATAAAAAAATCCAAATTGAACACCGATTCCCACTCCTATAACTTACAAAATTCCTCTCAACTCCGACACTAAGTTATTAAAAAATCCAACTCCAAAACCGATTCAGACTCCAATAACTTACAAAATTCCTCTCAGAATCCGATTCCAAGTTATTAAAAAAATCCAACTTTAACACCGATTCCGACTCCTATAACTTACAAAATTCCTCTCAACTCCGACACTAAGTTATTAAAAAAATCCAACTCAGACACCGATTCAGATTCCTATAACTACCAAAATTTCTCTCAGAATACGATTCCAAGTTATTAAAAAAATCCAACTTGAACACCGATTCCGACTCCTATAACTTACAAAATTCCTCTCAACTCCGACACTAAGTTATTAAAAAAATCCAACTCCAAAACCGATTCAGACTCCAATAACTTACAAAATTCCTCTCAGAATCCGATTCCAAGTTATTAAAAAAATCCAACTTGAACACCGATTCCGACTCCTATAACTTACAAAATTCCTCTCAACTCCGACACTAAGTTATTAAAAAAATCCAACTCCGACACCGATTCAGATTCCTATAACTACCAAAATTTCTCTCAGAATACGATTCCAAGTTATTAAAAAAATCCAACTTGAACACCGATTCCGACTCCTATAACTTACAAAATTCCTCTCAGACTCCGATTCCAAGTTAATAAAAAAATCCAACTCCAAAACCGATTCAGACTCCAATAACTTACAAAATTCCTCTCAGAATCCGATTCCAAGTTAATAAAAAAATCCAACTCCAACACCGATTCCGACTCCTATAACTTACAAAATTCCTCTCAGAATCCGATTCCAAGTTATTAAAAAAATCCAACTCCAAAACCGATTCAGACTCCTATAACTTACAAAATTCCTCTCAGAATCCGATACTAAGTTATTAAAAAATCCAACTCAGACACCGATTCAGATTCCTATAACTACCAAAATTTCTCTCAGAATACGATTCCAAGTTATTAAAAAAATCCACCTTGAACACCGATTCCGACTCCTATAACTTACAAAATTCCTCTCAACTCCGACACTAAGTTATTAAAAAAATCCAACTCCAACACCGATTCAGACTCCAATAACTTACAAAATTCCTCTCAGAATCCGATTCCAAGTTATTAAAAAAATCCAACTCCGACACCGATTCAGATTCCTATAACTACCAAAATTTCTCTCAGAATACGATTCCAAGTTATTAAAAAAATTCAACTTGAACACCGATTCCGACTCCTATAACTTACAAAATTCCTCTCAACTCCGACACTAAGTTATTAAAAAAATCCAACTCCAAAACCGATTCAGACTCCAATAACTTACAAAATTCCTCTCAGAATCCGATTCCAAGTTATTAAAAAAATCCAACTCAGACACCGATTCAGATTCCTATAACTACCAAAATTTCTCTCAGAATCCGATTCCAAGTTATTAAAAAAATCCAACTCGAACGCCGATTCCGACTCCTATAACTTACAAAATTCCTCTCAGCTCCGACACTAAGTTATTAAAAAAATCCAACTCCGACACCGATTCAGATTCCTATAACTACCAAAATTCCTCTCAGAATTCGATTCCAAGTTAATAAAAAAATCCAAATTGAACACCGATTCCGACTCCTATTTACTTACAAAATTCCTCTCAACTCCGACACTAAGTTATTAAAAAAATCCAACTCCAAAACCGATTCAGACTCCAATAACTTACAAAATTCCTCTCAGAATCCGATTCCAAGTTATTAAAAAAATCCAACTCAGACACCGATTCAGATTCCTATAACTACCAAAATTTCTCTCAGAATACGATTCCAAGTTATTAAAAAAATTCAACTTGAACACCGATTCCGACTCCTATAACTTACAAAATTCCTCTCAACTCCGACACTAAGTTATTAAAAAAATCCAACTCCAAAACCGATTCAGACTCCAATAACTTACAAAATTCCTCTCAGAATCCGATTCCAAGTTATTAAAAAAATCCAACTCAGACACCGATTCAGATTCCTATAACTACCAAAATTTCTCTCAGAATACGATTCCAAGTTATTAAAAAAATCCAACTTGAACACCGATTCCGACTCCTATAACTTACAAAATTCCTCTCAGTCTCCGACACTAAGTTATTAAAAAAATCCAACTCCGACACCGATTCAGATTCCTATAACTACCAAAATTCCTCTCAGAATTCGATTCCAAGTTAATAAAAAAATCCAAATTGAACACCGATTCCCACTCCTATAACTTACAAAATTCCTCTCAACTCCGACACTAAGTTATTAAAAAAATCCAACTCCAAAACCGATTCAGACTCCAATAACTTACAAAATTCCTCTCAGAATCCGATTCCAAGTTATTAAAAAAATCCAACTTTAACACCGATTCCGACTCCTATAACTTACAAAATTCCTCTCAACTCCGACACTAAGTTATTAAAAAATCCAACTCCAGACACCGATTCAGATTCCTATAACTAACAAAATTCCTCTCAGAATCCGATTCCAAGTTATTAAAAAAATCCAACTTGAACACCGATTCCGACTCCTATAACTTACAAAATTCCTCTCAACTCCGACACTAAGTTATTAAAAAAATCCAACTCCAAAACCGATTCAGACTCCAATAACTTACAAAATTCCTCTCAGAATACGATTCCAAGTTATTAAAAAAATCCAACTTGAACACCGATTCCGACTCCTATAACTTACAAAATTCCTCTCAACTCCGACACTAAGTTATTTAAAAAATCCAAATCCGACACCGATTCAGATTCCTATAACTTACAAAATTCCTCTAAGAATCCGGTTCCAAGTTATTAAAAAAATCCAACTTGAACACCGATTCCGACTCCTATTTACTTACAAAATTCCTCTCAACTCCCACACTAAGTTATTAAAAAAATCCAACTCCAAAACCGATTCAGACTCCAATAACTTACAAAATTCTTCTCAGAATCCGATTCCAAGTTATTAAAAAAATCCAACTCGAAAGCCGATTCCGACTCCTATAACTTACAAAATTTCTCTCAGACTCCGACACTAAGTTATTAAAAAAATCCAACTCCAACACCGATTCAGACTCCTATAACTTACAAAATTCCTCTCAGAATCCGATTCCAAGTTATTAAAAAAATCCAACTTGAACACCGATTCCGACTCCTATAACTTACAAAATTCCTCTCAGAATCCGATTCCAAGTTAATAAAAAAATCCAACTCCAAAACCGATTCAGACTCCAATAACTTACAAAATTCCTCTCAGAATCCGATTCCAAGTTATTAAAAAAATCCAACTTGAACACCGATTCCGACTCCTATAACTTACAAAATTCCTCTCAACTCCGACACTAAGTTATTAAAAAAATCCAACTCCAAAACCGATTCAGACTCCTATAACTTACAAAATTCCTCTCAGAATCCGATTCCAAGTTATTAAAAAAATCCAACTTGAACACCGATTCCGACTCCTATAACTTACAAAATTCCTCTCAACTCCGACACTAAGTTATTAAAAAAATCCAACTCCAAACACCGATTCCGACTCCAATAACTTACAAAATTCCTCTCAGAATCCGATTCCAAGTTAATAAAAAAATCCAACTTGAACACCGATTCCGACTCCTATAACTTACAAAATTCCTCTCAACTCCGACACTAAGTTATTAAAAAAATCCAACTCCAAAACCGATTCAGACTCCAATAACTTACAAAATTCCTCTCAGAATCCGATTCCAAGTTAATAAAAAAATCCAACTCCGACACCGATTCAGATTCCTATAACTACCAAAATTCCTCTCAGAATCCGATTCCAAGTTAATAAAAAAATCCAACTTGAACACCGATTCCGACTCCTATAACTTACAAAATTCCTCTCAACTCCGACACTAAGTTATTAAAAAAATCCAACTCCAAAACCGATTCAGACTCCAATAACTTACAAAATTCCTCTCAGAATCCGATTCCAAGTTATTAAAAAAATCCAACTCAGACACCGATTCAGATTCCTATAACTACCAAAATTTCTCTCAGAATACGATTCCAAGTTATTAAAAAAATCCAACTTGAACACCGATTCCGACTCCTATAACTTACAAAATTCCTCTCAACTCCGACACTAAGTTATTTAAAAAATCCAAATCCAAAACCGATTCAGATTCCTATAACTACCAAAATTCCTCTCAGAATCCGATTCCAAGTTAATAAAAAAATCCAACTTGAACACCGATTCCGACTCCTATAACTTACAAAATTCCTCTCAACTCCGACACTAAGTTATTTAAAAAATCCAAATCCGACACCGATTCAGATTCCAATAACTTACAAAATTCCTCTCAGAATCCGATTCCAAGTTATTAAAAAAATCCAACTTGAACACCGATTCCGACTCCTATAACTTACAAAATTCCTCTCAGAATCCGACACTAAGTTATTAAAAAAATCCAACTCCAAAACCGATTCAGACTCCAATAACTTACAAAATTCCTCTCAGAATCCGATTCCAAGTTATTAAAAAAATCCAACTCAGACACCGATTCAGATTCCTATAACTACCAAAATTCCTCTCAGAATTCGATTCCAAGTTAATAAAAAAATCCAACTTGAACACCGATTCCGACTCCTATAACTTACAAAATTCCTCTCAACTCCGACACTAAGTTATTAAAAAAATCCAACTCCAAAACCGATTCAGACTCCAATAACTTACAAAATTCCTCTCAGAATCCGATTCCAAGTTATTAAAAAAATCCAACTCAGACACCGATTCAGATTCCTATAACTACCAAAATTTCTCTCAGAATACGATTCCAAGTTATTAAAAAAATCCAACTTGAACACCGATTCCGACTCCTATAACTTACAAAATTCCTCTCAGTCTCCGACACTAAGTTATTAAAAAAATCCAACTCCGACACCGATTCAGATTCCAATAACTACCAAAATTCCTCTCAGAATTCGATTCCAAGTTAATAAAAAAATCCAACTTGAACACCGATTCCGACTCCTATTTACTTACAAAATTCCTCTCAACTCCGACACTAAGTTATTAAAAAAATCCAACTCCAAAACCGATTCAGACTCCAATAACTTACAAAATTCCTCTCAGAATCCGATTCCAAGTTATTAAAAAAATCCAACTCAGACACCGATTCAGATTCCTATAACTACCAAAATTTCTCTCAGAATACGATTCCAAGTTATTAAAAAAATCCAACTTGAACACCGATTCCGACTCCTATAACTTACAAAATTCCTCTCAACTCCGACACTAAGTTATTAAAAAAATCCAACTCCAAACACCGATTCAGACTCCAATAACTTACAAAATTCCTCTCAGAATCCGATTCCAAGTTATTAAAAAAATCCAACTTGAACACCGATTCCGACTCCTATAACTTACAAAATTCCTCTCAGTCTCCGACACTAAGTTATTAAAAAAATCCAACTCCGACACCGATTCAGATTCCAATAACTACCAAAATTCCTCTCAGAATTCGATTCCAAGTTAATAAAAAAATCCAACTTGAACACCGATTCCCACTCCTATAACTTACAAAATTCCTCTCAACTCCGACACTAAGTTATTAAAAAAATCCAACTCCAAAACCGATTCAGACTCCAATAACTTACAAAATTCCTCTCAGAATCCGATTCCAAGTTATTAAAAAAATCCAACTTGAACACCGATTCCCACTCCTATAACTTACAAAATTCCTCTCAACTCCGACACTAAGTTATTAAAAAAATCCAACTCCGACACCGATTCAGATTCCTATAACTACCAAAATTCCTCTCAGAATACGATTCCAAGTTATTAAAAAAATCCAACTTGAACACCGATTCCGACTCCTATAACTTACAAAATTCCTCTCAACTCCGACACTAAGTTATTTAAAAAATCCAAATCCGACACCGATTCAGATTCCTATAACTTACAAAATTCCTCTAAGAATCCGATTCCAAGTTATTAAAAAAATCCAACTTGAACACCGATTCCGACTCCTATAACTTACAAAATTCCTCTCAACTCCGACACTAAGTTATTAAAAAAATCCAACTCCGACACCGATTCAGATTCCTATAACTACCAAAATTCCTCTCAGAATACGATTCCAAGTTATTAAAAAAATCCAACTTGAACACCGATTCCGACTCCTATAACTTACAAAATTCCTCTCAGAATCCGATTCCAAGTTATTAAAAAAATCCAACTCCAACACCGATTCAGACTCCAATAACTTACAAAATTCCTCTCAGAATCCGATTCCAAGTTATTAAAAAAATCCAACTTGAACACCGATTCCGACTCCTATAACTTACAAAATTCCTCTCAACTCCGACACTAAGTTATTTAAAAAATCCAACTCCGACACCGATTCAGACTCCAATAACTTACAAAATTCCTCTCAGAATCCGATTCCAAGTTATTAAAAAAATCCAACTCAGACACCGATTCAGATTCCTATAACTACCAAAATTTCTCTCAGAATACGATTCCAAGTTATTAAAAAAATCCAACTTGAACACCGATTCCGACTCCTATAACTTACAAAATTCCTCTCAACTCCGACACTAAGTTATTAAAAAAATCCAACTCCAAAACCGATTCAGACTCCAATAACTTACAAAATTCCTCTCAGAATCCGATTCCAAGTTATTAAAAAAATCCAACTCAGACACCGATTCAGATTCCTATAACTACCAAAATTTCTCTCAGAATACGATTCCAAGTTATTAAAAAAATTCAACTTGAACACCGATTCCGACTCCAATAACTACCAAAATTCCTCTCAACTCCGACACTAAGTTATTAAAAAAATCCAACTCCAAAACCGATTCAGACTCCAATAACTTACAAAATTCCTCTCAGAATCCGATTCCAAGTTATTAAAAAAATCCAACTCAGACACCGATTCAGATTCCTATAACTACCAAAATTTCTCTCAGAATACGATTCCAAGTTATTAAAAAAATCCAACTCGAAAGCCGATTCCGACTCCTATAACTTACAAAATTCCTCTCAGTCTCCGACACTAAGTTATTAAAAAAATCCAACTCCGACACCGATTCAGATTCCTATAACTACCAAAATTCCTCTCAGAATTCGATTCCAAGTTAATAAAAAAATCCAACTTGAACACCGATTCCGACTCCTATTTACTTACAAAATTCCTCTCAACTCCGACACTAAGTTATTAAAAAAATCCAACTCCAAAACCGATTCAGACTCCAATAACTTACAAAATTCCTCTCAGAATCCGATTCCAAGTTATTAAAAAAATCCAACTCAGACACCGATTCAGATTCCTATAACTACCAAAATTTCTCTCAGAATACGATTCCAAGTTATTAAAAAAATTCAACTTGAACACCGATTCCGACTCCTATAACTTACAAAATTCCTCTCAACTCCGACACTAAGTTATTAAAAAAATCCAACTCCAAAACCGATTCAGACTCCAATAACTTACAAAATTCCTCTCAGAATCCGATTCCAAGTTATTAAAAAAATCCAACTCAGACACCGATTCAGATTCCTATAACTACCAAAATTTCTCTCAGAATACGATTCCAAGTTATTAAAAAAATCCAACTTGAACACCGATTCCGACTCCTATAACTTACAAAATTCCTCTCAGTCTCCGACACTAAGTTATTAAAAAAATCCAACTCCGACACCGATTCAGATTCCTATAACTACCAAAATTCCTCTCAGAATTCGATTCCAAGTTAATAAAAAAATCCAACTTGAACACCGATTCCCACTCCTATAACTTACAAAATTCCTCTCAACTCCGACACTAAGTTATTAAAAAAATCCAACTCCAAAACCGATTCAGACTCCAATAACTTACAAAATTCCTCTCAGAATCCGATTCCAAGTTATTAAAAAAATCCAACTTTAACACCGATTCCCACTCCTATAACTTACAAAATTCCTCTCAACTCCGACACTAAGTTATTAAAAAAATCCAACTCCGACACCGATTCAGATTCCTATAACTACCAAAATTCCTCTCAGAATCCGATTCCAAGTTATTAAAAAAATCCAACTTGAACACCGATTCCGACTCCTATAACTTACAAAATTCCTCTCAACTCCGACACTAAGTTATTAAAAAAATCCAACTCCAAAACCGATTCAGACTCCAATAACTTACAAAATTCCTCTCAGAATCCGATTCCAAGTTATTAAAAAAATCCAACTTGAACACCGATTCCGACTCCTATAACTTACAAAATTCCTCTCAACTCCGACACTAAGTTATTTAAAAAATCCAAATCCGACACCGATTCAGATTCCTATAACTACCAAAATTTCTCTCAGAATACGATTCCAAGTTATTAAAAAAATCCAACTTGAACACCGATTCCGACTCCTATAACTTACAAAATTCCTCTCAATCTCCGACACTAAGTTATTAAAAAATCCAACTCCGACACCGATTCAGATTCCAATAACTACCAAAATTCCTCTCAGAATCCGATTCCAAGTTAATAAAAAAATCCAACTTGAACACCGATTCCGACTCCTATAACTTACAAAATTCCTCTCAGAATCCGATTCCAAGTTAATAAAAAAATCCAACTCCAAAACCGATTCAGACTCCAATAACTTACAAAATTCCTCTCAGAATCCGATTCCAAGTTATTAAAAAAATCCAACTCAGACACCGATTCAGATTCCTATAACTACCAAAATTTCTCTCAGAATAGGATTCCAAGTTAATAAAAAAATCCAACTTGAACACCGATTCCGACTCCTATAACTTACAAAATTCCTCTCAACTCCGACACTAAGTTATTAAAAAAATCCAACTCCAAAACCGATTCAGACTCCAATAACTTACAAAATTCCTCTCAGAATCCGATTCCAAGTTATTAAAAAAATCCAACTCAGACACCGATTCAGATTCCTATAACTACCAAAATTTCTCTCAGAATACGATTCCAAGTTATTAAAAAAATCAACTTGAACACCGATTCCGACTCCTATAACTTACAAAATTCCTCTCAACTCCGACACTAAGTTATTAAAAAAATCCAACTCCAAAACCGATTCAGACTCCAATAACTTACAAAATTCCTCTCAGAATCCGATTCCAAGTTAATAAAAAAATCCAACACCGACACCGATTCAGATTCCTATAACTACCTAAATTTCTCTCAGAATCCGATTCCAAGTTATTAAAAAAATCCAACTCGAACACCGATTCCGACTCCTATAACTTACAAAATTCCTCTCAGTCTCCGACACTAAGTTATTAAAAAAATCCAACTCCGACACCGATTCAGATTCCAATAACTACCAAAATTCCTCTCAGAATTCGATTCCAAGTTAATAAAAAAATCCAAATTGAACACCGATTCCGACTCCTATAACTTACAAAATTCCTCTCAACTCCGACACTAAGTTATTAAAAAAATCCAACTCCAAAACCGATTCAGACTCCAATAACTTACAAAATTCCTCTCAGAATCCGATTCCAAGTTATTAAAAAAATCCAACTCAGACACCGATTCAGATTCCTATAACTACCAAAATTTCTCTCAGAATACGATTCCAAGTTATTAAAAAAATCCAACTTGAACACCGATTCCGACTCCTATAACTTACAAAATTCCTCTCAGAATCCGACACTAAGTTAATAAAAAAATCCAACTCCAAAACCGATTCAGACTCCAATAACTTACAAAATTCCTCTCAGAATCCGATTCCAAGTTATTAAAAAAATCCAACTTGAACACCGATTCCGACTCCTATAAATTACAAAATTCCTCTCAGTCTCCGACACTAAGTTATTAAAAAAATCCAACTCCGACACCGATTCAGATTCCAATAACTACCAAAATTCCTCTCAGAATTCGATTCCAAGTTAATAAAAAAATCCAAATTGAACACCGATTCCCACTCCTATAACTTACAAAATTCCTCTCAACTCCGACACTAAGTTATTAAAAAAATCCAACTCCAAAACCGATTCAGACTCCAATAACTTACAAAATTCCTCTCAGAATCCGATTCCAAGTTATTAAAAAAATCCAACTTTAACACCGATTCCCACTCCTATAACTTACAAAATTCCTCTCAACTCCGACACTAAGTTATTAAAAAAATCCAACTCAGACACCGATTCAGATTCCTATAACTACCAAAATTTCTCTCAGAATACGATTCCAAGTTATTAAAAAAATCCAACTTGAACACCGATTCCGACTCCTATAACTTACAAAATTCCTCTCAGTCTCCGACACTAAGTTATTAAAAAAATCCAACTCCAAAACCGATTCAGACTCCAATAACTTACAAAATTCCTCTCAGAATCCGATTCCAAGTTATTAAAAAAATCCAACTTGAACACCGATTCCGACTCCTATAACTTACAAAATTCCTCTCAACTCCGACACTAAGTTATTAAAAAAATCCAACTCAGACACCGATTCAGATTCCTATAACTACCAAAATTTCTCTCAGAATACGATTCCAAGTTATTAAAAAAATCCAACTTGAACACCGATTCCGACTCCTATAACTTACAAAATTCCTCTCAGTCTCCGACACTAAGTTATTAAAAAATCCAACTCCGACACCGATTCAGATTCCAATAACTACCAAAATTCCTCTCAGAATTCGATTCCAAGTTAATAAAAAAATCCAAATTGAACACCGATTCCCACTCCTATAACTTACAAAATTCCTCTCAACTCCGACACTAAGTTATTAAAAAAATCCAACTCCAAAACCGATTCAGACTCCAATAACTTACAAAATTCCTCTCAGAATCCGATTCCAAGTTATTAAAAAAATCCAACTCAGACACCGATTCAGATTCCTATAACTACCAAAATTTCTCTCAGAATACGATTCCAAGTTATTAAAAAAATTCAACTTGAACACCGATTCCGACTCCTATAACTTACAAAATTCCTCTCAACTCCGACACTAAGTTATTAAAAAAATCCAACTCCAAAACCGATTCAGACTCCAATAACTTACAAAATTCCTCTCAGAATCCGATTCCAAGTTATTAAAAAAATCCAACTCAGACACCGATTCAGATTCCTATAACTACCAAAATTTCTCTCAGAATACGATTCCAAGTTATTAAAAAAATTCAACTTGAACACCGATTCCGACTCCTATAACTTACAAAATTCCTCTCAACTCCGACACTAAGTTATTAAAAAAATCCAACTCCAAAACCGATTCAGACTCCAATAACTTACAAAATTCCTCTCAGAATCCGATTCCAAGTTATTAAAAAAATCCAACTCAGACACCGATTCAGATTCCTATAACTACCAAAATTTCTCTCAGAATCCGATTCCAAGTTATTAAAAAAATCCAACTCGAAAGCCGATTCCGACTCCTATAACTTACAAAATTCCTCTCAGTCTCCGACACTAAGTTATTAAAAAAATCCAACTCCGACACCGATTCAGATTCCAATAACTACCAAAATTCCTCTCAGAATTCGATTCCAAGTTAATAAAAAAATCCAACTTGAACACCGATTCCGACTCCTATTTACTTACAAAATTCCTCTCAACTCCGACACTAAGTTATTAAAAAAATCCAACTCCAAAACCGATTCAGACTCCAATAACTTACAAAATTCCTCTCAGAATCCGATTCCAAGTTATTAAAAAAATCCAACTCAGACACCGATTCAGATTCCTATAACTACCAAAATTTCTCTCAGAATACGATTCCAAGTTATTAAAAAAATTCAACTTGAACACCGATTCCGACTCCTATAACTTACAAAATTTCTCTCAGAATCCGATTCCATGTTAATAAAAAAATCCAACTCCAAAACCGATTCAGACTCCAATAACTTACAAAATTCCTCTCAGAATCCGATTCCAAGTTATTAAAAAAATCCAACTCAGACACCGATTCAGATTCCTATAACTACCAAAATTTCTCTCAGAATACGATTCCAAGTTATTAAAAAAATCCAACTTGAACACCGATTCCGACTCCTATAACTTACAAAATTCCTCTCAGTCTCCGACACTAAGTTATTAAAAAAATCCAACTCCGACACCGATTCAGATTCCTATAACTACCTAAATTCCTCTCAGAATCCGATTCCAAGTTAATAAAAAAATCCAACT
Organism: Nectonema munidae; assembly: GCA_030549495.1. NCBI lineage: Eukaryota > Metazoa > Nematomorpha > Nectonematoida > Nectonematidae > Nectonema > Nectonema munidae. The sequence goes on along the minus strand of JAUIRK010000861.1, from coordinate 6,455 downwards.
TGAACACCGATTCCCACTCCTATAACTTACAAAATTCCTCTCAACTCCGACACTAAGTTATTAAAAAAATCCAACTCCAAAACCGATTCAGACTCCAATAACTTACAAAATTCCTCTCAGAATCCGATTCCAAGTTATTAAAAAAATCCAACTTTAACACCGATTCCCACTCCTATAACTTACAAAATTCCTCTCAACTCCGACACTAAGTTATTAAAAAAATCCAACTCCAAAACCGATTCAGACTCCTATAACTTACAAAATTCCTCTCAGAATCCGATTCCAAGTTATTAAAAAAATCCAACTTTAACACCGATTCCCACTCCTATAACTTACAAAATTCCTCTCAACTCCGACACTAAGTTATTAAAAAAATCCAACTCCAAAACCGATTCAGACTCCAATAACTTACAAAATTCCTCTCAGAATCCGATTCCAAGTTATTAAAAAAATCCAACTTTAACACCGATTCCCACTCCTATAACTTACAAAATTCCTCTCAACTCCGACACTAAGTTATTAAAAAAATCCAACTCCAAAACCGATTCAGACTCCAATAACTTACAAAATTCCTCTCAGAATCCGATTCCAAGTTATTAAAAAAATCCAACTTTAACACCGATTCCCACTCCTATAACTTACAAAATTCCTCTCAACTCCGACACTAAGTTATTAAAAAAATCCAACTCCAAAACCGATTCAGACTCCAATAACTTACAAAATTCCTCTCAGAATCCGATTCCAAGTTATTAAAAAAATCCAACTTTAACACCGATTCCCACTCCTATAACTTACAAAATTCCTCTCAACTCCGACACTAAGTTATTAAAAAAATCCAACTCCAAAACCGATTCAGACTCCTATAACTTACAAAATTCCTCTCAGAATCCGATTCCAAGTTATTAAAAAAATCCAACTTTAACACCGATTCCCACTCCTATAACTTACAAAATTCCTCTCAACTCCAACACTAAGTTATTAAAAAAATCCAACTCCAAAACCGATTCAGACTCCAATAACTTACAAAATTCCTCTCAGAATCCGATTCCAAGTTATTAAAAAAATCCAACTTTAACACCGATTCCCACTCCTATAACTTACAAAATTCCTCTCAACTCCGACACTAAGTTATTAAAAAAATCCAACTCCAAAACCGATTCAGACTCCAATAACTTACAAAATTCCTCTCAGAATCCGATTCCAAGTTATTAAAAAAATCCAACTCAGACACCGATTCAGATTCCTATAACTACCAAAATTTCTCTCAGAATACGATTCCAAGTTATTAAAAAAATCCAACTTTAACACCGATTCCCACTCCTATAACTTACAAAATTCCTCTCAACTCCGACACTAAGTTATTAAAAAAATCCAACTCCAAAACCGATTCAGACTCCAATAACTTACAAAATTCCTCTCAGAATCCGATTCCAAGTTATTAAAAAAATCCAACTCAGACACCGATTCAGATTCCTATAACTACCAAAATTTCTCTCAGAATACGATTCCAAGTTATTAAAAAAATCCAACTTGAACACCGATTCCGACTCCTATAACTTACAAAATTCCTCTCAGTCTCCGACACTAAGTTATTAAAAAAATCCAACTCCAAAACCGATTCAGATTCCTATAACTACCAAAATTCCTCTCAGAATTCGATTCCAAGTTAATAAAAAAATCCAAATTGAACACCGATTCCCACTCCTATAACTTACAAAATTCCTCTCAACTCCGACACTAAGTTATTAAAAAAATCCAACTCCAAAACCGATTCAGACTCCAATAACTTACAAAATTCCTCTCAGAATCCGATTCCAAGTTATTAAAAAAATCCAACTTTAACACCGATTCCCACTCCTATAACTTACAAAATTCCTCTCAACTCCGACACTAAGTTATTAAAAAAATCCAACTCCAAAACCGATTCAGACTCCTATAACTTACAAAATTCCTCTCAGAATCCGATTCCAAGTTATTAAAAAAATCCAACTTTAACACCGATTCCCACTCCTATAACTTACAAAATTCCTCTCAACTCCGACACTAAGTTATTAAAAAAATCCAACTCCAAAACCGATTCAGACTCCAATAACTTACAAAATTCCTCTCAGAATCCGATTCCAAGTTATTAAAAAAATCCAACTTTAACACCGATTCCCACTCCTATAACTTACAAAATTCCTCTCAACTCCGACACTAAGTTATTAAAAAAATCCAACTCCAAAACCGATTCAGACTCCAATAACTTACAAAATTCCTCTCAGAATCCGATTCCAAGTTATTAAAAAAATCCAACTTTAACACCGATTCCCACTCCTATAACTTACAAAATTCCTCTCAACTCCGACACTAAGTTATTAAAAAAATCCAACTCCGACACCGATTCAGACTCCAATAACTTAAAAAATTCCTCTCAGAATCCGATTCCAAGTTATTAAAAAAATCCAACTTGAACACCGATTCCCACTCCTATAACTTACAAAATTCCTCTCAGTCTCCGACACTAAGTTATTAAAAAAATCCAACTCCGACACCGATTCAGATTCCAATAACTACCAAAATTCCTCTCAGAATTCGATTCCAAGTTAATAAAAAAATCCAAATTGAACACCGATTCCCACTCCTATAACTTACAAAATTCCTCTCAACTCCGACACTAAGTTATTAAAAAAATCCAACTCCAAAACCGATTCAGACTCCAATAACTTACAAAATTCCTCTCAGAATCCGATTCCAAGTTATTAAAAAAATCCAACTTTAACACCGATTCCCACTCCTATAACTTACAAAATTCCTCTCAACTCCGACACTAAGTTATTAAAAAAATCCAACTCAGACACCGATTCAGATTCCTATAACTACCAAAATTTCTCTCAGAATACGATTCCAAGTTATTAAAAAAATTCAACTTGAACACCGATTCCGACTCCTATAACTTACAAAATTCCTCTCAACTCCGACACTAAGTTATTAAAAAAATCCAACTCCAAAACCGATTCAGACTCCAATAACTTACAAAATTCCTCTCAGAATCCGATTCCAAGTTATTAAAAAAATCCAACTCAGACACCGATTCAGATTCCTATAACTACCAAAATTTCTCTCAGAATCCGATTCCAAGTTATTAAAAAATCCAACTCGAACAGCCGATTCCGACTCCTATAACTTACAAAATTCCTCTCAGTCTCCGACACTAAGTTATTAAAAAAATCCAACTCCGACACCGATTCAGATTCCTATAACTACCAAAATTCCTCTCAGAATTCGATTCCAAGTTAATAAAAAAATCCAACTTGAACACCGATTCCGACTCCTATTTACTTACAAAATTCCTCTCAACTCCGACACTAAGTTATTAAAAAAATCCAACTCCAAAACCGATTCAGACTCCAATAACTTACAAAATTCCTCTCAGAATCCGATTCCAAGTTATTAAAAAAATCCAACTCAGACACCGATTCAGATTCCTATAACTACCAAAATTTCTCTCAGAATACGATTCCAAGTTATTAAAAAAATTCAACTTGAACACCGATTCCGACTCCTATAACTTACAAAATTCCTCTCAACTCCGACACTAAGTTATTAAAAAAATCCAACTCCAAAACCGATTCAGACTCCAATAACTTACAAAATTCCTCTCAGAATCCGATTCCAAGTTATTAAAAAAATCCAACTTTAACACCGATTCCCACTCCTATAACTTACAAAATTCCTCTCAGTCTCCGACACTAAGTTATTAAAAAAATCCAACTCCGACACCGATTCAGATTCCTATAACTACCAAAATTCCTCTCAGAATTCGATTCCAAGTTAATAAAAAAATCCAAATTGAACACCGATTCCCACTCCTATAACTTACAAAATTCCTCTCAACTCCGACACTAAGTTATTAAAAAAATCCAACTCCAAAACCGATTCAGACTCCAATAACTTACAAAATTCCTCTCAGAATCCGATTCCAAGTTATTAAAAAAATCCAACTTTAACACCGATTCCCACTCCTATAACTTACAAAATTCCTCTCAACTCCGACACTAAGTTATTAAAAAAATCCAACTCAGACACCGATTCAGATTCCTATAACTACCAAAATTTCTCTCAGAATACGATTCCAAGTTATTAAAAAAATCCAACTTGAACACCGATTCCGACTCCTATAACTTACAAAATTCCTCTCAGTCTCCGACACTAAGTTATTAAAAAAATCCAACTCCAAAACCGATTCAGACTCCAATAACTTACAAAATTCCTCTCAGAATCCGATTCCAAGTTATTAAAAAAATCCAACTTGAACACCGATTCCGACTCCTATAACTTACAAAATTCCTCTCAACTCCGACACTAAGTTATTAAAAAAATCCAACTCAGACACCGATTCAGATTCCTATAACTACCAAAATTTCTCTCAGAATACGATTCCAAGTTATTAAAAAAATCCAACTTGAACACCGATTCCGACTCCTATAACTTACAAAATTCCTCTCAGTCTCCGACACTAAGTTATTAAAAAAATCCAACTCCGACACCGATTCAGATTCCAATAACTACCAAAATTCCTCTCAGAATTCGATTCCAAGTTAATAAAAAAATCCAAATTGAACACCGATTCCCACTCCTATAACTTACAAAATTCCTCTCAACTCCGACACTAAGTTATTAAAAAATCCAACTCCAAAACCGATTCAGACTCCAATAACTTACAAAATTCCTCTCAGAATCCGATTCCAAGTTATTAAAAAAATCCAACTCAGACACCGATTCAGATTCCTATAACTACCAAAATTTCTCTCAGAATACGATTCCAAGTTATTAAAAAAATTCAACTTGAACACCGATTCCGACTCCTATAACTTACAAAATTCCTCTCAACTCCGACACTAAGTTATTAAAAAAATCCAACTCCAAAACCGATTCAGACTCCAATAACTTACAAAATTCCTCTCAGAATCCGATTCCAAGTTATTAAAAAAATCCAACTCAGACACCGATTCAGATTCCTATAACTACCAAAATTTCTCTCAGAATACGATTCCAAGTTATTAAAAAATTCAACTTGAACACCGATTCCGACTCCTATAACTTACAAAATTCCTCTCAACTCCGACACTAAGTTATTAAAAAATCCAACTCCAAAACCGATTCAGACTCCAATAACTTACAAAATTCCTCTTAGAATCCGATTCCAAGTTATTAAAAAAATCCAACTCAGACACCGATTCAGATTCCTATAACTACCAAAATTTCTCTCAGAATCCGATTCCAAGTTATTAAAAAAATCCAACTCGAACACCGATTCCGACTCCTATAACTTACAAAATTCCTCTCAGACTCCGACACTAAGTTATTAAAAAATCCAACTCCGACACCGATTCAGATTCCAATAACTACCAAAATTCCTCTCAGAATTCGATTCCAAGTTAATAAAAAAATCCAACTTGAACACCGATTCCGACTCCTATTTACTTACAAAATTCCTCTCAACTCCGACACTAAGTTATTAAAAAAATCCAACTCCAAAACCGATTCAGACTCCAATAACTTACAAAATTCCTCTCAGAATCCGATTCCAAGTTATTAAAAAAATCCAACTCAGACACCGATTCAGATTCCTATAACTACCAAAATTTCTCTCAGAATACGATTCCAAGTTATTAAAAAAATTCAACTTGAACACCGATTCCGACTCCTATAACTTACAAAATTCCTCTCAACTCCGACACTAAGTTATTAAAAAAATCCAACTCCAAAACCGATTCAGACTCCAATAACTTACAAAATTCCTCTCAGAATCCGATTCCAAGTTATTAAAAAATCCAACTCAGACACCGATTCAGATTCCTATAACTACCAAAATTTCTCTCAGAATACGATTCCAAGTTATTAAAAAAATCCAACTTGAATACCGATTCCGACTCCTATAACTTACAAAATTCCTCTCAGTCTCCGACACTAAGTTATTAAAAAAATCCAACTCCGACACCGATTCAGATTCCTATAACTACCAAAATTCCTTTCAGAATCCGATTCCAAGTTATTAAAAAAATCCAACTTTAACACCGATTCCCACTCCTATAACTTACAAAATTCCTCTCAACTCCGACACTAAGTTATTAAAAAAATCCAACTCCAAAACCGATTCAGACTCCAATAACTTACAAAATTCCTCTCAGAATCCGATTCCAAGTTATTAAAAAAATCCAACTTTAACACCGATTCCCACTCCTATAACTTACAAAATTCCTCTCAACTCCGACACTAAGTTATTAAAAAAATCCAACTCCAAAACCGATTCAGACTCCTATAACTTACAAAATTCCTCTCAGAATCCGATTCCAAGTTATTAAAAAAATCCAACTTTAACACCGATTCCCACTCCTATAACTTACAAAATTCCTCTCAACTCCGACACTAAGTTATTAAAAAAATCCAACTCCAAAACCGATTCAGACTCC
>JAUIRK010000860.1:157500-465152 GCA_030549495.1 Nectonema munidae | reverse complement strand
GACTCCAACTTTGCCCCCCTCCCCCCTAGAAAAAATTTCTGGGTACGCTCCCATCAAATATATTACAAAAAAACTAGCAAGTTACTGCTTAGATATTAGGCAATAAAATGTATTTTTAAGCAAGTTGACATGAGCGTCCTTGTATTAAGTGTTCAAGAAAAAAATACTTAATTTTTTGGGCTAAAAATCTAAAATTTTAGAGATGTTGCGCGAAATTAAATCGACTTATTTTTGAAACTTAATTCGCGAAATTTTATTCTGGCTTAATTAAAGTACTTGCAGCATATGTTTTTATTGCCAATTGACCATGTTGATTTCATTTCTGGACTCAGTTTTGTGTGTCAAAATATCTGAAAGTGTCTATCAAATCTTTAGATCAATGCAAATAAAACAGGCATCCTGAAAATAACTAATTTTCTCCAGCAAATACTTCACCGTTTTACATTTCTTCAATGTAGTGTAGGGATACAGAAGTGAACTTGTAGAACTTTTGTGTTTCTGCAAACTCAGGTGATAATAATTTACTTTCATTTGTTCCTTTGAGTAACAACACAGTATTGGCAAGTATTAATGAAATGTCAAAAAATGTAGAAACTACATTATGGGACCAGTTAAAGTTTAAAGAATTTGTTTTACAGGTAGATGAATCTACAATGATCAGCAATCAGTCGATTTTGCTTGCATATGTGAGATTCATCAATGACAATTCAGAATTTACAAAGGAATTTTTATTTGTGAACTCTTTGGTTAGTGATACAAAGGGTTAACAATTTTTAAAGTCGTAGAAAACTTTTTTCTTGAAAAAGGCATTCCATTGAAAAATATTTTAGCGTGTGCAACAGACGGCGCACAGTCAATGGTTGGCCGATATAAAGGTTTTTTAGCTCATTTAAAAAGAATTTGTCCAGAAATTTTAACAATTCACTGTGTGATTCATAGACCACATCTTGTTGGCAAAATGATGTCACCAAGGCTTTTTGAACACTTACAAATTGTTATAAAAGCAGTTAATAAAATAAAGACAAGCTCACTTAAGGATAGGATTTTTCAAAATCTTTGTATGAGGATAAGGAAACATATGGCAACATAAGTTTAATTAAAAACGATATTGCTTATCTGGCCGATATTTTTGGAAAATTGAATGACGTTAATCTCCAACTTCAAGGAAAATCTTCAAATCTAATAAAGGCTAAAGGAACTATTGAGATATTTGCTTCAAGTTTATGCCGTCGTGTTTTTCATCCCTTTCCTAATCTTAATTCTATTTCCAAAGAAGAAATGGAAATTGATAATGATGCTATAAAAGTGTACTTGGATCACATAAATTTATTAAAATCCCAAATGGAACAAAGATTTAAAGACTTAATTGTTATTCAAATTCCTGAGTGGTGTTTTGATCCTTTCAAGTGTGATGTCAAACAAATTAATTACAAAATTCAAGAAGAAATGATTGACTGGCCAAATGATATATTGAAGCAAAAGCTTTGTTCACTCTGTCAGCATATGAAAAATTCTGGAGAGAGAGGCGATTTTTATACCCAAATCTTTGGCAAGAAATCAAAATTTTATATCCTGCCTTTCCTTCCACATACTTGGTAGAAACATGTTTCAGTGCTGCGGTATACCGTATTTCCCCACGTATAGTGCGCACCCGTGTATAATACGCACTTATTATTTAGTTTTTAAAAAAGAACGAAATTCCCTATATCTATGTATAATACGCAACGACATTTTGATAGAGAGAAAAATTCGATCATAGATCACCACTGAAAAAAATTTGACTCACATAAAGCATAGACGTAGTTACAATGTTGCATAAATATGTATTTACCCACACAACACGTACATGAGACAGCAGTATTATTATTATTATCAGCTCTGAAGGTATATTGATAGAGTGTACGATAATAAGTACATAGAAAGTACAATAAGTGCATAATTTCCGGTTGCGTGTGTGGGGATAATCAGGCAGTCTAAAAGAGGTTCATCATTCATTTTTGCTTTTTTTATCTTGAAAGTTATCATGCCTCGCAGAATATCATACGATAGTTCTTTTAAACTTCAAGTCATTGAATAAGCGGAATTGACCGGTAATAGGCCTGCTGCACGTAAATTTACATTAAATGAAAGTAATATAAGGATGTGGAGAAAAAATAAAGCTATGTTGAGTAAAATGCCTAGAAAAAAAACGCGCTAACAGAGGTGCAGCAACTTATTACCCAGAAATGTAAAAACAGTTAGTCGAGCATATTGCTGAGTCTCGTGAAAGGGTTTTGCATTGAACACAAATCAAGTACGCATTAAAGCAAAATCAATTGCTAAACAACTCCATCTGAAGAATTTTAAGGCCTCAAGTAACTGGTGTTATAGGTTTATGGCGCGTCACAAGTTATCGATGCGTTGGAGAACCCATATCGCGCAAAAACTACCTGATGACTACGAACAAAAGATTACAGCATTTCAACGATTTCTCATCAAGCGACGTAAAGAACTGAACCCACCTTTGTCATTAATTGGTAATGCTGATCAAACGCCTCTTACCTTTGATATCCCGTCAAGCTATACTATTGAAAAAAGGGGGCATCTAACAAGCCATTCTTTCTACAGGTCACGGAAAGAGCAGATTTACAGTGATGCTGGCATGCATGTCTGATGGCACAAAACTTCCCCCTTATATTGTATCCAAAAGAAAAAAAGCACCTAAGGCAACTAAGTTTTCAAGTGGTGTTATCGTGCGCTTCCAATCAAAGGGATGGATGAATGATGAATTAATGAAAGATTGGGCCGATGTTGTATGGCCAAAACGTGTTGGAGGGTTGCTAAAAAATAAAACTAGCTTGCTTATTCTTGATGCTTTTAGATGTCACAGAAATCCCCAATTTCTAAAGCATTTACATAAACATCACAAAACAGATGTTATTGTCATTCCAGGAGGTATGACGTCAATACTTCAGCCCATAGACGTAGGAATTAATCATCCTATGAAGTCACTCCTCAAAACAAAATGGCAAGAATGGATGCAACATGGAAAAAAATCATACAGAAAAGGTGGTCGCACTTGTGCTCCTGATTTAATAACTGTGGCTCAATGGGTAAAAGAAGCATGGGATGAGTTAAATCCTAGCATGATTATAAATTCATTTAAACGTTGCTCAATCTCAAATACTATGGACGGAACACAAGATGATATTTTATGGACAGATTACGGAGAAGGAAGAAAGGAAACGTATGATGAGGATCTAGAAAACTCTGATGCTGACTTGTTTTATGAAGATATGCTGTCGACAGAGCAAGCTGAAGATCTTTTCAACAATTCTAATCGTGATAGCGATTCTGAAAGCTGTGAATTAAACATATATTAGCATGTGTTCATCAATAAATACTTGTTTTTCATGTTGTGTTTCAAACTTATTTCTTATATTTTAAAATCATCAATAAATAGTTTCCGTGTATAATACGCTGAGTTATTATAAAGGCGAAAGTAGCTAAAAAAAGTGCGCATTATACGTGGGGAAATACGGTATTTGAAAAATAAACAAACAAATAAGCTGAAAATAGATGAAACAGGCGACTTAAGACTTAAACTTACAAATATACAGCCTAATTTCAGTGAAATAATGAAAAATCACGAGCCGCAAGGAAGCCATTGAATTTTCAAAAAATTTCATTATTTATATTTTTTAAATTTATTTCATATAAAAAGTTTTTAACCTGGTTTTTGTTTACTTTTTTATACAAAATAGTATTTTATTTTTCCACTTTTTGAAGTGTTATAGAAATAAGTGGGCGGTGGGAAAAAAATTCAATTAAGGGGGCGTTGGGAAGAAAAAGGTTGGGAACAACTGATGTATGAGATGCTGAATTGTTTCGTTGGGAAGAAAAAGGTTGGGAACAACTGAGGTATGAGATGCTGAATTGTTTTAAATATAACTATCATCCATGTGAAAGCCAGTGAATTCATAAATTGTATTTCCTTGCATTTTTATGTTGCATCTTGCACTTTTAAATATATTTTTGATCTTTTAGAGGTGTTAAATTTTTGTTTTAAAATATTTTGTATTATTTTCTTAATGATATGTTGTATATGACAGAACCTATCTCGTATTTAGAAAGAACTTTGAAAAATCACCTGTAGCTTGACAATTGAGAACGAATGCTATCAAGAAAAAAAGCAGCATTTCGGAAGAGGGTGTAGAATTCTGGCAGAGCTCCTTTGAAAGTATTACATGTCCTTTTATAATTAGAAATTTTTGTCATCATCCCAAGGATTTTGTTTGCACTAAAAGTGCTGATCCACCTTCGTTTACCTTCTGTCTGGATTTGTAGCTAGCCATACGAAACGTGGCTTGAAAATGATTTTACAAAAAAACATTTCTATGAAAGAAATAGCAAAACTCCCTTTATAACGCTGTCAAAAAGACTTACTTCTGGCTGAATCGTCATTTGTTTGTTTTTCCCATCAAATAAATGTGTCGTTGAAGGAAAGGCGTAAATGCAATTTTGAATGTGATGATGGAGGAATAGTAAAAATTACTTTTCATAACTTAAAATTTACTTTGTCATAATGTATTGCCATCAAAATATGCCTGACTACAATTGCTTGAATGTCAGATCATTTTTCATCATCACCATATGCTTCTATGATATGCGCTTATTATCCTGTGATATCACTGTGATGCAGACAGTATTAACCCTATTAGTGCTGGGCAAAATTTGTGCGCTCAAGTGCTGGGGGGGGGGGGGGGGGGGGGGTTCGTAAAGTGCCCCCCCCCCTATTTTTCTCAGAGATTAATAAGTTTTTAAAAATATTTTTAATGTTACATATATATTTCAACGATGCTGAATTCAGTGGTGATGTCCATTTTTTATCAAAATCAATCAAACCTATCAAAAAATTGATTTATATTTGACAGCTCATCTCAAAAAGGAACTTTTTATCTAAATAAGTATATAAAGTTTTTTACACATGTATACCCATTTTCAAGTATGCTGAATTCAGTGGTGATATTCATTTTTTATGAAAATCAATCAAACCTGTCAAAAAATTGATCTAAATGTGACAGCTCATCTCAAAAAAGAACTTTTTATCTAAATAAGTATATAAAGTTTTTTACACATGTATACCCATTTTCAAGTAAGCTGAATTCAGTGGTGATATTCATTTTTTTATGAAAATCAATCAAACCTGTCAAAAAATTGATCTAAATGTGACAGCTCATCTCAAAAAGGAACTTTTTATCTAAATAAGTATATAAAGTTTTTTACACATGTATACCCATTTTCAAATATGCTGAATTCAGTGGTGATATTTATTTTTTATGAAAATCAATCAAACCTGTCAAAAAATTGATCTAAATGTGACAGCTCATCTCAAAAAAGAAACTTTTTATCTAAATAATTATATAAAGTTTTTTACACATGTATACCCATTTTCAAGTAAGCTGAATTCAGTGGTGATATTCATTTTTTATGAAAATCAATCCAACCTGTCAAAAAATTGATCTAAATGTGACAGCTTATCTCAAAAAGGAACTTTTTATCTAAATAAGTATATAAAGTTTTTACACATGTATACCCATTTTCAAGTAAGCTGAATTCAGTGGTGATATTCATTTTTTATGAAAATCAATCAAACCTGTCAAAAAATTGATCTAAATGTGACAGTACATCTCAAAAAGGAACTTTTTATCTAAATAAGTATATAAAGTTTTTTACACATATATACCCATTTTCAAATATGCTGAATTCAGTGGTGATATTCATTTTTTATGAAAATCAATTAAACCTGTCAAAAAATTGATCTAAATGTGACAGCTCATCTCAAAAAGGAACTTTTTATCTAAATAAGTATATAAAGTTTTTTACACATGTATACCCATTTTCAAATATGCTGAATTCAGTGGTGATATTCATTTTTTATGAAAATCATTCAAACCTGTCAAAAAAGTGATTTACATATGACAACTCATCTCAAAAAAGAAAATTTTTATCTAAATAATTATATAATGTTTTTTACACACATATACCCATTTTCAAGTAGGCTGTGTTTACTGGTTATATTCCTTTTTTTATTATAAAAAATTAGTCAAACCTGACAAAATAATTTAAATATTACAGCCCATGTCAAAATTAAAATTTTGATTCTTTTAAAGTTTTTTATACATTATAAGTATGCAGAATTTAATGGTGATGTTCATTTTTTATAAAATCAATAAAACCTGTCAAAAAATCTATTAAACCTGTAAATCAATGTCAAATACATAAACATAAAAATAACTTCTACTTGCAGTATTTCTCTGGTAATTATTTTCTTAATTTATTTAATAAACCAACTTTAGGTGTTTAATTCACTCAAAATATTTTATTCTACAGTAACTTATGTAACTTGATAGGACCTCCATCTTTTCGGCTACAAATTCGTTATCGGCTCGTAGTCTCTACGTCATATTATAATTTACAGTATGTAATTTTGCTATTCATTCTATGATGATCCTTTCTTGGTAGCTCTTTTTTCATTAAAAATTTATATTCTTCAATGTGTGTTCGAAAATTTTTTTATAAGGATAAAATTACTTTTTTCCTCTCTCAAAGCATTCTGATTAAAGATTCTTCTTGGTGATCTTAGACTTTTTTTTATCAGTATCGTGTATTTTATTATCAAGCTTGAATATTTGTCAACCAATCTTATTTCAAAGGATTTTTTCTGATGAATCATTCGTGATGTTGATTGTTCAATTACATAAAGTTGTCAACGTTCTTCATCTAAAAAATTATCTCTTTGACACAAAAGGAAAAAGATGGACAAATTCAATTTAAATTAAAAATATCTTGATAGTGACTAAATTCTCACATATTGGCACCTGTGCCATTTTTGATAAATCTGACCTATTCTAAATTTTCAGATTTCCTACCCATCTTAGCTAAATGTTAACTGTAATCCTAGATGATAAGCTATAGATTTAAATATTTTTCATTTGTAAAAGAGGAACTTTTTTTTTACAGTCAAAATCTTTTTTGAAGCATGTAATATTATATAATTAAACCACTTCCTAGTTCATTAGAACATTGTAGATCTTCCATTTAGTCAAGATACATATTTTATTTAATTATTTGTTTTGATCACATGTTCTCTTTTCAATTAGTTTTCAACTTGGTTCCTTCTCTCATACAAATTTTCAAAAGATTTTATAATACGTTTTATTTTTTTTTAATAAATATTTCATACCTAAGATGCTTGTAGAAAGTATTATAAGCCAAAATATACAAAAAAAAAGTATATTTTTACTATATACCTAATATGCAGCCATTTTTTGAAATTTTTTTACAGAACTGTTTTTCAGGCATACATTACTAATTCAATTGCCACTTCGAGATATTTTTTAACCGTATTATCCAAAATCCAGTACAGAAATAAAATAAGCATAGTCGATTTGGTATAAAACAGATATTTTATTTTTTTGAAAATATTTTTGAAAACAGTATCTAGAAGTAAACCGCAAATCTTATTCAAGCTTTCAGATATTTTAAAACCATAAATGCCAAACCTGAGTCCAAAAATAAAACCAGCATCTTCCATTTGGCATAAAAACACATATTTTATTTAAATTTCAAAAATATTTCTGCAGACATTAGACGTAAATCGAAAATTTATTGACACTTTCAGACATTTAAAACCGCTAAATGCAAAAAATGATTTCAGAAATAAAAATTATCATGGTCAAATTGGTATAAAAACATAAATATAATGTAAAATTAGAGAGAATATTTTGGGATATAGTTTTCAAACATAAACCGCAAATTTGATTGACACTAGCAGTAAAACCTCTAAATGCGAAAACTGTGTTCAGAAATGAAATCATCATGATATATTTGCTATAAAAACAAATTTTAGAACTAAACGCAAATTTAATTGATACTTATATGTATTTTCAAATTCAAACTGCAAAAATTGAGTCTATAAATGAAACTAGCATGGTTGATTTGGTATAAAAACATATATTTAATTGTAAAATTTGAATGAATGTTTTTGGAGACAATTTTTAGAAGTAAACCGCAAATTTGATTAACACTTATAGGTATTTTCACATCCTAAACGTAAAAAATGAGTCCAGAAATGAAACCAGCATGATGATTGATTTGGTATTAAAACATATATTTCAAGAAAATATTTTTGGAGACAATTTTCAGAAGTAAACCGCAAATTTGATTAATACTTATAGGTATTTCCAAATCCTAAATGTAAAAAATGAATTCAAAAATGAAAAAAGCATGATCGATTTGGTATAAAAACAAATATTTCATGTAAAATTTATAGAATATTTTTGGAGATAGCTTTTATAAGTAAACCGCAAATTTTGACTGATATTTTAAAACCTCTAAATGTGAAAAATGAGTTCAGAAATGAAAACAGCATGGTTGATTTGGTATAAAACATATATTTCATTGTAAAATTTGAATGAATGTATTTGGAGACAATTTTTAGAAGTAAACCCCAAATTTAATGAACACTTATAGATATTTTCAAATCCTAAACGTAAAAAATGAGTCCAGAAATGAAACCAGCATGTCCGATTTAGTATAACACATATGTTTTTATGTAAAATGTGAAGGAATGTTTTTGGAGACAATTTTCAGAAGTAAACCGCAAATTTGATTAACACTTATAGGTATTTCCAAATCCTAAATGTAAAAAATGAGTTCAAAAATGATGATCGATTTGGTATAAAAACAAATATTTCATGTAAAATTTATAGAATATTTTTGGAGATAGCTTTTAGAAGTAAACCGCAAATTTTGACTGATATTTTAAAACCTCTAAATGTGACAAATGAGTTCAGAAATGAAAACAGCATGGTTGATTTGGTATAAAACATATATTTCATTGTAAAATTTGAATGAATGTATTTGGAGACAATTTTTAGAAGTAAACCGCAAATTTAATGAACACTTATAGGTATTTTCAGATCCTAAACGTAAAAAATGAGTCCAGAAATGAAACCAGCATGTCCGATTTAGTATAACACATATGTTTTTATGTAAAATGTTAAGGAATGTTTTTGGAGACAATTTTCAGAAGTAAACCGCAAATTTGGTTAACACATATAGGTATTTTCATATCCTAAATGTTAAAAATGAGTTCAGAAATGAAAACAGCATGACCGATTTTGTATAAAAACATATATTTTATGTAAAATTTGAAAGTATATTTTATTAGATATATTTTTGATCAATCAAAATTTTGATTGACATTTTCTAAAAAGTAGCCATGATTATTGAAAAAATTAAATATATAAAGTGTTATGCGTTCTAAACTGTATATAATTATAAATTTTCAGGGTATTATATAATATAGATCCTAAGTTATAAGGTTAAGTACAGATAATGTCAAAATTTTGCTGAAAAATAAAATTTTTTTATTTTGATTGACAGTTTTGGACATGAAGGGGTCATTCAACTACCATGAAAATGGTTTCAAAAGATGCAGCTAGCGATTTTAGGAAAAGTCACAAAATTTGAAGGGATATGATTCAGCCAATTTTCTACAATTAATTTTTTAGCCAAGGGGGGGGGGGCGTTTTACGCCCCCCATCACTAATAGGGTTACTGAAGTTTTAATTATACAGTTCACGAAAAAATAGAGTTCGAACTGTCTTCAAAATGTAAGAAACTGAATTTCAAACAATATCAGTCCTCATTTTGATCAAAATATACAGTAATTCTATAAAGATCCTTCATATCACATTGTCAAAACTAAAAGTTGCATTAATGAAGATGTCGATCAGTTAGTTGTTTTAACTAGGTTATTTAAATTTGAAAATTAGGAAAATCTTTGAAAATTCATAGTTAAATCAGATATAAAAATAAAGTAAATGATCAATTCTAAAATTTAGTTAATTTAATTTGACGAATAAGTTTTTTTAGGTTATTTTTTTTCACTTGAGAAATTTTTTTATTAAATTTTTGTAACTAGTTCATTCAACTTATTTTTGAGTTTGTATAATTTTATGATAAGCACAAAATAGTCAAAAAACTCTTTTCACTGCATGTTATTTCAAGACAAACTTTAACATATTCACCATTTTGATATTATTTTTTTATAAAAAATTCTGTTAAAAGCATATTTATCAACATAAATTTTTTTGATAACCCCTGAAGAAGTCGATATATCGGGTGAAGCGAATAATATTAATGTAAGTTATGCCCAAAAGTGAAGTTTTAATATTGAGGAAGTTTGATATACTATTTTTATCTTTGAAATTCTCAAAATAGAAATTGAACATATGGATAAATGAAATATATTAAGAAAGTTTTTGAAACTTTCAAATAAGTCATGTTCCAGCACTGATAATTTTATTATCTAATGATTAATTTTTATCGGAAAGATTAGATTGCAGTTTCCATTCCAAAAAATTCCACTTATTTGTCACCAAGAATACAAAATGAAATAGTTGCATCTTTAAAAAGTTTTGTTCTACAAAAAATAATACTTGAAATCAATAACTCAACATATCTATCATTAAAAGCTGATGGAACAAAAGATATAAGTGGAAAAGAATGTCTGTCAATTTTAAGTAGTTTAATGGGGTGCTCATTTTCATTGATTCCTTTTTTTTGTGTAAGGTGTTGAGATTTTTGAAAGGAAAGACCGTAAAGGAAGCATTAATTAGCATGGTCTATCTGAAAGAATGTGATTCTATCAGCATCGCAATTCTGGACATTCTTGATGAGTGTAAAATTCAAAAACACAAAATTATGAGTCAATGCTATGATGGCACTTACGTGATGTCAGGTAATATTTTTCTACCAGTACTTATAGATGAAATATGATATCTTAACAGGCAAGAAAAAGGGAGTCCAAAAAAAATCAGTGAAGCACTTGAAATATACATTCATTATATGCATTGTATAAACCCTCAGTTTCACTTAGTTATCACTGCATCTTTCCATCATATAAACAATATTGAATTTCTTTTATCATTAATGACCAGGCTTTACAAGTTCACGAAAAAGATTAAAGTTAAAACTTTTTTCAGTAAACAATTCAAAAAATTTATTTCAACAAGATTGACATCACATTATGAAGTTGTTAATTCATTGATAAAAAATTATAGAAAAATAATATCTTCTCTGGAAAAAGTAAAAAATAGTTCTGATCTAGATGTTTCTTTCGAAGCAAGGGGTTTACTTCATGCTTTAAAAACGATTCTTCAATATTTGTAATGCCTATGTTTTAAAAGTTTCTTATTGTAATGAAGCCTGCTAATGACTAACTCCAAGTAAACTGCATGTTCGAAGTTACATGAATAGTGCTCTATACTAATTGATTTGGAAAGAAGATAATAATATCATTATTAGGATAAGTTTGGTAGAAGATTTGGTGAAAGTTTTGTTAGAGTTCAAAGATGACTAAAACGAATTTGATTCATTAATAAAGAAAATGAGATTTTATGTTGACAATTCCAGTTACACAAATAATATTTTCGATGATAACGCAGAAAAAAACAGAAAATTTCGTATTTTCTACGATGAAATCTTACAATTGATTCTAGAGGAAGTTGACAACAGGTTTAGTTTTCGACAAATGTTCATCCTTTTAATTGTTTTTTCAGGTTTAATGAAAAAAACTGCACAATATTGAAAGCACTTTCATATTTATCCCTTGAAAGTGTAGGATTTTTGGAATATGAAAAACTGAAACCTTTTAAATCAAAAAAAATCTACAATCTCAGCAGATTTTTTCGGAAAAAGAATATATTAAAAAAAGATTCAGAAAGTATCTAACGTTGTTGATGTTTTTGAAGTACTCGAGCCAGTTAAAGAAGCATTTCCTAACATATATAAACTATATGAAGATATTTTAAAGCAATTTTGTATTATGTAAAATGACTCTTATTCTCTTTCAGGCCTTTTTACGGTAGTTTCGAGTACACCCGTTTGTGAAAGAAGTTTTCCAACCTTGAACAGGATTATGACCCCTCTTAGAAAATTCATGACTCCGTCTAGAAGAAACAATTTAATATTTCTTTCTTTTATGAAAGAATATTCTAAAAAAATTGACATAGAAAAATTCGTAATTTTTTTTCAAATAAAAGAAGACTTACATTTTAAAGAAGTCATCAATTTCTTACTTTTTTGTTTTTCAAGTTATAAACTTTTTGCAAAATTATATAAATTTTAGAAAAAAAATTTCTCATTTGTTGTTGAAAGAAAGATTTATTCAAGAAAAAAATGCATAAAAAAAAATAACAAATTATAAAGTGTAATAAAAAAAACCTTTCCGATGGTGCAGATTGGCTCAGACACTTATGTAATAAACAATAAACAATTACATCAAAATTCGGATTTTTCAAAAGGCCTGATGGAGCCGCTAAGATGAAATCCCGATAATAAAAAAAACAGCAAACATTCAGTACTTCATTTCATATTTTCTAATTTGTAATATATAGAGTAATTATAGTAAGTGTTATTATGAAAACATGCCTATCAGAGGTCTGGCAAGACCTCCGGGGAGACAACTCGCCAAACTTGCCAGCCTTATTATATATTTAAATGTGTAAATCGTAAAATATATATTTAAAAAATATACTTAAAATAAAAATTTTCAAAAAATATTTTACATACATATTGAAAGCCACATTTCAAAAATTCTACCTAAAAGTTCAAAAAATTTAACTTTGAAATTGCAGTTTTATTTCATAAAAACTATATGATTGGTTGAAATGTTTATGTAATATATAATAATAATAATCTATTATATAATAATATTAACTCAAGTATAGCGAATCATATCAGAGGTCTGGCAAGACCTCCGGGGAGACAACTCGCAAAACTTACCAGCCTTATTATATATTTAAATGTGTAAATCGTAAAATGCTTAAAAATATACTTAAAATAAAAATTTTCAAAAAATATTTTACATACATATTGAAAGCCACATTTCAAAAATTCTACCTAAAAGTTCAAAAAATTTAACTTTGAAATTGCAGTTTTATTTCATAAAAACTATATGATTGGTTGAAATGTTTATGTAATATATAATAATAATAATCTATTATATAATAATATTAACTCAAGTATAGCGAATCATATCAGAGGTCTGGCAAGACCTCCGGGGAGACAACTCGCAAAACTTACCAGCCTTATTATATATTTAAATGTGTAAATCGTAAAATGCTTAAAAAATATACTTAAAATAAAAATTTTCAAAAAATATTTTACATACATATTGAAAGCCACATTTCAAAAATTCTACCTAAAAGTTCAAAAAATTTAACTTTGAAATTGCAGTTTTATTTCATAAAAACTATATGATTGGTTGAAATGTTTATGTAATATATAATAATAATAATCTATTATATAATAACTAGCCGGTCCCGTGGTCGTTTCTCGCTTCGCTCGAAACAGTGTTTCTCGCTGCGCTCGAAACATAGGATTCTGGGTAGTGTGTATATTGAGTTGCTAACTAAAATTCGCTTCGCTCAAAACGACCACGGGACCGGCTAGTTTTTTTTTGTTTAGACTACGCTCGAAACATAGGATTCTGGGTAATGTGTATTTTGAGTTGCTAAAAGTGTTATATGGTATGGTGGTCAGTTTTTAGAATATTTGTATCTTTTCTGTGTATTTTTCTATTACACCATATAAAAATACATACAAAAGATATTTCAACCAATCAGAATGCTTCAAGCGACACTCACACTACAGATATATGAACTCATCACACATATAAAAATACACATAAAACATATAATTTCAACCAATCAGAATGCTTCAAACACATACGCACACATAAACTCATCACACCATATAAAAATACACACAAAACATTTAATAATTTCAACCAATCAGAATGCTTCCAGCGACACACAGACACACACACACACACACGCTAGCTTATTATAATATAGATATTAACTCAAGTATAGCGAATCATATCAGAGGTCTGGCAAGACCTCCGGGGAGACAACTCGCAAAACTTACCATCCTTATTATATATTTAAATGTGTAAATCGTAAAATGCTTAAAAAATATACTTAAAATAAAAATTTTCAAAAAATATTTTACATACATATTGAAAGCCACATTTCAAAAATTCTACCTAAAAGTTCAAAAAATTTAACTTTGAAATTGCAGTTTTATTTCATAAAAACTATATGATTGGTTGAAATATGTAATATATAGTATATATTTTACTTTGATGAAATTTCAGTTGAAGAAATATGGACAGCAGCAAATACATTCAACTCATCTTCTTCCTTTGGTTGGAATGATGTGTCCAACAAACTAGGTAAAATATAATAATATGTAGTATATATTTTACTTTGATGAAATTTCAGTTGAAGAAATATGGACAGCAGCAAATACATTCAACTCATCTTCTTCCTTTGGTTGGGATGATGTGTCCAACAAACTAGGTAAAATATTATCTTACTATTTGAGTAATAATTTGAAAGTTATTTATGATAAAATTTATCGTGAAGGTTGTTTTCCAGATATGATGAAAATAAGCAAAATTACTCCTATCTTTAAACAAGGAAATCTCAATGATAAAAATAATTATCGTCCAATAAGTCTTGTACCTTATTTCAGCAAATTGTTTGAAAAAATTATTTGTAAAAGAATGGAAAGTTTTATTAATAGATACAAACTAATTGATTGCAATCAGTTCGGTTTCAGGAAAGGTGTATCGACTGAAGAGGCCTTAACTTCGATTGTTGACAGAATTTCATCTTCATATGATAAAAAGTTAAAAAGTTTGTGCATTTTCATCGATTATAAGAAAGCCTTTGATTCAGTAAACCATGAAATACTCATCAATAAACTGTTTAATCTTGGGTTTAGAGGAAAATTTCTTGTTTTATTAAAAAGTTATTTGCATAATAGGAAACAGTTTACTGTTTTAAATAACCGCGTTTCAAACACACTTATAGTTAAAAAGGGTGTACCGCAAGGATCGATACTGGGTCCACTCTTTTTTTTAATATATGTTAACGATATTTTTCTGTTAAGCATCGAACAATTTAAAATTTCAATGTATGCTGATGATTGTGTAATACTACATCATAGTATAAGTTTATTAAATAAAGTGGACCATATAAATAATTTTCTGAATGAAGTATATAACTGGTCTGAATATCATAATCTTTCAATCAATATTAAAAAATCTAAATATCTTATTTTCAATAAACGTAAACACGAATCTGATTTGATTATTAACATAGGCAACTGTCCTTTAACGAGGTGTTACTCTTTCAAATATCTAGGGGTAAGTCTTGACTCTGATTTAAGTTTTACTACTCATTATAAAAATGTGATTCGAAATGTATCATATACTTTAGGACAAATTTCGAAAATCAAAGATTTTCTATCCGAAAGAGTGAAAATAACAATTTATTACGCACTGATACATTCAAAAATCTCATATTGTAACTTCATCTGGTCAAATTCATCCAAAGTTCAGTTCAACCGGTCAGCAGCTAAAATGAAAAAGGCGCTTCGATTTATTGCAGGCTTTTCTGATAATTATGTAAGAAAAAAATATTCTATTATGAATCTTGAACAAATTGAAAGGTTTCAACTCGCAATCTTCATGTATAAATGTAAAAATCTCAATTTTGTAAACAATTTTTCTTTATTTCAAACCAAAGATTTTGTTACATATAATTTAAGAAATAAAGAAAATATAATGATTAAGAGTTGTTATACTGCCACATACAGAAATAGTTTTTTAAACCGAGCAGTGAAGGTTTGGAACTCCCTTCCTGAGGTAATTCGAGAAGAGACAATTCTGAAAAACTTTAAAAAAAGGATTAAACTGTTTTTCCTTGGCAATCAATAATTTTAGGTTTTCATATCACACAAATTTTTTTCACTAATTTTTTTCACTAATTTAATATATTATAGTTTTGTTTATGGTAATTGGGTATTTTCCAAATGTCTATAAATTATAATACATATATATACATATCTCATAACCTGTACGGTTGAACGCGGGTAGACAACTTGCGTGTTATCTCCAACCCTTATATTACGATGATTCATCTCCAAACTATATACTACAATGATTCATCTTCAACCTGTATACTACGATGGTTTCTATTCCATGTACAAATAACTAGGGAGACAATGTTCAACTTTCTGTTCACATTCTGCTAGATGTAAGATTTGATATACCTCATTCGGGGAGACGATGCTACACAAGTTATTACCTATATACATTATACCTGTATACTACGATGGTTCATCTCCAACCTGTATACCGCGATAATTCATATCAAAGAATCGAAAAATATTTTTTAAAAAATCAAAAAATATCAAACTTTCTGTTCATATTTTGCTACCTCATACGATGTTACAAAAGTTATTACCTATACTTTGCAATTTGCACGATTTTAAATATTATATTTGTCGAATAATCAAAGAATCGAAAAATGTTCAAATCAAAATCTTTTTAAATATATCGTTGGCTCCCCTTACTTTTAGTTTCGTGTGTGCATAATTTGATAAAAATTAATTATTAAAGACTAGGTTTATCTTTCAATTTTAAAAGTAAGGGGAGCCAACGATATATTTAAAAAGAATAAATATTTTTTGATTTTAACATTTTTCGATTCTTTGATTATTCGCAAATATAATATTTAAAATTGTTCAAATTGTAGAGTATAGGTAATAACTTTTGTAACATCGTATGAGGTAGCAAAATATGAACAGAAAGTTTGATATTTTTTGATTTTTTAAAAAATATTTTTCGATTCTTTGATATGAATTATCGCGGTATACAGGTTGGAGATGAACCATCGTAGTATACAGGTATAATGTATATAGGTAATAACTTGTGTAGCATCGTCTCCCCGAATGAGGTATATCAAATCTTACATCTAGCAGAATGTGAACAGAAAGTTGAACATTGTCTCCCTAGTTATTTGTACATGGAATAGAAACCATCGTAGTATACAGGTTGAAGATGAATCATCGTAGTATACAGGTTGGAGATGAATCATCGTATTATACAGGTTGGAGATAACACGCAAGTTGTCTACCCGCGTTCAACCGTACAGGTTATGAGAATATATCATTACATATTAGAGAAGAGTTTTCTAAACTCTTTATACTGAAAAAAATATTTCTTCAAATATATTACTGTTTTGTTTAAAATACCTATACTTTGCAATTTGCACGATTTTAAATATTATATTTGTCAAATAATCAAAATAAAATTCTGTGATCAAAGAATCGAAAAATATTCTTTAAAAAATCAAAAAATATCAAACTTTCTGTTCATATTTTGCTACCTCATAGCTTCAATACTTTTTGAGAAAAATTGATTAAAACACATATTTTGATCTATTTATCTTCTCTTTAGAAATTTATATGAAGTAAACAATAATAAAAATAATATTTATCCAAAACATATTTTTTTCGAATCAAAGTGTAAATCAAACCCGCACTTAAATTTTGGATGATTAATTCAAAAGAAGTAAAAAACTAATGTTAATTTATAAAAAACCGAAAACTAAAATGATTTTATAAAAATCTAAAAATAAATAGTGGACTACGATTATCCAACAAAACTTGTACATTCGATCTACATTTTTCACTTCAAAAATAATTTTAAATTTATTAGATAAACATTATACTGACCAATAAAAAAAACGAAGGTTAATTTATAAAAAAAAAGGAAAAACTAATACTATTTTAATGAAGCCCATGGAAAATATAAACAGTAAAATGGTATTTCTTAAGGACTTATGATATAAGTAATGTATTCTGAAAGCCCATAAAAAATGCTTTAATTTGGTATATCGCATGATGCATTTTGTTGAGAAATGTGAAAGTTATAAGCGTTTTAATATTTGACTAAGATTTAAGCTAGGAACACTACAAATAAACTAAGCGTACACTAGCCCGATAAAATAAACCACCCACGCGTGCTAAAGATGTGGTGAAGCGTATGCGAGATAAGAATTTCCTGCGCTCACAAACGCGTAATGCAACATGTGTTAATCTTTCTTCGCATAGTTAACCGCTAAAATCAATAACAATCGTTTTAGAATCAATAATGTGATTTATTCTTCGCACACTGTCGGTATAAAAATAACGAGTGCCCTTCGTTAAAAATTAGAAAGGTTGTATCTAAACTAAATAAAAGTAGACTATGATTATCCAACAAAACTCATAATTTCTTCAATGTGGATGCATGCGCACACGTGTTAGATTCGAAAATTATAATTATTTTATAAAAATATAGAAATAAATTTAGGATTATAGTGAAAAAAAATAAATTCATGAGATTACTTATTGAGAAAAACTTATTAAAACACGTGAAAAATAAATAGATTCATGAGATTACTTATTGAGAAAAATTGATTAAAACACATATTTTGATCTATTTATCTTCTCTTTAGAAATTTATATGAAGTAAACAATAATAAAAATAATATTTATCCAAAACATATTTTTTTCGAATCAAAGTGTAAATCAAACTAGCACTTAAATTTTGGATGATTAATTCAAAAGAAGTAAAAAACTAATGTTAATTTATAAAAAACCGAAAACTAAAATGATTTTATAAAAATCTAAAAATAAATAGTGGACTACGATTATCCAACAAAACTTGTACATTCGATCTACATTTTTCACTTCAAAAATAATTTTAAATTTATTAGATAAACATTATACTGACCAATAAAAAAAACGAAGATTAATTTATAAAAAAAAAGGAAAAACTAATACTATTTTATAAAAATCTACAAATAAATTTAGATTCTGAGAGTAGAGTCGCTTTATAATTGTGCTGGAAATTGTCACATAATATAGGTAAAAATTTGTCCTAATGAAAGGAGCTTTAGTTTAAAATGCATCCCTTATCTGCTAATTAATGGTATGAAGCCCATGGAAAATAAAAACAGTAAAATGGTATTTCTTAAGTACTTATGATATAAGTAATGTATTCTGAAAGCCCATAAAAAATGCTTTAATTTGGTATATCGCATGATGCATTTTGTTGAGAAATGTGAAAGTTATAAGCGTTTTAATATTTGACTAAGATTTAAGCTAGGAACACTACAAAAAACTAAGCGTACACTAGCCCGATAAAATAAACCACACACGCGTGCTAAAGATGTGGTGAAGCGTATGCGAGATGAGAATTCACTGCGCTCACAAACGCGTAATGCAACATGTGTTAATCTTTCTTCGCATAATTATGCTCTAAAATCAATCAATAATGTGATTTATTATTCGCACACTGTCGGTATAAATATAACGAATGCCCTTCGTTAAAAATTAGAAAGATTGTATCTAAACTAAATAAAAGTAGACTACGATTATCCAACAAAATTCGTACATTCAATCGACAAAACCACACACGCGTGCTAAAGATGTGGTGAAGCGTATGTTAGATAAGAATTCCCTGCGCTCACAAACGCGTAATGCAACATGTGTTAATCTTTCTTCGCATAGTTATGCTCTAAAATCAATCAATAATGTGATTTATTATTCGCACACTGTCGGTATAAATATAACGAATGCCCTTCGTTAAAAATTAGAAAGGTTGTATCTAAACTAAATAAAAGTAGACTACGATTATCAAACAAAACTCTTACATTTAATCGACATTTTTCACTTGAAAAATAATTTAAAATTTATTAGAAAAATATTATACTGACCTATACTACTGACCCATAAAAAGTAAAAAATATATATTAATTTTCGACAGTTTTATTTAACTATGACATTTTAAAATGTTAAATTTCATATTCTACCTTTGTGAATATAAAATTTTGAAGAAATAATATTAAACTCATCACGTTAATTATTGGTATTTTTTGAAACTAGATAAAAGTTGACTGACCTCACATAAAAGCGGATTTTGGAAAAATAAAAATATATTTATTTGTAAAACCTAGCCTATTTTACCCACAAAGAGTATAGCTTCAAATCTTGTACATTCGATCAACATTTTTCACTTCAAAAATAATTTAAAATTTATTAGAAAAACATTATACTGACCTATACTACTGACCCATAAAAAGTAAAAAATATATATTAATTTTCGACAGTTTTATTTAACTATGACATTTTAAAATGTTAAAAACCATATTCTACCTTTGTGAATATAAAATTTTGAAGAAATAATATATAAACTCATCACGTTAATTATTGGTATTTTTTGAAACTAGATAAAAGTTGACTGACCTCACATAAAAGCGGATTTTGGAAAAATAAAAATATATTTATTTGTAAAACCTAGCCTATTTTACCCACAAAGAGTATAGCTTCAAATCTTGTACATTCGATCAACATTTTTCACTTCAAAAATAATTTAAAATTTATTAGAAAAACATTATACTGACCTATACTACTGACCCATAAAAAGTAAAAAATATATATTAATTTTCGACAGTTTTCTTCAACTATGAAATTTTAAAATGTAAAAAATCATATTTTACCTTTGTGAATATAAAATATTGAAAAAATATTATATAAATTAAGAACGTTAACTATTATTGGTATTTTTTGAAACTAGATAAAACTTGACTGACCTCACATAAAAGCATATTTTGGAAAAATGAAAATATATTTATTTGTATAACCTAGCCTATGTTAACCACAAAGAGTATACCTTTCCAATGACACCATTTTCATTTATTTTTTTTTTAAAAAAGACACATTATGCTTAAACAAAAAGGTGGTCCGTAATTTTTTCAAAAATTTAGACAAAATTTTTCAAAGTAATGTCCATTTATTAAAATTTGTTAAAACTTTTGCAAAAATAAATTATTCTAGAGTATGTAGCAAACGATAAGCTTTCTAATGATATATATATCATGAAAAAGAAATATTGAAAAACAGTTTAATTCTTTCTTCAAATCAAACAAGTAAAAATTTTCAAAAAGTAGTATTGGTAGTAGTAGTAGTAGTAGTAGTAGTATTATTATTATTATTATATATTACATAAACATTTCAACCAATCATATAGTTTTTATGAAATAAAACTGCCATTTCAAAGTTAAATTTTTTGAACTTTTAGGTAGAATTTTTGAAATGTGGCTTTCAATATGTATGTAAAATATTTTTTGAAAATTTTTATTTTAAGTATATTTTTTAAGCATTTTACGATTTACACATTTAAATATATAATAAGGCTGGCAAGTTTTGCGAGTTGTCTCCCCGGAGGTCTTGCCAGACCTCTGATATATATTATCTTTGGGCGTGACTAATTTGTGCCAACCTCAATTTTTTAGTGCCAACCTCAAGAAAACTTTTTTTTTAACAGATAATTTTAATCTTATATGTTAAATAATACTTTAAAACAAATATCCATTTAATTTCAAGAATTTTCTTTGCTTCAATTTTTTTTAATATTAATTAATAATGTTTTTTCAAGTTTTTTGATTTTTTCAGGCATTTTTATACAAATTTAACAATTCAACTAAAATTTAAATGCTCCTTCGTTTATAATCGGAATTACAAAATTTATAGTAATATTTTAAAATACATATTTTAATGAATTTTATAAAAATTATATTATGTATATTAGTTTTGTAGTATGTTTTACAATTCTTTATTAAGTATTCGCGTTGATTTTGATAATTAATTCGAATATTAAAAAAAGTAATTTATTAAATCTATCTCAATTATACTCTTGTTTATCTATTAGAAAACTTTTACAATTTTCTTCTACTTGAGTTCAGCCTATTTTAAGTTATCAGTTTTTATTATATAAAAAATTGCATAGTTATTAGTAAATTATTTTTTTGTACATAATACTCCAGATTTTTTTTATATAAACGTAACTTATTGTGTTATCATTTAGTAGGCACACGTACGGCTTTGTGACGAAAGCAGGTTTCATGTTCTAAATACACTATTTAACCAGGGCGGATCTAGATGATAATAATTTACCCAAACGGGATTTAAAATTTTTCTTTAAAATACATTTTCTTTGTGAAAAATCATTGTGAATGAATGCGTAGACTATTATTTGTATTACATAAGCAACATTTACATATTTCATGTGGTTCTTAAATACAACTCTTCCTTCACAAAATGAAAGTAATTCTGATTGAACTATACACTGATATCCTTAAAAATTGGTAAGGGAAAAGAAAACCCACCTGGATCCCTGCTATATCTGACTAACCCTTTTCCCGCCCCCTTATACATAAAAGTTGTATCGTATGAATGCATAACATAAAAAAAATTAGGTACAAATGCATACCATAAAAATTTTTTTTACAAATACTTAGCTCTATATAAATGTTCTTTATCCATTTTAGGTGTAATTGAACAATTCCAGATTGTTTTAAATCTTTCTCATAACGGACAGTTGAAAAATGAAATTTAAGAGGAATGTACCAAAGGTTAAGTTGAAGAAAGAAAATTCGATATTTACGTTTCAATAAGCGATTTGAACTTTGTTTTTCTTAAATAAATTTAAGTTTTATTTAATTCCTATTAACATAACATTTCAAAAATTAATATGCTAGAAATTTAAATCTACATCTGAATTTTTTACAGATGAATCTTGTTTTCGGTTTATTTAATCAGTAGTGATACAAATGGATCCCGTCTCATTAAGAATTTTTTTTACAATCTTAACTCAATAAAAATCAAAAGGAAATAAATATACACAAAGATATCAATGTTATCCTTAAAGTTGATGTTTCTCACAAATTTTGATAAAGAGTTTTATTTAACACGATAAATTGTAATATTTTTAATTAAGTTATATTCAATATATTTCTTGATATATGAAATATAATTATATATATCATCGTCACATGTTTTGATATCTTTCAAAACCTCAAGAGGTGGAACACGGAAGACAACCCCTAAAATATTTTGTTATCTTCTGAAATGTCAAAAGGATGAAGATATGCGACAAAAAAAGTATTTTATGCATTCAATAAACAGAATTTAATGAGAGAAGAAAATATCAAAAAACGAATTAATATAGCAAATTATTAATTAGCTCGCCTCTTTATTTTTCGTGGGATGCTGAAAGTTTTTTTTTTCCCGGTTTTGAAGCAACGTTAGGAGTCTTTTTTTAGCATTAATTTCTTATCAGTTGAAAATGTAAGTTTTTCTGAATTATTGTTTAAAAATTTTGAAAATATTCTTCCTGATCATTCTTGCTCATATTATCCCATTCTAGTTTTGTAAACACTTTGAATTGAGAACTTTCTGAAATTTTAAGGTCTCCATACCCAAACAACGCATATTTAACTAAATATTCTTGATATTTTACCTCACTGTGTAAACTTTCAATCAGATCAATTAGTTTTTTACTTTTCCACTCTATATTTGATTTTAAAACATTATTAATAGCTTCACAATTATTATTCTTCCAATTTTTAGGAACAATTCGTCTTTTTTGTTTAGGTTCAAAAATGTAGTTTTCGATTACTGGTATAAGATTTCCTTCCAAGTATTTACCTATCGTTTTCGAGTATTGACAGATTATTTTCTGTTTAATAATGTTAAAATCAATGTAGTTTTGAGCATTAGCCAAACCTGAATCTCCTAAAAGCGCATTTAAGAATTTTTTACTATTTTTATCATCCATGCCTATTTTATTTTTAACATATCTCAATATATTCTTTTCTAGATGCCTATGACATAATACTAAGGGTACATAGGGAAAAAACAATTTGATTGCTTTAATTATCGCTTTTTCTTGATCACTGCCCAAAACTAAATCATCTAAAGATACTTCCAATTTGACATTTTTAAATATTATAGATAAGTGAGAAAAAAATTTGGAATAAGATTCAAATTTCCCATCCCAATGTAAAAATAATGGACCGAGAAAAATTGGACAGGTTTCTGTGAATTTTCTTTTTAAATCACCATCATTGAAAACAGTGACTGTCACAAAACAGGGACCTAAATTAAATGTCCTATCAATTCCCAAAATAGTTGATCCAGAAGAAATAGATTTTTTTATATGTAACAATTGTGTATCTGTATAGCAAATAAGGCAAGGAAGCCCGCATGAAGTTATATTCATTTCCTTTATAAAAGGATGTCCAGCAGTCATCATTGTAATAATATTTTGAATGCTATCTGCAATATTGTTGTTATAAATAAAAGATGAATTTGCTTTTTCTTTGTTGTATTTCAGGTTACGAATATACTTTGAATCCCTCGGGGGTTCAATTTCAGAATCAAAATAACTGTATAACATTTTTTTACAAGACTTGATCGTTTCTAACTGAGACAAAGCATGTTTTTTTGTTACTACACTTGTTCTAATATATTCTTGATTTGTTTTTGCATTACCATGATGTGAGACTGTAGTCGGTTTAAATCCTATATATTCCCACAGATATTTTTGGTCTTCATTATTCTTATAGTTTTCAATCCATGAAATTCTTCTCCTATAATCAATCTTGCGCTTTAGATTTGAATAATAATGTACTAATACAACAATTTCTTCTTTTTTTGGTTGAGGATTTAATGGAATAAATTTGTTATTATGTATCTTAACAAAAATATTTTTTCTTTTTTTTAAAAATATATGTTTGTTGTTTTCTCTTATGAACTCCTTTTTTTGGGAATTTTGAGTCCAAGCACCACAAACATCAAAAAAAACCTTTCTTAGAGTTATCTTGTCTAGCGATATAATACTTATTTTCCAAAAATTTAGAAACATTATTGTTAAAGCATTCCAAGGGTGAAACGAGTTTGCTCACTACTTGATTACTAGATAAAAACCTGTTATTTAGTGGTTTTATAAGACTATCAATTCGTGAGTGTAACATTTTTAAAGTATTAGATTTACTACTTTCTGATAGGTTTTGACAGTAGTCATGTTCTTTCAGGAAAAAATTAGGAAAACTTGTACAGCTAGTTTCATTAATGTCGCTTTCTATTTCTTTTGGACATGAAAATTTAGAATTCTCAGTTAAATATTTAGAAAAATTTGGATTACCCATGAGAACAATATTTTCAACTATCAATACAAAATGATTTGGTGTCCAAAATCTAGGTTTAATCAGGTCTAATCTGCTCCATAAAATATTTATTGTATTTTTGCTGCTTTTACACTCAAGAGGCTCAAATGTGGTATTCAAGATTTGGGCAGTTTTATCTGTTTTTGTATAAATTTGGGGATAAACACTTCTTATATTGCAGAAGCTGCTACTTTCATTGTATAAGCAGATGACCACGAATAGTTCACGCAGCAGTTGCGTAATTCGTCTTGAATGAGAGGAGAAACATATTCTATATTTGAATTTTTCTGACAAATTTTGTATTTTTGAAAGTTAGAAATAAATTCTATGGAGGTTATCAGTCTTAAATATAATGATAAAGTCTCATCACCCTTAAGAAAAATAGAAAGGCAATTAAAAAAACAGTTGCCATTTCCTGTAGACTTGATAGTTTTGAATCCTGTCTTAAAATCCGTTTTACTTAAAGTATCTAAGGAATTAAAATCAATCTCTACATCCTTGAAAGATTTAAAGTCAATATTTGATGATTTGCTCCTTAAAAATATTTTTTCTATACTTGCTGCTTCCTGACTTCTATTGATGTCAAATGCTTTACTTAATCTTTCTAGAGCTTTTGAAAAATCGTATTCCCCATTTTCAGTTCTACATGAAGAGCAAATAAAAGGCAATGCGGAATCAAAAACATGAATTTCATAATCATAAATATTTTCACATTTTAAATGAAAAAAAGATAAACAATTATAACACTTTATAGATTTCCCTTGTATAATAACTTTACAATTTTCACATGAAAGATTCATTTGTATCTAAATTAAAAAAAATATGTAAAATAACATTATTTTAAATTTATTGAACAGCCAAAGATAAATATAGTTAAAATATAGTATCACCAACTAATTAATTAACGCACTAACTAAAGTTATTTTTACTTTAATTTATATACGTTTTTTAAAAGAACTGGTTTTATTTTTGATTAACTTAAGACGAAAAAAATTAACGAATTCTTTGGTTATAATCAGCCACTGAATTATTTAAAAGCAGATGCATACAAATTTTTTTCATAACATAATTTTTTTAAAATAAAATTTGTTTCTTTTGATAAAAGAAAATTTCAAAAATTAATGAAATGAATATAAACTATTCCGATCTTTTAGCTTAAAATTAATAAACAAAAAATTTCATTCTATTTAGTTTAAAACGTTGATAAATATCATATTATGTTTAATTTATTTGAAAAAATAAGTTTTGTAAAAGTTTTGAGATCTTGGTTTATTTTAATTTTTCAACTAAAATAAAAGGTAAATAAATATTTTTCATTCTGAATAGTTAAAAAATATTAAAATACATTGCATTATTTCTAATTTTTTGAAATACTTCAGGATTGTTTATTTCGGCAAAAAATGACTCCCAAAAATATAGATACAATTCAATAGAGTATTAGTTATAATAAATATATGGGTTTCGTGAATTTGTTAAATCAGTATATACTTTAGACCGATTTTCAGTAAGGTTTTTATGGTGAATTAAATCCAATTATGGTGGAGAATAAGATTATACTAAACCAAATCTCATAAATCTTTAGCCACTCTTTGTGAAAATTTAATTTAGACAAAAATCACTTAATATTGAGAATAATATAAAATGGCATTGACGACAATGCAAAGCACATACAGAAATTTGAAAGATATAAGCTTAGCAATATCTAGCAATTAGCCTAGATATTAAATAATTCAAAAAATAATACCGTGTTTAGATTTGTAAATTTATTATATTTTTATTGTATTTCAACTCTCAATTGTTTGTGTCAAAACTTACATTTATGTCACGTTGATTCTTAACATCGACTTTCCAAAGTTTTATATTAATTCCTTGCCCTTGTCGTAGATGATAACTTATTGAATTATCTGAATTTTACAATAAAAAATCTACGCTGGTAAAAATAGAAGTAGCTTGAATCGAATAGTTTTTATTAATTGTCGGTATCTTATCCAAGGGATGAATAATCTTCCATACCTGGACAATGGGAAGAATTATTACAATCGGTATTGGATAGTTGTATCAAAAGAACAAATTAACTTTTGATTAATTTTTGTGCCATAAGAATTATCTGTATAAAATTTTGCTTTTTATCACACAGACATGGCTTAAAAGCATAATACTTTGGCTAAAATCAATCGTTACTGGAAACCTTGCATTATATTTAATTAAATATAGAGAGTTTGTATTTTTTTTCGAAAAAAAAGGAAATTTATGTAGAAAATTGAAAAAAGAAAATCTTTTATTTTTTTATTGATATTAACATATTTTGAAGTTATTAGGAAAAAAACTTATAAATATAATTTAAAACATGAATATATATTAATTAATCTAAAGGAGAAACTTTATTATGTTTTGGCATTGTTAAACGCCTATATATTAAAAACAAAGAAAAAATTATCTCTTTATCTTATTTTCTATAAATTATTTGCTTATATTATCTACCACAATTTTACGAATTTTGAAAATTTTATCATAAATCTGAAAGATTCTAGTCAAAAAATTCCAAAAAAATTGTTTAATGTTTCAAAATTTTATTTAAAATTATAATATTGTTAAATCATAGTTAATCTGTTCGTTACATCGATTAAATTATTTATTCACTAACCAATATAATGTGCGAGCCTCAATGGTTGTTAGGGTGTACCTCTCAGCTTAACAGTTGAAGGTCAGGGGTTCGATCCCCAAGGCTCCCAACTCTAAAAACAAATTCACAAAAATTGTGAGTAACCATCTTCTTAAGCATAATGCGAGCATATAGCCTTACGGCTGAAAGTGATTTGATATCTCCAACCAACCAACCAATATAATGTTTGAAAATAGCATTTAAAAATAAGGTCATGAAATTTAGAAATTATCAATGAGTTATAATCACAACAAATATTATTAGATAAGAAAAAAGATAGTATTTAATATTAAAAGTTATTTTGAAAGCCTTACTAATTTTGAAATTCCGATTATAAACGAAGGAGCATTTAAATTTTAGTTGAATTGTTAAGTTTGTATAAAAATGCCTGAAAAAATCAAAAAACTTGAAAAAAACCTTATTATTTAGTATTAAAAAAAATTGAAGCAAAGAAAATTCTTGGAATTAAATGAATATTAGTTTTAAAGTATTATTTAACATATAAAATTAAAATTATGTGTTTAAAAAAAAGTTTTCTTGAGGTTGGCACTAAAAAATTGAGGTTGGCACAAATTAGTCACGCCCATTATCTTTCAATGTTCTTGCTCTTTCTTTTGCTCCCTATGCTTTTTTCCTAATCCTTTGCTCAATTCGCAAAAGGATGTTCTCCGTTGCTAACTAAATATGGTCAGCATTGATTTCACTCTCATAAATACGGGATATCTTTCTGCCTCTAAAATCCGGTTTAATTTTTTTCCTGATTTGCTATGTAAATTTGTTACCTGCACCTTTCTCTATCATTTCTTTTATCCTACATTGTATTTCTTCTCCCCTCTATTTTGTATATTCTTGTTATTTTCAACACACTTTTTTTTATATATCTGATAAAACATTTATTTTACACATAAAAAGTTATGTCAACTTTGTATAACACATAATTATACCTTCACACACATACATATTATATAAGATGAACAGATAAAAAGTCATCCTTTTTTTGTTCAATAAATTCTATTCTATTCTATTCTATTCTATTCTATAATAATAATAATAATAATAATAATAATAATAATAATAATAATAATAATAATAATACCAATACTACTTTTTGAAAATTTTTACTTGTTTGATTTGAAGAAAGAATTCAACTGTTTTTCAATATTTCTTTTTCATGATATATATATCATTAGAAAGCTTATCGTTTGCTACATACTCTAGAATAATTTATTTTTGCAAAAGTTTTAAAAAATTTTAATAAATGGACATTACTTTGAAAAATTTGGTCTAAATTTTTGAAAAAATTACGGACCACCTTTTTGTTTAAGCATAATGTGTCTTTTTTAAAAAAAAATTAACTGAAAATGGTGTCATTGGAAAGGTATACTCTTTGTGGTTAACATAGGCTAGGTTATACAAATAAATATATTTTTATTTTTCCAAAATCTGCTTTTATGTGAGGTCAGTCAAGTTTTATCTAGTTTCAAAAAATACCAATAATAATTAACGTTCTTAATTTATAAAATATTTTTTGAATATTTTATATTCACAAAGGTAAAATATGATTTTTCACATTTTAAAATTTCATAGTTAAAGAAAACTGTCGAAAATTAATATATATTTTTTACTTTTTATGGGTCAGTAGTATAGGTCAGTATAATGTTTTTTTTATAAATTTAAAATTATTTTTGAAGTGAAAAATGTTGATCGAATGTACAAGATTTGAAGCTATACTCTTTGTGGGTAAAATACGCTAGGTTTTACAAATAAATATATTTTTATTTTTTCAAAATTCGCTTTTATGTGAGGTCAGTCAACTTTTATCTAGTTTCAAAAAATACCAATAATTAACGTGATGAGTTTATATATTATTTCTTCAAAATTTTATATTCACAAAGGTAGAATATGGGTTTTAACATTTTAAAATGTCATAGTTAAATAAAACTGTCGAAAATTAATATATATTTTTTACTTTTTATGGGTCAGTAGAGGTCAGTATAATATTTTTCTAATAAATTTTAAATTTTTTTTCAAGTGAAAAATGTCGATTAAATGTAAGAGTTTTGTTTGATAATCGTAGTCTACTTTTATTTAGTTTAGATACAACCTTTCTAATTTTTAACGAAGGGCATTCGTTAAAAATTATACCGACAGTGTGCGAAGAATAAATCACATTATTGATTGATTTTAGAGCATAATTATGCGAAGAAAGATGAACACATTTTGCATTACGCGTTTGTGAGCGCAGTGAATTCTTATCTCACATACGCTTCACCACATCTTTAGCACGCGTGTGTGGTTTTGTCGATTGAATGTACGAGTTTTGTTGGATAATCGTAGTCTACTTTTATTTAGTTTAGATACAACCTTTCTAATTTTTAACGAAGGGCATTCGTTATATTTATACCGACAGTGTGCGAAGAATAAATCACATTATTGATTGATTTTAGAGCATAACTATGCGAAGAAAGATTAACACATCTTGCATTACGCGTTTGTGAGCGCAGTGAATTCTTATCTCGCATACGCTTCACCACATCTTTAGCACGCGTGTGTGGTTTATTTTATCGGGCTAGTGTACGCTTAGTTTATTTGTAGTGTTCCTAGCTTAAATCTTAGTCAAATATTAAAACGCTTATAACTTTCACATTTCTCAACAAAATGCATCATGCGATATACCAAATTAAAGCATTTTTTATGGGCTTTCAGAATACATTACTTATATCATAAGTACTTAAGAAATGCCATTTTACTGTTTTTATTTTCCATGGGCTTCATACCATTAATTAGCACATAAGGGATGCATTTAAAACTAAAGCTCCTTTCATTATGACAAATTTTTACCTATATTATGTGACAATTTCCAGCACAATTATAAAGCGACTCTACTCTCAGAATCTAAATTTATTTGTAGATTTTTATAAAATAGTATTAGTTTTTCCATTTTTTTTATAAATTAACCTTCGTTTTTTTTATTGGTCAGTATAATTTTTTTCTATTAAATTTAAAATTATTTTTGAAGTGAAAAATGTAGATCGAATGTACAAGTTTTGTTGGATAATCGTAGTCCACTATTTATTTTTAGATTTTTATAAAATCATTTTAGTTTTCAGTTTTTTATATATTAACATTAGTTTTTTACTTCTTTTGAAGTGCGGGTTTGATTTACACTTTGATTCGAAAAAAATATGTTTTGGATAAATATTATTTTATTATTGTTTATTGCATATAAATTTTTAAAGAGAAGATAAATAGATCAAAATATGTGTTTTAATCAATTTTTATCAATAAGTAATCTCATGAATTTATTTTTTTTTCACTTTAATCCTAAATTTATTTCTATATTTTTATAAAATAATTATAATTTTAGACATCCACATTGAAGAAATAATGAGTTTTGTTGGATAATCATAATCTACTTTTATTTAGATTAGATACAACCTTTATAAGGGATGCATTTTAAACTAAAGCTCCTTTCATTTGGACAAATTTTTACCTATATTATGTGATAATTTCTAACACAATTATAAAGCGACTCTACACTCAGAATCTAAATTTATTTGTAGATTTTGAATTAATCAACCAAAATTTAAATGCGGGTTTGATTTACACTTTGATTCGAAAAAATATGTTTTGGATAAATATTATTTTTATTATTGTTTACTGCATTAAATTTAAGGAGATAAGGGATGCATTTTAAACTAAAGCTTTTTTCATTTGGACAAATTTTTACCTATATTCTGTGACAATTTCCAGCCCAATTATAAAGCGACTCTACTTTCAGAATCTAAATTTATTTGTATATTGAAGAAATATTTTTTCAGTATAAAGAGTTTAGAAAACTCTTCTCTAATATGTAATGATATATTCTCATCTAAATTTATTTGTATATTGAAGAAATATTTTTTCAGTATAAAGAGTTTAGAAAACTCTTCTCTAATATGTAATGATATATTCTCATAACCTGTACGGTTGAACGCGGGTAGACAACTTGCGTTTTATCTCCAACCCGTATATTACGATGATTCTTCTCCAACCTGTATTCTACGATGATTCATCTCCAAACTATATACTACAATGATTCATCTCCA
Source organism: Nectonema munidae (assembly GCA_030549495.1). Taxonomy (NCBI): domain Eukaryota; kingdom Metazoa; phylum Nematomorpha; class Nectonematoida; family Nectonematidae; genus Nectonema; species Nectonema munidae. The sequence goes on along the minus strand of JAUIRK010000860.1, from coordinate 433,443 downwards.
ACCTGTATACTACGATAATTCATCTCCAGCCTGTATACTACGATCATTCATCTTCAACCTGTATACTACGATGGTTTCTATTCCATGTACAAATAACTAGGGAGACAATGTTCAACTTTCTGTTCACATTCTCCTAGATGTAAGATTTGATATACCTCATTCGGGGAGACGATGCTACATAAGTTATTACCTATATACATTATACCTGTATACTACGTTGGTTCATCTCCAACCTGTATACCGCGATAATTCATTGGTTCATCTCCAACCTGTATACCGCGATAATTCATCTCCAACCTATCAGTACATATTTTGCTAGATGTAAGATTTGATATACCTCATTCGGGGAGAGGATGTTAGATAAGTTATTAATTTTTTCACGATATTAAATAATATATTTTATCAAATAATCAAAATAAAATTCTGTAATCAAAGAATCGAAAAATATTCTTTAAAAAATCAAAAAATATCAAAGTTTCTGTTCATATTTTGCTACCTCATACGATGTTACAAAAGTTATTACCTATACTCTACAATTTGAACAATTTTAAATATTATATTTGCGAATAATCAAAGAATCGAAAAATTTTAAAATCAAAAAATATTTATTATCGAATAATCAAAGAATCGAAAAATGTTCAAATCAAAAAATATTTATTCTTTTTAAATATATCGTTGGCTCCCCTTACTTTTAGTTTCGTATGTGCATAATTTGATAAAAATTAATTATTAAAGACTAGGTTTATCTTTCAATTTTAAAAGTAAGGGGAGCCAACGATATATTTAAAAAGAATAAATATTTTTTGATTTGAACATTTTTCGATTCTTTGATTATTCGACAAATATAATATTTAAAATCGTGCAAATTGCAAAGTATAGGTAATAACTTTTATAACATCGTATGAGGTAGCAAAATATGAACAGAAAGTTTGATATTTTTTGATATTTTTCGATTCTTTGATAAAAGAATTTTATTTTGATTATTTGATAAAATATATTATTTAATATCGTGAAAAAATTAATAACTTATCTAACATCCTCTCCCCGAATGAGGTATATCAAATCTTACATCTAGCAAAATATGATCTGATAGGTTGGAGATGAATTATCGCGGTATACAGGTTGGAGATGAACCAACGTAGTATACAGGTATAATGTATATAGGTAATAACTTATGTAGCATCGTCTCCCCGAATGAGGTATATCAAATCTTACATCTAGCAGAATGTGAACAGAAAGTTGAACATTGTCTCCCTAGTTATTTGTACATGGAATAGAAACCATCGTAGTATACAGGTTGAAGATGAATGATCGTAGTATACAGGTTGGAGATGAATTATCGTAGTATACAGGTTGGAGATGAATCATTGTAGTATATAGTTTGGAGATGAATCATCGTAGAATACAGGTTGGAGAAGAATCATCGTAAAATACGGGTAGGAGATAACACGCAAGTTGTCTACCCGCGTTCAACCGTACAGGTTATGAGATATATATATATAAATACATAGATTGAACATACAATTAAAATATAAATGTTCATATACATATATTCATATTTGAAGTATATATATATACATATATAAAACACGAGTTCATCTGTATAGATAGCGTAAAGATTTAAATGTATGGTATATATTCTATAAAATATTTTATACGGTTTCTATTGAAAAGAACATGAGTAGCAGTTAGGAATTACACACACCGATCTGTATTTTTCAGTATACTCTATTTTCAGTGTTTTTTTGAAAGACCTAATATTTAGATTTATAAGGTTGAGTATATGAGTATTCGAATTCCAAAAGTTTGATAATTTATATTTTAGGGTTTGATAATATTTCACTCTGTTTTAGTAAGGCAAACGAGCTATATTTTTGTTGCGAAGGTCATATCTGAAATCATAAGAGAAAAAGTCTAAAATATTGTTAAAAATTTTGGGTAACTTCCCTTAAATAATTTAAATATATACACAGCAAGTTTGAAATGAAACAAATCATTTACTTTAAGGATTTTATTTACCAGAAATAGATTATTGGTATGGCAAATATAATTGGTATTATATATATATCTCAAAGCTTTTTTCTGTGTTTTTTCTAAAATTGTAAGATTACTGTGGCGCCATAAAGTTATACCATAATTGATGTGCGGTAAAAAGAAAGAGTTATATAACAATAGTCTTACATTCAATGGCAGAACACTTCTTACTGATTTCAGAACGCCTACTATTTTGGAAAGTTAACTGTTAACACAAGAGGTGTGTTTTTTCCAATTCAAATTCGAATCAATTGTTACCCTAGTAAGTGGAAATGATCAACAAACTCAAAACACAATTTACCCAAAGTTTTATTAGAATGTTTATTATTTGAAAATATCATTAGTTTCGATTTGTTGTAATTAATTTCCATGCCATTTTTCAGTGCCCATTCAAAAAGAGATTGGAAGGAGTAACATTTGTTACACTGTAAATTTGACAAGTATGTGTAACATTTACATTTATTGTACCTAACAAATAGGTAAAAATCAAAATTTTTGATATAATTATACACATTACTATCACATTTGAAAATAGCGCACTTCGTACTTTTGAATTTAGAACGAAAAGAAAAAAGAAAATTAAATACACCACCTTCCTCAACCAATTTATTCAGTGAGCCATTCTTTCTCAAAATTTCCTCAGTTACAATAATATCGTCCACATCGTCAGGAATTGTTACTTTAATCTTAGGATATAGTCTTTTATTCTTTTTGAACTCTATATTATTTTCTTCTAAAATACTTTCTGCTTTTTTCAAAGAAGAGTCATCAGGCAAAGATATTTTCATAATTTTTGACTTTTCTTTAATGTAGTTGACTTTTACATCATTAAGACAGTCTCTAACTAACTCATTATTCCCAGTACTTGTTTTCAAAAAAAGATTGTGATTTGTTTTGACCGCATCTGAATAACTTGTAGTGGTACGCTGTAAAGTATTTGTCGAGTCAGACTTGGAGATTAGAGAAACTTGCTTTTTTAGTGAAAGTATTTCTGAATTCAAGGTTTTAAACTCTTCGTGTATGTTTTCAACAAATTCTTTAATAATATTCGAACTTGATAAAGAAATTTGATTATCTATCGAGTTCAACTTTTCAATCACTTTTGAATTCAAGGATTTTATTGTTTTAGAGTTATTTAAGCAATTGAAACATACCCATCTTAATCCTAATGAAAAGTTTGTGTCAAAATAATCTTTAAAATTATCAGGAAGTAGCCCAAGATTTAGTCTTACGTTTCTTCATTATTATGTTGATAATTAAAAAAAAACAAAATTTGGTAAAGTTCATTTGTTGTTAGTCAAACTTTTTCTTTTCAAGTAATGAAGATCTCATTTTTTTGGTTGTTAGCTTTTGTTGCCAAATAAATTCAGAAGCTGAAGAGAGAGGTAAGAATTGCAACCATTACTGATTGGAATAAACTTAACTAATAAGTTTTTGAAATAGTTAAAATTTTTTAAAATTAATTAGACTCCAACTTTGCCCCCCCCCCAGAAAAAAATTCTGGGTACGCCTCTGCTCCCATCAAATATATTACAAAAAACTAGCAAGTTTCTGCTTAGATATTAGGCAATATAATATATTTTTCAGGAAGTTTACATGTTTAAAGCGTCCTTGTATTAACCCTATTAGTGACGGCCTATTTTCATTTCCTCAGTGATGGGGGGGGGGGGGCTATTTTAGCCCCACCCCTCGGTTTTTCTTGAATGATTGCAAATTTTTACAAAATTTTCGCAAGAACCTACTAAATGATTGATTGCGAATCTGATCGTGATATTTATTTTTTATAAAAATCAATCAAACTTGTCAAAAATTGATTGATATTTGACAGCTCAACTAAAAAAAGAAACTTTTAGTTTAAATGGGTATACAAAAATTTTTCCACATATATACCCATTTTAAAGTGCACTGAACACCATGGTCACGTTTATTTTTTTTTAAAATCAACCAAACCTGTCAAAAAATTGATTGATATATGACAGCTCAACTGAAAAAAGAAACTTTTAGTTTAAATGGTTATTAATTAATTAATTAATTAAGTTGTTTTGTGACGTTCGCACCCATCCTTTCGGATATCGTGGCCCGCCCGGAATGCTGAGTCCAAGTCTAACTGGGCTTTCCATCCCACTAAACACCAATCGGCCCTTGTTACAAAAGAATAGCTCTATTATATATAGTATTTTACAAGAATTTATGTGACAATATATAAATACAACTGAGAGAACGATACAATCCTAACGCGAACGCTCCCAATTTGGGAAACAAACTTATTGTCTAGTGATAGCTTGATTACTAACCACGTAGAATCGCGTCGCTAGAGCACTACCTAACCGTAAAAACCTTTGAATTCTTCAGAGGAAGAAAACCAGGGTAAAAAACCGGCACAACGGAATATATCTTGTTCCTAAATAAAAGAATATGATTATAAAAGGTATATGCTACAAAAATAGAAGCGTTTGAAGGCATGCAATATCTTATATATTATTAATAAATAATATTTGATACATGTTATAGGGTTAAGAAAGATATACATAATTTAAGGCATGCTAGGTTAGGAACAATCTACCCCTGGAATTTGACTCCATCCCTAAATGTCGTCCCTAGGATATATGTTTTAATATTGGAATGTTTAAACGGTCCTACAAGCGGACTCCTATAGAGGCCAGATTACCGACTATGCCTAACCTAGCTCGTAACATGAAACTGTTTTGGGACTTTTACCTTGTGCCAATCCTAAATTTAGGTAGGCGGATCTAGAACTCAGAAAAAAACAGAACTATATCGCAGAACGCAGAATTCCCTATTGCTTGGGGGCTATTGTATATGGGTAGTCACCTAGGATAATTTTTCTCTTTTTTTTAGCATATACCCCCAAGAACGCTTCAGCCTGGGTTTGCGTGAGCTCCCAAGCTTGGCATAATTGTGGGCAATGCTTGTGTGTTCTTAATTTTTCAATAAACTTTTTATTTAATTTCTCCAACCTTTTCTGGAACCAAGAAAAGGAGGTCCGGCTATGAGCAATAGTGAAAGGGTTGCCATAAACAGTCCTAAAAAGTTTATACACGAGGTCATCTATTTTGTTGGTCCAAGTTGAGGGAAGGCATCCCAAAATGGAGTTTCCATAAGTCAATTTCGGCATTGTTAGGATTTTAATGACCTTGCCTACCACCGTGGAATTGACCCCAAGGTCTTTAAGAAATCCATATAGCACTAGATCCTTCTTCCCCTTTTTTTTTTATCTTTTCGTGAGCTTCACGATGAAAACTAAATCCTGCATCCCAATTGATTCCTAGATATTTTAGGTGGCAGACCGTATCAAAAGCCTTCTCCAGGTCGTAAGATATCATCCCTACGTAGAGGCCATCATTTAAGCTTTTTGCAACATCATGATGCAAGGTAAGCAGAGCATGATTTGTTGACAAACCTTTTTGGAATCCAAACTGTTCTTTTGGGATTATTGCATGCTCCTTGCACCAAGCATCGAGTACTCCAAAAATTAATTTGTCATACACTTTGCTCAGACAAGGGAGAAGACTGATAGGCCGTAGGTCACTCGGTTTGCCGCTCTTCTTGCCAGCCTTTGGCACACAAATAAGTATAGTCCTTTTATAGCAGTCTGGGTAAAACCCATCTTTTATAAAAGAGTTATATATTGCCAGCAAGACGTCCCTAAACCTAGGGATAAGATTCTTGATGAATAGATTACTAACTTCTTCCCATCCCGCCGCTTTCCTAGCTTTAAGCTTTTTAATGATTTGAACCAGATCCTCTAGGATGAAGTTAGTGTCGTTCGTCGCAGGTAAACGCCTAAAAAACTCAATTTCAGAATTAAAATTTTTCGGACCTGGATTTGTCCTATACACATCTTGGTAATAATCAGCAAGCAGAGCACATTTATCTTCCGCCTCAATGGCTGTTCGGTTATTCCAAGTGACCGACGTTGGACCTTTGCAGCCAGGCTTCAGCCCTCTAACCAGGTTCCAGAACTTCGAAGAGCCCTGTAGCGGGTTAGAGGCTTTTGTGATGCTAGTGACTTTCCTAGATGTGGTTTCGCCGAGCTTTTTCCTAATGAGTTTTTGTAATCGATTGATGAGATTCTTTGTCTCGGCTTCCCTAGTGTGAATGTATTTTCTATAGAGAGCTCGTTTTTCTTTGATGAGTAATAGGACATTCTTCGGAATTGGATTTTCGTATTTTCTAACCTCCTTCAAGGGAACTGCCTCTCGTGCCGCGGAGAGAATAGCATCGTTGACACACTCCGCGAGTTCCTCAGGAGGTTTTACTCCTATGCACATCATGACCCGCCGGGCTGAATCATTTAGTAGCGACCTAAACCTATCCCAGTTGGCTTGGCTGAAGACCCACCTCTTCACTAAATTTCCCTTGTCAGCCCTGAATTGTGGACCTAAAGAAACTGTGACCAACAAGGGCTTGTGATCAGATACACAGCAATCCTGGATAACCACTATTGAGGCTAGAAGTGGTCTTAGATTAAAAGACATGATTGCAAGGTCTAACACATTCTTTTCACGAGTCGGTGTTGGATCGTTAGCGATAAACGCATACGAATCCTCTACCAACTTGAGTAAGTCGGTGCCAGCCGCGCTATTGGTTTCACTAAACAGTCTAGTGTGGTGAGCGTTTAGGTCACCTAGTAGTAGCACCTTATCGGAGGAACGAAGATATTTTTCAATAAATTCGTAGTCCAACAGAGGGTTACTAGGCGGGTTGTAACAACCCAGCACAACTAAATGTCCAGCTCTGCCAAGATCAAGCTTCAGTGCCATCGAGCCTCCAGAGTCACTTATCGTGAAACTGGAAACCTTTAACCCCTCTCGCACACCCATCGCTAGACCTCGCGAGTGGCTTGTACCAGGATGCACAAATGTTCTATATCCAAGGATGCGGATGGAATATTTGGCTTGAGATTTGACTTCATTCAGAGAGAAGACATCTATATTATTTTCGGTAAGGAGCTCAATTAGAGCACTACGTTTCTTAGCCAAGCCGTTGATGTTGAAGTGTAAAAATTTGAGCATTACAGATTGGCACTACACTATCCTATTTACTGACACTCTAGTAGGAGGTCCGCAGCCACTGCGCTCACCATTTTCTCCAACTGTTCTTTGAACAGTGGTGATTTGAAAATAGAGAGCGCTATTTTTAAAATGGCATCCTCAGAGAAGGAGTGCTCATTTACTATATGTGCCTTGGGTAATGCGGGACTAGTTACAACTTGGGAGTAAGAGGTACTAGCTAATACTGGGTCAGATGGAATGTTCGGTGTTGGCTTGTATACCTGAGCCGGCTTTACCTTTGTTGTTACCTTTACCTCTTTTTTTGTAGCTACTTGAGTTCTTTTTGCAGATTCTTTTTGTTGAAGAGAGGCTAGCTTGTTGGGCAGTTGTTGTAGGCAGCTGAGTGTCCCTCACCCCCACAAAGATAGCATTTTATGACCGTTGGTTTGACTGACTTACACGTGCGACGGTCGTGCTCACCTCCACAAATAAGACAACATTCTTTGTTTGGGCAAGCAGCCGACACGTGTCCTAATTTTTGGCATTTGTAACACTGTAATGCTTTAGACTTGGGTAGGAATTCATGGCAGGCAAATTTTAGACCTAGGATAATCAGGCCATTTTTGGTCAACTGGTCTACAGTTGCCTGATTCTCAAGGTTGACTTTTAAACAAGATCCCCTTGTCATATTTTTAAACAGTGGTTCCACAGTGTTAGAAAATCCTAGATCTTTAACTGCCACCGATACGTCTGGTGCATCTTGCATGGTTAAGCCCTTGAGAACAATAGCACAGGCTTTAGCTCTTGGCAAATAACCCTTGACAAAAGGCCACTGGGGAAATGGTTGAAGTAACGCTTCCTTGGAATCGTTATCTTCCACCAAGACCTTAATTAAATTCAACTTAGCCAACTTGAACATGTTGACTATCTTAAGTTTAGGCTTCTGGGCCAAAATCGCCTTGTAAGTACTTAACTTGCTACCCAAGTTAGGCATGTTCCTTAGAAATATTGTGAGATATTTTGGCTTTGTCATATTTGCCACCTTGGGGTGTGAGGGTCTCTTACTGCGCCCCGTGACCTTTATAAATTCACCATCGGAGTTGTCCGAGGTGTGAGCTCTCTTGTTGGTGGGCGAGGAATTGGTGCTGGAATCGCTATCTACGTCATTGTTTGTGAGGTTTTTGCGAACTACCTCTAATAAATCCTTATGTGAAATTAATTTACTTGGCTCCAGTCGGGGTTGACTCGAGCATCTTTTTCTCTTTTCTTCTTCTGCATTCACTGAGAAAACAGGAAGAGTATGTATTGAGTGAGTGAGAAGGCGAGTGTGCGTGAGTACAGTGAGAAAGGATGAGGAAATATGAGGAAAGAGAGAGTAAGCAGTAAGCAGTAAAGAGAGAGAGAGAGAGAGAGAGAGAGAGAGAGAGAGAGAGAGAGAGAGAGAGAGCAACAAAAAAGTGTGTGATAACGGAAGCGCAAAGCGAAAAAGTGATGGTTATACAAAGTTTTCTATTTATATACACCCGTTTTCATGTATGCTGAATACGATGGTCACGTTTATTTTTTTTTAAATCAACCAAACCTGTCAAAAATTGATTGATATATGACAGCTCAACTAAAAAAAGAAACTTTTAGTTTAAATGGGTATACAAAGTTTTTTACACTTATATACCCATTTTCAAGAGTGCTGAACACGATGGTCACGTTTATTTTTTTTTAAAAATCAACCAAACCTGTCAAAAAATTGATTGATATATGACAGTTGAAGTAAAAAAAAGAAACTTTTGGTTTAAATGGTTATACAAAGTTTTATATTTATATACACCCGTTTTCATGTATGCTGAATACGATGGTCACGTTTATTTTTTTTTAAATTAATCATACCTGTCAAAAATTGATTGATATATGGCAGCTCAACTAAAAAACGAAACTTTTAGTTTAAATGGGTATACAAAGTTTTTTACACTTATATACCCATTTTCAAGTGTGTTGAACACGATGGTCACGTTTATTTTTTTTTAAAAATCAACCAAACCTGTCAATAATTGATTGATATATGACAGCTCAACTAAAAAAAGAAACTTTTAGTTTTAATGGGTATACAAAGTTTTTTACACATATATACCCATTTTCAAGTGTGCTGAACACGATGGTCACGTTTATTTTTTTTAAAATCAACCAAATCTGTTAAAAAATTGATTGATATATGACAGCTCAACTGAAAAAAGATAATTTTAGATTTAGTGCTTATACAAAGTTTTTTTTACACATATATACCCATTTTCATGTATGCTGAATATGAAAGTTTTCTATTTATATACGCCCGTTTTCATGTATACTGAATACAATGGTCACGTTTATTTAAAAAAAATCAATCAAACCTTGTCAAAAAATTGATTGACATATGACAGCCCAACTGAAAAAATTTAATCTTTATTTAAGTAGTTATAAAAAGTTTTTTTTAACATTTTGGATTAATTTGTGACTTTTTTAAAATCGTGGTATGTTTGCGGTCAGATATATTGTATGATTTTTGAACGATTTATTTTCATGCTATTCTCCAAAGACTATATGGAAATTTTTAGTCATTTCACAAATGAATTTATTTCTCTTTGAAGTTTAGATTTTATTTGGAATCTATAATAAAACAAATGTTTTCAGTACCAAAATTTAGGCACGAATATTAATTTTTATACTCATCTTCTATACCTATCAAATCAAAATTCAAACTGATATATTCTAACAAGAGGGGTAAAATAATCCAAATCAGGGCTGGGGGTAAGAGTAAGGGAATAGACTATTTTTAAGGACTAAGAGTAAGAATAAGGAGTACGGAAATATCAAGTTCTTTTAAATTTTAGACTAAAATATGATCGAAATAAGAGATAGTTTGATTGGTTCATATGCATGAAAGCAAATATATCTTAATATTTTAAAAATTTTCAAGCATTTTTTATAAATAAAATTCAGCATTGCAAACTACAAACAAACATCTTGATACTCATAATCACGAAATTTTTGTTTTTTTTTAATCTTGATTATCAAAAAGACAAATTTTCGAATAAAGTTTTTCTCTTTTTTTTAAACTATTTTTATTATCCTTGACAGTTTTTAATAAAGATCATTCACTTTTTTTAAATACTGCCAGCAATTATTAAATAAAATAGCAAATTTTATGTAGAAAACTCATGTTAAGGTGAAAATATTTTTCATTTTAGAGAAAAGATAAGACAACCAAATGATTAGATATAAAAAAACAATAAAATTTTTATTATAAATAAATTATGTTTCAACTTTATCATCTTCGTTCATTTGTATATTGTTTGATTATACGCATAAAACTTTCTCAAAATGGTCAAACACGAAACTTATTTAAAGTGACCGATTCAGCTTGTTTCGAGATATTGTAGAGTGAATGGGATAAACGAACTGCAATTCTCCTTCAAATAAAATGATGCGCATCAAAATTTGCCTCTACGGAGTCCTTCTACTTGTTCTGTGACAAAATAAATTACATACTATTTAATCATGAAGTCCGTTATTTCAGTTGAAGTGTCATATGTCAATCATTTTTTGACAGGTATGATTAATTTTTATAAAAAATAAACATCACTGTTGGATTCAGCCTACTTGAAAATGGGTAGATATGTGAAAAACACCTGAATTACAAATTTGATTCACCCTTACAAGTATTTTCAAATTCTAAATCCAAAAAGATAAATGAAATTGACATTGTTGATTTGATATGAAAAGGCGTTTATTTCATGTAAAATTTGAATGAATGTTCTCGAAGACAGATTTTAGGAATAAACAGCAACTTTGTTTCACACTTATAAGTATTTTGAAATCCAAATGCAAAAATAATCTATAAATGAAATTGGCATTGTTGATTTGATATGAAAATGTGTTATTTCATGTAAAATTTAAATGAATATTCTCAAAGAGACATTTTAGGAATAAATCACAACTTTGTTTCACACTTATAAGTATTTTGAAATCCAAATGCAAAAATAATCTATAAATGAAATTGGCATTGTTGATTTGATATGAAAATGTGTTATTTCATGTAAAATTTAAATGAATGTTCTCGAAGAGACATTTTAGGAATAAACCACAACTTTGTTTCACACTTATAAGTATTTTGAAATCCAAATGCAAAAATAATCTATAAATGAAATTGGCATTGTTGATTTGATATGAAAATGTGTATATTTCATGTAAAATTTGAATGAATGTTTTCGAAGATACATTTTAGGAATAAACCGTAACTTTGTTTCACACTTATAAGCATTTTGAAATCCAAATGCAAAAATAATCTATAAATGAAAGTGACATTGTTGATTTGATATAAAAGCGTCTATATTTCATGTAAAATTTTAATTAATCTTCTCGGAGACAGATTTTAAAAATAAACCGCAAATTTGTTTCGCATTGATTAGCATTTTCAAATTCTAAATGCAAAAATAATCTATAAATGAAATTGCGATTGTTGATTTGTTATAATAATGTGTATATTCTATCTAAAATTTGAATGAATGTTTTCAGAGACAGATTTTAGAAGTAAACTGCAAGTTTGTTACACACTTATAGGTATTTTCAATTTCTAAATTCCAAAAATGAAATCATCATGCCCGATTTGATATAAAAAATACATTTCATGTAAAATTTGAAGGTATATTTTATTAAATATATTTCTCATCAATAAAATTTTTGATTGACATTTCCCAAAAAGTAACAATGATTTTGAAAAAATTTAAACTATAAAGTGTTATAGGTTCAAAACTGTATATATTTATAAATTTTCAAATAAGTATTTAATATAGAACCAAAGTATAAGCTTAACTAGAGATACTGTCAGAATTTTGCTGAAACTTTTTTTTGATGAACTTTTGATTTTGATTGACAGATTTAGGCATGAAAAGGTCATTCAACTGCCATGAAAAGGGTATCAAACGATGCAGCTAGCGATTTTAGGAAATGTCACGAAGTATGGTAGAAAAAGATGTAGTCAATTTGGTACAAGAGAAATTTTAGTTGAGGGGGGGGGGGGTTAAAATAGCCACCTCTCCCCCGTCACTGATAGGGTTAAGTGTTAATAAGAAAAATATACTTAATTTTTTGGGCTAAAAATCTAAAATTTTAGAGATGTTTATGCGCGAAATTAAATTCTCTCGACTTGTTTTTGAAACTTAATTCGCGAAATTTTATTCTAGCTTAGTACTTTGCAGCATATGTTTTTATTGCCAATTGACCATGTTGATTTCATTTCTGGACTCAGTTTTGTGTGTTAAAATATCTGAAAGTGTCAATCAAATCTTTAGATCAATGCAAATAAAACAGGCATCCTGAAAATAACTAATTTTCTCCAGCAAATACTTCACCGTTTTACATTTCTTCAATGTAGTGTAGGGATACAGAAGTGAACTTGTAGAACTTTTGTGTTTCTGAGATCACTTGCTGATGTCAATGAATAGCTTGGAATCTTTATGTTGGTTATGTGTCAACTTCTTCTGTTGTTTGGATGAACGCTTAGGCGGGGTGTTATTCACTATACAAAAGGATATGTGTCGAAGGGGGTGACGATAAATAAGTTTAACATATGACAAAATATTAGTTAGAAAAACTGATAGTTCTCCTGAAATCAATAATTTTGATTTAATTATATTTTCAAAAATTTCGTAATTTTACATTTTTGAAAAAGAGGAACTGTGTTAAAAGTTGGTAGGGGTGGATTAATTGTAATACTAGTGGATGATTTAAGGAAAGTATAGGGGTTATTAAATTTTTAAATTTTGTGTTACATATATATGCATGCCCAATACATTCAACCAGACAACTTAACAAGGAGAAATGTGCAGAAATCTAAACGAACTCATAAATGTTGTCGAAAGATGATGCATTCTGTTGATAAATGTGAAAGTTATAAGCGTCTTAATATTTGACTAAAATATCAGCTACGAACACTACAAATAAACTAAGCGTACACTAGCCCGATAAAATAAACCACACACGCGTGCTAAAGATGTGGTGAAGCGTATGTGAGATAAGAATTTCCTGCGCTCACAAACGCGTAATGCAACATGTGTTAATCTTTCTTCGCATAGTTATGCTCTAAAATCAATCAATAATGTGATTTATTCCTCGCACACTGTCGGTATAAATATAACGAATGCCCTTCGTTAAAAATTAGAAAGGTTGTATCTAAACTAAATAAAAGTTGACTTCGATTATCCGACAAAACTCATACATTCGATCGACATTTTTCACTTGAAAAATAATTTAAAATTTATTAGAAAAACATTATACTGACCTATACTACTGACCCATAAAAAGTAAAAAATAAATATTAATTTTCGACAGTTTTCTTTAACTATGAAATTTTAAAATGTAAAAAAACATATTTTACTTTTGTGAATATAAAATATTGAAAAAATATTATATAAATTAAGAACGTTAATTATTATTGGTATTTTTTGAAACTAGATAAAACTTGACTGACCTCACATAAAAGCAGATTTTGGAAAAATGAAAATATATTTGTTTTTATAACCTAGCCTATGTTAACCACAAAGAGTATACCTTTCCAATGATACCATTTTCATTCAAATTTTTTTTTAAATCTTCACAGTATGCTCCACTCAAAAGGTTGTCCGTAATTTTTTCAAAAATTTAGACCAAATTTTTCGAAGTAAAGTCCATTTATTAAAATTTTTTAAAACTTTTGCAAAAATAAATTATTCTAGAGTATGTAGCAAACGATACGCTTTCTAATGATATATATATCATGAAAAAGAATTATTGAAAAAGAGTTTAATTCTTTCTGCAAATCAAAAAAGTAAACATTTTTAAAAAGTAATATTAGTATTGGTAGTATTATTATTATTATTACTAGACGGTCCCTGTGTTTGGTCTCTCGCTTCGCTCGAGACCTGTTTGGATTCTAGCATCTCAAAAAGATAGCACGCCACATTATACCACGTATGACACATCATTGCTACCTTTAATCTAGGACGTGTGACAGATCATTGGTACCGCGTGATCCTAGGACGTGTGACAGATCATTGGTACTGTGATTCTAGGACGTGTGACAGATCATTGGTACTGTGATTCTAGGACGTATGACAGATCATTAGTACCGCGTGATCCTAGGTCCTGTGAAAGATCATTGGTACCGCGTGATCTTAGTTCCTGTGAAAGATCATTGGTACTGTGATTCATAGGTCCAGTTAAAGATCATTGGTACCGCATGATTCTAGGACGTGTGAAATATCATTGATACCGCGTGATCCTAGGTCCTGTGAAAGATCATTGATACCGCGTGATCCTAGGTCCTGTGAAAGATCATTGGTACTGTGATTCATAGGTCCAGTTAAAGATCATTGGTACCGCGTGATTCTAGGTCCAGTTAAAGATCATTGGTACCGCGTGATTCTAGGACGTGTGAAAGATCATTGGTCCCGCTTGATCCTAGGTCCTGTGAAAGATCATTGGTACTGTGATTCATATGTCCAGTTAAAGATCATTGGTAGCGCGTGATTCTAGGTCCAGTTAAAGATCATTGGTATCGCGTGATCCTAGGTCCAGTTAAAGATCATTTGTACCGCGTGATTCTAGGTCCAGTTACCGCGTAATCCTAAATCCTGTGAAAGATCATTGTTGGTACCGCGTGATTCTAGGTCCAGTTAAAGATCATTGGTATCGGGTGGACGCCACATTCTAGGACGTGTGACAGATCATTGGTACCGCGTGATCCTAGGACGTGTGACAGATCATTGGTACCGCGTGATTCTAGGACGTGTGAAAGATCATTGGTACCGCGTGATCCTAGGTCCTGTGAAAGATCATTGGTACTGTGATTCTAGGACGTGTGACAGATCATTGGTACCGCGTGATTCTAGGATGTGTGACAGATCATTGGTACCGCGTGATTCTAGGACGTGTGACAGATCATTGGTACCGCGTGATTCTAGGACGTGTGAAAGATCATTGATACAAAAAAAAATCAAAATTTATAAATTAAGAAAAAGAACTTTAATAAAGAATCTTGTTTTATTAAAAATATAGATTTGAAATAGTAGTCATATAAATTTATTATCTTTCTTGGGAAGAATGAATAAACCCATCATCAGCCATTAATTGAATTTGATGATATTGAGAATGTAAAATTTTTTTTAATGCAAATGAATTTTTTTGATTGGTTAAAATAAGTACATTATGCACGTATATACAAAATATACAAATATATATATGAATTTTTTTGAATAAAAAGATTTATGGTAATATAAAGTTAATATTGTTATTCAGAATGATAAGAGGATTCTAAAAATATATAAAACTTGATTTTTGGTTGAATATATGAGAAGTGATAAAAGTCATATTTTGAGCGCGCTGAAAAGGCCTAAAAAATCGAAAAATTGAAAAATTAAAAAAAATTAAAATTTAAAAGCGTATTCTGATAGAGTTTGATACGATGATTCCAAATATGTAATTTGTTTGAAATGAATCGAAAGATTTTTTAAATTTTTTTGAGGTCAAAGTTGACTTTATTGTCATTTTATCAAGTTCAAAGGCTAAAAAAAGTATTTAAAAAATGTTTAATTTAAAATATTTTTACATTTTCGTAATCAGTATAAAATTTGCTTTAAAATGAAATAATAAAATTTTTCTTATTTTATAATATTTTTTCCCTGAAATATAAAATTTTTTCTTATGTTTAAATATCAATTATATATTATGAATGTGAAAAAAAAATTGAAAAAATAATTTTATTCTTCATTTTACACGCTAAAATATAGTAAAAAATGTCAAAAATGTGCATATTGTTCAAGGTGTTATAAAAAATTTTTTTGGATTTATTTGAAAACTAAAAATAATTTAAAATGTAGGTAAAAGGGTGCTCTTTAAGATAGGCATGGTTTAAAATGATTTTTAAAAAATTTCTGGCATTTTTGTTCTATAGTTAAATTATTAAAATTTAGACAAAAAAAAAATTTTTTTTAAAAATAAAAATAATTTTTTCCAAATTTTTTCACCATAGTGTGTTTAAATATCAGTTATATTTTATGAATGTGCAAAAAAAATTGAAAAAAAAATTTAAATCTTTATTTTACACGCTAAAATATAGTGAAAAATGGCAAAATTGTGCATATTGTTCAAGGAGTTATAAAAAAAATTTTGAATTTTTTTGAAAACTAAAAATAATTCAAAAATGTAGGTAAAAGGATGTTTTTTAAGATAGACATGGTTTAAAATGATTTTAAAAAAATTTCTCGCATAAAGTTTTGTTGCAAAGTTAAATTTTGGAAATTTAGACAAAAAATTTTTTTTTAAAAAATCAAAAAAAATTTTTCCTAATTTTTTCACCATAATGTGTTTAAATATAAGTTATATTTTATGAATGTGCAAAAAAAATTAAAAAAAAATTTAAATCTTCATTTTACACGCTAAAATATAGTGAAAAATGGCAAAAATGTGCATGTTGTTCAAGGGGTTATAAAAAAAATTTTTGAATTTTTTGAAAACTAAAAATAATTGAAAAATGTGGGTAAAAGGATGCTCTTTAAGATGCGCATGGTTTAAATGTTTAAAAAAAAAATTCTCGCATAACATTTTGTTTCAAGCATAAAATGCGGTGATTTTAAGCATAATTTTTTTGGACAAATTGTGGAAAATGAAAAAAATATATGAAAAATAAAGATTTTTCAAAAATTTCAAATATTAGAATAAAATATAACTTAATCTGCATCCTTTCACAAAAATAATTAAAAAAAAAAATTTTTACTTGCATGAGTAAAATTTGATTAAAAATGTGAAAAATTGTGATTTTTGAGAGCGCATCGCGAAAAAATGAAAATAAAAAAGAGAAATTTTTTGGGCAATTATTATTCATAATAATGTTTAGTTTAATGTGATAAGTGTGAATTTAAAAAAAATTATCATAAGCCCAAAAATGCCAAAATTAGCATCTCTGCCTCGGGCGATTGCGGAGAATTTGGGATCATGTCAGCATCACGCACCGACGCACAATCCAAAATAAGGTAGATACGTGAAAAAAAAAGGGAAAAATTCGCCTTCATCGCAAAACTTTTGCGCTTCAAAGTGTAAAAGTGTGGTAAAAGTTACGCAAAAAAAAGTTCGCAAAAAAGTGAAATATACCTACCTATATATATATATATATATATGATTCGCTATACTTGAGTTAATATTATTATATAATAGATTACACTGGTCAACACAATATTTTTGGCAGGCAAAGTGAGACTGGTTTCTGGGGTTTTCAAGGGCGCTGAATCCGAATCTGACATTTGTTTTTTCAAGTTGGCTCTAGTTTTGGAGATATCACAGGGGGGTCGTTCGTCTGAAATCACCCATTCGCGACCATAACTAAACGTACAAAAAACGGCTAAATAGTGCAAAAATGTCAGATATTGATTTTTATGATAATCTAAAACCATAAAGACAGTGTAAAATCTCAATCTAACAAGTTAAGTTAGATATAACATCATTTCATTTATCCTATAATAACTGAACACTTTTCATAGATTTCGAGAATATACAAAAAATTTGCTAAAAATTTACTGAATTTTAATGCAAAGCATTTATTATACACTAGATTCTTAGTTACAATGAACACACAAAACAATATTTTATTCACAAAAGTGAAATTGACGTTTATACGATTTTCGCTTGTGAGCAACTTTCGGACAGTCTCTCAAAAGGTTCCAGCAGTAGTCTGCCATCATGTGCTCATCCCATTTGCCTTGATACCTCTCTTCCATTGTTTTGATGTCTTGATGGAATCTCTCTCCTTGCTCCTCACTGTAATCACCAAGATTACCAGGAAATCTGTCGAGGTGGCTAAACAAGAAATGAACTTTAATGCTCACATTTGCCCCTAGTTTTTCGTATGCAGTAAGCATCTTACGGACCAATTGCTTGTAATTATCAGCTTTGTGATTTCCCAAAAAGTTTGTCACTACATCTGTGAAGGACACCCAAGCATTTAACTCAACCCTGTTCATATGATTAGTGAAGTCAGAATCCCTCATGAGCGTTCGAATCTGAGGTCCATCGAAGATGCCACCTTTAGCTTTTTCGATGGAAAGACCTGGAAATTGCCTGCATATGTACTTGAAGCAATCCCCATCTTTGTTCAACGCCTTAACAAACTGCTTCATGAGCCCTAGTTTTATGTGCAATGGAGGGAAGATGATTCTATCCCTGGGTACCAAAGGCTCATTGATGACGTTGGCTGTGCCGACTTCGAGACTTTCTCGTTCTGGCCAGTTCTCCCTTCTCCAGTGCTGGTTTCTTGCTCTGCTATCCAACAAACAAAGAAAGCAGGGATACTTTGTGTACCCACTTTGCTGACCAAGCAGAAAATTTACCATTTTCAAGTCCACACAAATCAGCCATTTATGAGTGTTGTAATTTAGTTTTTCAAGAACAAATTGGATACCATCATACTCTTCTTTCATCTTGGTAGAATGGCCAATTGGTACAGGAGCAAACTTATTGCCATTATGCAAAAGTACAACTTTTAGACTTGATTTCGAGCTATCTATAAAGAGACGCCAATCTGCTGGGTCATATGACGAGATCCCCATGCAGTTAAGAAGTGCAGAAACGTCATTACAAAAGACCAGGTCATCTTCTTTAGAAAAGAAACGAAGCAAGCTGCCTTCCCTTGTCCTATAGTATGTTACTTTTGTGCCAGAATCAAGAATGTTTTTCTCTTGGAGTCGTGATGCAAGAACTTCAGACTGCTCCTTCGACAAACAAAGGTCTCGCACTAGGTCATTAAGTTCAGATTGATTGAAAAGCTGAGGGCCATTTGAGGGTTCTTCATAGTCACTACAGCTATCACCACTTGATATTGAAAGATCAGCTGAAATCTCTTCGGTTTCATCGATTTCAGGCAGACTGGTGAAAACAGGCACAGGTAGATCCTCAGAGTGCGCAACAGGACGGATAGCAGAATCCAGGCTCGGATACTGCCAATTTGCTTTCTTGTGCTTGTTAAACCCCGTCATATCATTGATACAGAAGTAGCAGTCATCAAAATGATTCTTGGGCTCTCTCCACACCATTGGTACAGCAAACTTCAACTTCAGCTTACCATTGGTCCAACCGCGGAGACTTTCTACACAGGTTTTGCACACCATATGTGGGGCCCAAGACTTATCTTGGTCACCTAGTTTCATATCGAAGTATGCTTTGTACGCCCTCTTGACAAAGTCTGTAATATTCCTCTTTTGTTGTGCCATCATATACTGTCCACAGATGTAACAAAAGACATCCGGTTCATATCTACAACGTCTTTTAGAAGAACTCATTTTCTCTCTGGAACTCATTTTCAACTCTGGAATAAAAAAGGAAAAGAATTAAAAAGAAAATTCTTAAATACTGTTTTAAAAACACTACATACATAATAATTATTATGTATTTTCTGATATTATTATTTACTGCTTCTATATTGAAGTATTTCAGGGAGAATTTTAGCAGTTTAGGCTTATTTGAGGCTATCAGTATCTTCTAAACTAGAGCCAATCAGACAAAACCAATGTTATATTCGTAATCAGCGACCTTCAAAACCCCAGAAAACACTCCTAGATGGTCTGCCAAAGAAAAAAAATAAAAATTTGTTGACCAGTGTTATTATTATTACTAGGCGGTCTGTGTGTTTGTCTCTCGCTTCGCTCGAGACGTAGGATTCTGGGTCCCCGTGATTCTAGGACGTGTGAAAGATCATTGGTACTGTGATAATAGGACGTGTCAAAGATCATTTGTACAGTGATCATTGGTACCCCTAATAATCATTAAATCATCCACAAAGATCATTGGTACCCCTAATAATCATCATTGATATCGCCCGTAAAGAAATCCCCGTTTCAAGTAAATTTTCAAAAAAAATCTCTTTTTTTTCTAAACAATGCAAAATAATCGAATAAACCGTTGAAATTATTAAATAGAAAGATGAGAGGATTCTAAAAATGTATAATACTTGTATATTTGCTATGTATATGTGAAGTCATATTTTGAGCGCTCTGAAAAGGCCTGAAAAATCGATAAAATAAAAAAAAATTAAAATTTAAAAGCGTATTCTGATAGAGTTTGATACGCTAATTCCAAATATGTAATTTGTTTGAAATGAAGCGAAAGAATTTTTATTTTTTTTTCGATGACAAAGTTGGAATTTTTGTCATTTTATCAAGTTTAAAGGCTAAAAAAAGTATTTAAAATTTTTTTTTATTTAAAACATTTTTACATTTTCGTAATCAGTATAAAATTTCCTTTAAAATGAGATATTAAAATAGAAAATTGGATAAGTTTGAAATTTTTCGAAAATTTTGTAAGGGTATTGTAAAATAATAGAAAAATAAATAGAAAATTTGTAAGGGTCCCCCTTAAAATTTTTCAAAATAAATTTTTCAAAATAAAAAAAAAATTTCTAAATTTTTCCACCGTAGTATGTTTAAATATCAGTTATATTCAAAATTAAGTGTTTTGAACTTTTAGGTAGAATTTTTGAAATGCGGCTTTCATTATGTATGTAAAATATTTTTTGAAAATTTTTATTTTAAGCATATTTTTTTTAGCATTTTACAATTTACACATTTAAATATATAATAAGGCTGCGAGTTGTCTCCCCGGAGGTCTTGCCAGACCTCTGATATATCTCCAACCTGTATTCTACGATGATTCATCTCCAACCTGTATACTACGATGATTTCTATTCCATGTACAAATGACTAGGGAGACAATGTTCAACTTTCTGTTCACATTTTGCTAGATGTAAGATTTGATATACCTCATTCGGGGAGACGATGCTACATAAGTTATTACCTATATACTACGATGGTTCATCTCCAACCTATATACCGCGATGATTCATCTCCAACCTATCAGTTCATATTTTGCTAGATATAAGATTTGATATACCTCATTCGGGGAGAGGATGTTAGATAAGTTATTACCTATATTTTTGCATTTTTTTCACGATATTAAATAATATATTTTATCAAATAATCAAAATAAAATTCTGTAATCAAAGAATCGAAAAATATTCTTTAAAAAATCAAAAAATATCAAACTTTCTGTTCATATTTTGCTACCTCATACGATGTTACAAAAGTTATTACCTATACTTTGCAATTTGCACGATTTTAAATATATTTGTCAAATAATAATCAAAGAATCGAAAAATGTTCAAATCAAAAAATATTTATTAAAAGTTAATTGTTTTTAACTTTTAGGTAGAATTTTTGAAATGTGGCTTTCAATATGTATGTGAAATATTTTTTGGAAATTTTTATTTTAAGCATATTTTTTTTAGCATTTTACGATTTACACATTTAAGTATATAATAAGGCTGGCAAGTTGTCTCCCCGGAGGTCTTGCCAGACCTCTGATAGTGAATGAATGTTATGTTTTATGGAAGGTTGAAGTGTGTGAACATGCTAACATGCAATATATTACAATTAGGAATGTTAATATAAACAATAAAGCATGTAAATTTACAGTAAGATATTATATGTTAATCATTACAAGGGCATTAAAGTTATAATACTTTCAGTAATTGTGTGCAAAATTCTTTGAAACATTGAAAAATAATATTTTTTTTAATTGTGTTTCAAATAATTAAAAAAATTCTCAAAATCCTTTCATGAGTGTAAAAATCACAAATAAGATTATCTTTTCTAAAATTCTAAATTTATTTCATTTGAGATGCAATGTCAACTAAAAATGCTATTTTTGATAGCCAGATAGGATTATATATCAATGCATTAGCTTTGTTATATTAGTAAAAAAAATATTTTTGACGGGGTCATTTATAGATCAGAAATAAAACTTTATCACATCACAACTGAGTCCTTTATTATAGATCAATGGATTAGCTTTGTTATATTAGTAAAAAAAATATTTTTTACACTCGTTTCAGCACACAAGAAAGGCCTAAGTATTTTCTGTGCACTTGGAATTGCCAAATCTTTTAATTTATTTTCAATCTGTCTAACTAACCCTTTTTAAAAACAGTTATCTTTTTCCCTCCATCAACTCTAAGTTGATTTCATTGAAGGTTAAAGTCTTGAAAAATTTCCTCAATTTCACACAATATATTCAAAAATCTTTTTAGACCTATTTATGCAGATCAAAATTTAATTTACGTGCTGGATAAATTTTCTTGCGCGATGAATCCCACCCGCGGGCCGTAGTGTGATCCCTGTTTTAGAGAATCGTAAAAATAAAATCTTAACTATTTTATTTTAAAAAAATTTATAACAAAAATAAACTAAGAAATAAGACCAACAAAGATTAAAATGTTCATGCACTTGAAAATTTATTTGAAAATACAATATAAATATGTAATATTAATATATGCACCAGAAGGAAATATTGCGCTACAGATTCCATAGTTTTTTGTGCTTTTTTCGTAAAATTTTTATAACATTTGAGATCTTCAATTTTGCTAAATACAAAAAATAAATTTAATAGAGTACAAGCATTGAATAAAAATACGAGACATTACAATTGCGATAAAATTTATAAACAATATTTGAAAATCAAAAAACATTTTTACAGCAGTGCTCCCAAAAATATTCTAAACAATTACCCATTTAAAACCATAAGTAAAAACGTTCATGAATCTTGTTTTGATATTCTAGCTGCCATATGCTTTAATTGAGTAGAATAAATATTGAAAAGGGCGTGTTTACCAAATGTCTCTTTTATTGTTTACGCATGGAATTCTTGCCTTTACAAATTGCTGTATATATAAGCAATCTTATCTTTGATGCTATATCTTAGATTAAAACTAAAAAAATGCCAAATTACTTCTAATGGTCACTTAAAAATTACAGTTACTTTGGAAACGAGTGTTCTAGGGGTAGATACAGGGCGAAATTATTTGCATTGCTGCTACTCTGTCACTTCTCTCTTTAAAATGTTATTTTATATAGTTTTACTCACACTCATGCAAACGATCGAATACCAAGAGGCCAACAAAAAATATATCGGTTTAATAACAAAAAGTTGAATTAATTTTATTAAAGTTAATGTTTGAAAAAGGTTTACGGAACGTGCGCAAAAAGGAACATATTCTAACTTGCAGACCACTGTAAATTCCCGACATATTAGCCACATTGTCATAATGCTCTGGCATCTCATGACATGCAAATCAACACCAAATCTCTGATCAATTTCACCACCTTTAAAGTCAGCACAATGGTCGTGGATGTTTTTAAACCCCAAGAATGTTTTAACTGGCTTATGTTCAGACTTTACATAACGAAGTATGAGTGTAAGTTCATCAGAATGTCTAAAATCAAGCATGAATTCAACAATGATTGGGTAATATTGCGTTTAACTCCATTTTCATAATTAAGTAAATTGGCCAACCTTTTGTTTCCCATATACCAATTTTTTTTACCCCTAATTCAGATGCGCCACACAAATTTTTAAGCTCTTTCTCAGTTTGTTCTTTATCATTTTCATGGATGAAAATGCTTGCTCACATCTATAAGTTGTTCCGAAGTGACATGCATAACTTTGGGCAAACTTTCTCAGTACTGGAAAATGTTGATATGGTAAAGATCGCTAAAAATCAATCATTTCAGATGCACTTGGGAGTGAGGAAAGTGCATCAAATTTACTGTTTAGTACTGAATTAGCTTTTAAATCAATAAGTTCCATCTGTATATTGGTAGGCATTTTCAGAATGTTTTGTTCAGTAAGTGAAAATGGATTTACAAACGCAAGCATACAGCCTTCTTCTTCATCAAAATTACTAAAACGAATATCAAAAGCCTCTTGTAGTAATATGATTTTTTCAACACATTCTGTAAATTTATAACTATCTTCAACATATTCATTTCGTTCCTTTAAATGTGGGAATTGGCTTAATTCCTTGTTTTCTAGCTGAGAAATAAACAATTTTAGCTTCATATATGCATTGATATCATTTACTAGTCTAGGAAACAATTTGTCTTTACCATGAAGTTTTGAATTTAGGTCATTGAGATGGCTTGTAATATCAACTAAAAATGCTAAATCAAACATCCACTTTTCATTACACAAAAGGGCCCTTTCTTCAGCCAGCTCTTCAAGAAAATCATGTACAAGATTTTTCAGTTTCCAAAATCTTCTGAGAACTTGTCCTCAAGAAAGCTAAAGCACTTCCCAATGAAGGATGAGATCACCATATTTCATATCTAACAGTTCACAATATTCTCTGAATTCTCTCCTTTTTAATCCTCTTGCTCTAATTTTATTAATACATTTTACACATAGTATCATAACATACTGAAAATTCAAAATTTTTCCACAGAGTGACTCTTGGTGTATAATGCAATGATATTTCCAAAGTGGACGACCTAAAAACTTTTCGAGCAAGGTTACAATTCCAGAAAATCTACTAATCATTGACAGCGCTCCGTCAGTGCAGACGCTTAAGAGTTTACTAAAATTTATTTGCTGATTTTGTAGACAAGACTTTAATTTCTCAAATATGTCAGATCCTCTGGTTTTTCCATGGAGTGACTCAAGGCCAATAAGTTCTTCAAAAATGTTAAAATTATCATCAATCGCTCTTATAAAAATACTTAACTGGGCTACATCACATATGACAGAAGATTCGTCCAAGGCTAAAGAAAAGAAAGAACATGCACGGACACGGTTCTTAAGTTGCTCAGATACGTCATTAGAAAGTTCTTCAATGCGTCTTGTAATTGTCTGCTTTGAAAGAGCGATTTCGTTTATCTTTCTTTCAATACTTTTGTCACCAAGACATTTTGCAAATTTTTGGAGACAAGGTTTAACATTATTTTCACCGTCAGAAAAAGTTTATGCTTTTTGGCTTACACAAAGGCAATTTCGTAGGATGCCTCGAGCATTGCCAAACTTTCACAACATCTTTTGGCGAAGAGATTTTTCTTCTTTTTCATATCCTCTTTTTTCCTGAAAACATATTCTTTGCGTAACTGAGAGCCAGGCACTAACTTCTGTTTTTCTTCTATTTCAACTTGGTGTGTTTTATAGTGTCTGCTAAGATCATATCTTCTGTTATCTGAAAGGGTGCTTTCACAAAGAATACACATTGGCTTTCCTGAAGAACTCGCAATGAATAAGAATTCATTCTCCATCAGTTCATTAAACTGACGTTTGCTATTACTTTCTGTTTTTCTTTTGTTCATGTTATTTAAAAAAACATATTTTAAAGCACCCAGATGAGGCCTAAAATTTAGAAAAATTAAAAAACAAAAAATTTAAATTTTATATTCTAATAGAGTTAGATATGCTAACTCCAAATATGTAATCTATTTGTACTGAATCAGTAATACAGTCAATATTCGATATAAAAAGCATTCCATATTCGAAAAAATTTAAAGCCCAATATAAAATTTTATTAAATCTTAATGAAAAATGATAAAAAATGAAATAATTATTAGATGAAAAATTACAACTTCAAAAACACTCATGATATATTAAAATAAGAATAAAAAACTTCATTTTACTTACGAATACAAATGTTGTTTTTTGATAAATGGAACAAGAAAAATTTTAATTTTTTTATTTGAATTTCATGTGCTTAAATTGAATATGATGTGCTGGGGGCTGTGAAGGGGCAATAAAAATTTACATTATGGAAAAAATTTATTATCTTATCAGAAGAGGGCACTAAAAGTACTATATAAATTACAAAGATAAATTGTTATAAAGACATTTAATCATTTTCAAACAGCTTTGTTTCCAATATATGGCATAAATGTTCTAAGTTACTTGCACAGCTATATGTTTTTATAATTTGTTCTTAAGTTAAGACTAGAGATTGCACCCCGGGGACCCCATCCCCGTCTCCCTGTGGAAAAAGCGAAAAAAGCCTCTCCACTCCTTGAGGAAAATCTCTTTTTTCCCCGGGAAAAAATACAAGATTAAATTCACAGTTATAATCATATTTTTACATCATATGATAGATAATGTGGTGGTATTTATGTGTTATGTGCATTTCAAAGCTATATGTATTATTTATAATTCATGATTCAACTTGTAAACAATTCATATGTGGTGGTATTTATGTATTATGCATGTGTATTTCAAAGCTATATGTATTATTTTTAATTCATCATGATTCAAATTGTAAACAAAAACAGACTGTATTTGAACAATTTTGAATAAATCGTTTCAAAATTTTAGTGTTCTTCTCGATAAAAAAATGTTTTTTCTCCGGGGAATCTCCGGGGTGAGAAAAAATTTATTTCAGGGTCCCTGCTCCCCGGGGAGGGAAAAAAGCCTTCGGGGTGCAATCCCTAGTTAAGACACTTGGGGCAAGTTGAAAATTTTGAGGAGAGGGGGGGGGGGCAAAAATAAAACTGGGGGAGGCGGGGGCACTTGTTCCAAAAATATATAGGTAGCGCGGGCTCGGAGCGTAGGTATGGCGACTTTTGAATCACCGTGAACATTGGACAGACACATAATGTGAAAAGAGTCCATTTAGGCCTAGGTGTTCAAAAAAATGAGAGAGAACATTGGCAGCAAATAACAATACAATGTTTAAATAAATAAATTTAAATACCACTTTCTGCATCGTTACAATAGCTTTCATTACACAGTGAGTTTGTAATACTTTTAGCAATTATCTTAAACGTTTCCTAAAATATTATACATTGAAAAAACAAAATAAAAAATATATAAATTTATTAGGTTGGAAGATTTAAACAAGGACCACGAGAAAAATAACAATCTTTAATTATTTGCAAAAATGTTTGTATAAATTAAAATTAACATGTCTTATGGATACTATTTATCGAGGTAGTGATGATGGGCGATGCAAGAATTTTGTACGATGCCTTCATGATTTAAAATATTTACTTTCAGTTAAAAAAACCAACTTAGTTAATGCATTAAAATTTATTGAACAGTGTGTACCTTTATCAGAGCAAGTGCTACATTTAATAGAGGTATTGGCAAAACACTTCTTGCCAGTTTTATCATATTTTTAAACCTTTCCAATATACCTTAAACTATTCTCTCTGTTAAATATAGCATATGCGTTACTTGTATAGGTGCATATATAGCACTAAGTACTTAAAATAAAAGTGTAACTACTCATATATTTTATTTATAAACTGCCTAAAATTTAAGGAGCCCGAAAAACAAGGAACAATATACGACTTAACCTTACCTTACGTACCTTTACCTAATGAAAAGAATTTAGAGTTAAAACTCAGTGCCAGATTTCTTCTCCCCAGCCGCCTCGATGTACGACCGAAAATTTCTAATTTGATATTCAATTCGTTACATATTTTTATTGATATTGACTCAATACAATAAATTTAATATAAAAAACTCTTAGAATCAGTAAAATTCATGAATACAAGTAGATTGGGTTCTAGGCAACTCAGTCAGGATAATTCACCCACACAACTGTTGCCGTAGAATAGTTGCTAACAGAAAGCTGCCTAGCACTTTATACAGATTGGATGATGAGATAATAATTTGAAAATTTGAAGAAATAAAGCCTAATGTATGGAGGCATTTTTATGTCATTAGAATCACGTAAATTAAATCTAATATTTTTTATAGAATAAACACGAGTAGTAGCTAGACTACAACTAATTGTGATTCGAAAGAAAAGTAGATATTAATGAAATCAAATAAGATACAACAAAACATCACCATTTATTAACTTAATACCAGGTTTCCGAATGAGGCAAATTATCCTACGGGGGATACGATAGAAATAACTTGCTGGTTAATTAATTAATTTAATAGATTATATTTATAAAATATAAAAATTTTAATTAGTAAAGTTTAAAAGGGTTATACTGATAACATATATATATATATTTATCAACATGCCAAGCCAAAAGAAATTTATAAAATCTTATCAAAATTTAAAGTTGTTAATATTAAATTGTATGTATCAGTATATCACAAGAGGTATCCATACTTTGGTAACAAGTTTTTTTTCATAATAAGGATTTAGACAATCAATGACTAGATTTTTGATTTCTACTTTGGATAGATTAGTTGAAGAAACTTCAGAAACTCTTTCCTCTGAATAATTCTCTTTATCAGGTGTTAGTGCTAAAAATGTATTATAATTATTCTAATAAATATTGTATCTTTGAAACTTACGTTTATTTATATCTTTATCTGAGAACTCAGAATCGATAAAGTGTGTTTTAAAATTATTTTTTGGAAAATTCTGCTTTAGTATTTCATAAGCTTTATTGTTTGGAATTTCATCTTTTGGAAAATCGACTGATGGGTAGATAAATGATGAATCTGATTCTATCTTTGCCAAAGGAGGAAAATGTTCAGAAATGGATTCTTTTGAAAAAATATCATCTTTAGAAATATAAGTAGAACAAGTTTCTTCATATTTTGATATTGGTTTTTCACCAATTGTGTCAGAAGAAGGAAAGCCTTAACACAATAACTTTAAAGAATACGAAAATATAAAAGAAATTGAACATCACTGTTTAACGGCTTTTTGGAATACCCATCGAAAATAACTTCAACATCTTCTTCTTTACAACGCGAAGAACTTTGATTGTCATCATTCACATTTTCAGATGGCTTAAAATGTACCCACGGAGGATTGAATGAAAGCATTTCTACGTCGTTTGCTTCATTGATGCCACTCATATCTGGCTTTCTTTTCCTAGATAAATTGGGCAATTTGTTTGATTGAGAACATTCGTTTTTGTTTTTGAGGTTTTCGGTGAAATTGGAGAAGGTATTAATTTGGTTGAAAAAGTACATATCTGAGGTAGTAGCTTTTTCTTCGCCAAATGTTATTGAACTCATTGGATCTTTCGTTAGAGCCGTTTTCTGGAGCTTGGGAGAGTGAGTAGTTATTAAATTATTATTCTTTTTTTTCATATTTTGAATTGGATCAGCAGTACTGCTGGATAGGCTTGTTTTAAAAGTATTAATTAAGTCTTCTTTTTCCGTACAATCTTTAACTCCATTCAACTAAAAAAAATTATAAAAATAAACTGCTAAAGTATTTTATAAGGATTAGAACTTAGTTGTGAATACAGTGTCATAAGTAGCAGAAGTGTCGGTGATGAAGATGATAATTTGGTTGTACCGTAAGGATTATAGAGACTTCAAAATGATGAAAATAGGGATAAAAAATAAGGAGACAAACTGTAGAAACCATTATTACATTGAAGTCTATAACATTTGGATTTCACTGTTATTAATTGCTACAAATGAATTGTCGCATGTTGTAGGCCACCTTCACAGCCCTAGTCTTAGTAAGCCACTAATTTTGAGTTCATTTATGAAAAAAACTTAAGAAGGAGAATATAAAAACAAATTTAATGATCCAAAAAATTCTTACTTAAATATACATTTTATTGTTTCAATTTGATTATTATTGTTAT
This sequence comes from Nectonema munidae, assembly GCA_030549495.1. Lineage (NCBI taxonomy): Eukaryota > Metazoa > Nematomorpha > Nectonematoida > Nectonematidae > Nectonema > Nectonema munidae. The sequence goes on along the minus strand of JAUIRK010000860.1, from coordinate 404,000 downwards.
TACCAATACCCTAAATGTTGTAAGGGTATAATTACAATTTTGTGTACATAATTTTCATTGAATTACACTATAAAATAATGTATAAAATAAACAAGGCAAAAAGAATAACACTATTCAAATCAAAAACTTTTCTAAAAATCGAATCATATCCACATGATGATTTCTGCAACTCGTTTTTTAGATTCAATCTTTCTCTAAAGTGAGAAGCCCAAAAAGTTTTTTATGTTTCAATCGTAGTTAAGTGTGACACTTATTACTTTTATATTATCCATTTTTTTTGTAAATTTATTATTTAAACACATCAAATTTTACCACATCAATTCACATCGGAGCTCAATGAATGAGGATCGTTTTAATGCTCTCATTCTTCTTTTTGTTTTAAAATTTTTTGATAAAGCTTAAATTTATATGCTTCAAATTTGAGTTCTAGTTTCATTTATTTTCATACACTCACTAATTGTAAAAAGAAAGAGAGGCCCTTGTAGAGCCGTGGAAATCAGAGGAATAGTAAGGATATAAGAAAGTTAGAGAAGCAACAAAGATAACGAATATTTAGTGTTACTCTTACCTGTTTTGTTAGGACATGAATATAGTTATAGTTTATAGTTTCTGTTTATAGGACATGCATAGCATTATGAAAAGTAATTAGTACTTTTAAAGAAATAGTGAATCTAAGCAAGCTGTAAGCAACCACTTAGTGCAATTTATAGGAGGTTACCTCCTGTATACTCAACTCTCTTTCAAGGCCAAGAGTCATTTATTATCTAACGCCACCATCTTTTCACTCAACTCTCAAGAAAATTAAAACTAAATTCACTGCTCAGAGCAATAATTATATCTCAAATTAATTAGTGCTTTGGGGAACTTGGAAATAATATATAAGCACGAATTTTACTCACATAAAACACTTAATCATTTCACAATAAATCTTTTTCAATTGAAATTTTTCAAGAATACTTCCCCAAAAATTTGATGATTAATATTGCACCACTAAGCAACTTTTTGACTTAGTAAAGACTGAGGATAACCGAAACAGTTTCTAAAGAGTATTTTCTATGTGATATATAAGGTTTCGATAACTTAAGGTCTTGGGTTCGATCCCCCATCAAATTTAACTCGCAGTTTTTAACTAGCAGAATGTGAACAGAAAGTTGAACATTGTCTCCCTAGTTATTTGTACATGGAATAGAAACCATCGTAGTATACAGGTTGAAGATGAATCATCGTAGTATACAGGTTAGAGATGAATTATCGTAGTATACAGGTTGGAGATGAATCATTGTAGTATATAGTTTGGAGATGAATCATCGTAGAATACAGGTTGGAGAAGAATCATCGTAATATACGGGTTGGAGATAACACGCAAGTTGTCTACCCGCGTTCAACCGTACAGGTTATGAGATATATATATATATTTATATATTTCACCGAACCGATTTTCTTTTTACTTTAAGCATTCAAAGTCAAATAACTTTTACAATAAAAAAGTTTTTTCCAAGCTATAAAATGTTCATCTACCTCATTTCTGGAGCGCTATCACGTGGTCTTGGTTAAATGACCTGAGAACGAGTTCATTGACCCGCATCTGAACTCTAAATTTTCTCATTTTTTCAATTCCCGCGAGATGTTTCAAAAATTTTAAAAAAAATTTCAAGTGAGTTAAAGTACTTTTATAAATAAATGATTTTGTAAAAAAAAATTTCGAAAAAAAAAATTACATTTTTTATAAAAAAGGTTTGAATTTTCAAAAAGTTGACATTTTTGATTCAAAAATTTTACATCAAAAATAAATTATTTTTTTCTAATATTTACATCATCTTATTTAAAATTGCTTAAATTTTATTTTAGAATTTTAAAATTTTGAAAAATATTTATTTTTGATATATTTTTTTTGATTTTAACAATTTTTAAAAAAACTTTGTGTCGATATTTTCAAATTTTTAACATTTAAAGAAAATTTTATGCGAGAAATTTTTTAAAAAACATTTTAAACCATGCGCATCTTAAAGAGCATCCTTTTACCTACATTTTTGAATTATTTTTAGTTTTGATACAAATTCAAAATTTTTTTTTATCAGCCCTTGAACAATATGCACAATTTTGCTATGTTTCACTATATTTTGGCGTGTAAAATAAAGAATGAAATATTTTTTTACATTTTTTTGCATATTCATAAAATAAACCTATTATTTAATCATACTACGGTGAAAAAATTGGGAAATAATTTTTTTTATTTTTTTAAAAAATTGTAAGGGTAAATGACCTCTACAAAATTTTCGAAAAATTTCAAACTTATCCAATTTTCTATTTTAATACCACATTTTAAAGGAAATTTTATACTGATCACGAAAATGTAAAAATATTTTAAATTAAAAAATTTTGAAATACTTTTTTTAGCCTTTGAACTTGAAAAAATGACAAAAATTCCAACTTTGACCTCAAAAAAAATTAAAAAATCAATCGATTCATTTCAAATAAATTACATATTCGGAATCAGCGTATCAAACTCTATCAGAATACGTTTTAAAATTTTTGAATTTTCCATTTTTTTAATTTTCGATTTTTCAGGCCCTTCTTTCAAACGACCTCAAAATTATGACTTCACATATATTCAACAAAAAAGCAAGTTTTATATATTTTTAGAAACCTCTTATCATTCTAAATAACAATATTAACTTTAATTTATCATAAATGTTTTAATTCAAAAAAATTTCATATATATTTGTATATTTTGTATATACGTATATAATGTACTTAATTTAACCAATCAAAAAAACTCATTTTCATTAAAAAAAATTTTCATTCTCAATATATCCAATTCAATTAATGGTTGATGGGTTTATTCATTCTCAAAAAAGATAATAAATTTGTATGTTACTATTTCAAATCTATATTTTTAATAAAACAAGATTCTTTATTAAAGTTGTTTTTTTAATCTATAAATTTTGTTATTTAGATTTCTATAAATTGATACCTACTATTGATAATTTTTAAATAACTAAAGTTTATAGATTTCTATTAAATCTGAATTATTTAGTTTATAAATTTTATTTTTCAATAATAGATTTCTTTAATTTAAATTATTTAGTTTATAAATTTTATTTTTCTAAACTCTATTTAAAATTTTATTTTTTAAGTATTAAGAGTTTTCAATAGATTTAGTACGAATCAATGTTTATTTAAATAAATAGATCTTTCTTATTTTGATTAAGGTTTTTTAGATTTTATATAGATTACATATTATTTATTTATAATGTCTGCTTTAATTTATTTTTAATGATAATCTAATTTGCTAATTCTATAGATTAATCTATTTTTAATTTAAATAAATAGATCTTTCTACCTTTCATTAATGTTTTTCAGATTTTATATAGTAAAAAATAAATTATAATCATATACTTAATTTATATTGTCTCATTTAAATTATTTTTATGATATTCAAATGTGCTAATTCGTTATTTTAAAAAAATTAAGGCTTTTCTAGAATTTATATAGTAAATTATTATTATTATAATATACTTTTTTAATATTCTTTCTTTTAATTTATTTTTAATGATAATCTAATTCCACCCAATGATCTTTACGGGTGTACCAATGATCCTTACGAGTTCATTGATAGTATCTATAATCCCGGTACCAATGATCTTTTGAGTATACCTAAAAAACCACGGTACCAATGATATTTAAGGGAACCTAGAATCACAGCGGTACCAATGATCTTTCACAGGACCTAGAATCACGGGTGTACCAATATTCTTTCACAGGACCTAGCATCACGCGGTACCAATGATCTTTAACTGGACCTAGAATCACGCGGTACCAATGATCTTTAACTGGACCTATGAATCACAGGACCTAGGATCACGCGGTACCGATGATCTTTCACAGGACCTAGGATCACGCGGTACCAATGATCTTTCACAGGACTTAGGATCACGCGGTACCAATGATCTGTCACACGTCCTAGAATCACAGTAGCAATGATCTGTCACACGTCCTAGAATCACAGTAGCAATGATCTGTCACACGTGCTAGAATGTGGCGTCCTAGCTTTTTGAGATTTAGAATCCTACGTCTCGAGCGAAGCGAGAGACAAACACAGGACCGTCTAGTTTTATCAATAACAATCTCAAATACTTTACCTTTGCTGACTAGATCATGAATAAAAGGATTTTTGTTCATAATGGAAGATAAAATTTGCTCCTTAGTAAATGAAGTCTCAATACCTTTCATAAAAACTTTTGGCATGATTGATTTGCGTTTCACTAAAGTGAATTCTTGATTGTATTTATTTAATATAGATTTCAATTCACTTTCACCTTTTTCTAGATTTAAAGTATCGGGAAACTTTAATTTTATGTGGTCCTTGTGGAAACTAAGCTTAGAAATTTTAGTCTCACTAAAATTATCTGATTCTTTAAATTCATTAGACAGTTTACTAATTGTTTAGGTACATTTTCTTTAATTATATAAGAATTTGCAGGAGTTTTAACCGATTTTTTTACATCTTTAACATAGAATTAGATAGAACAAGCATCTCTATTACTTACTCTATCCATTGCTTCGGGATGTTTTTGTCTGTTTTGTTTCATATTCAAACTTGTCAAACTTTTTACACTATTGTTGGAATGTGCACTAGAAACACTTTCGCAATTTGAAGCTAATGAATTAATCAAAGAAGGTTCATTTTCGTTATTTGCAATACTTTCTTCATCTTCTATATTTGAAAAAACCTATTTTTTAATATTTTTTTGTAACTTTATCGTTTCTTCTCTATCTAAATGCCATTTCTCTTCTTTCTGTGTTTTGGTCAATCCAAAAAGCCATTCTTTTTGTGGAATTTTTTCTTTTTTTGGGAAATACAATTTTGTTTTTCTCTAACACCCTCAAAACACTTGCAAATACAGATATCAAAAAACCTTGTTGAAACTTTTCTCTCAAAGTTTGTATTTTGATGAGGTTTTTTTATGCATAGAATATTTACAAAGTTTTTGAACATCAGAAATAAGGATTCAACATTCCAAGTTGTAAATTTACATCTCTCTTTTTTATTTTGACTTCTCGGGACTGGATCTTTATCCGTCTTATTTATCTCGTTATATTTATTCATCTTTCTATCAGTGTTCCCCATTCTTTTTGACTTAGGCATGGTAGGATCGCCCAAGAAGTACTTAGGGCAGTACTCGCTTCTTTTTATTAACTTGGATCATAGCATGTTTGTTCGGAGCATAATTGTTTTGCAGCCGAATGCCCTTCCTGGCGCTAACCATTTTGAATTCAGGATTGGAAACCTTTAGCATTTGCTCTTCCACAAGCTTAAACCTCAAGACAGAGATCATTTGAAATCAGTTATTTTATCCTAGAACTGCTGTTCAGAGCTACGAACTTCTATTAGATAACTACAAACTTGTTCTATCTGAAGATACCGTTTCCTCATGTATTTATCTGCATAGCATTAATTTTACCCCCCCCCCCCCAACAATAAAGTTGTAGGTAGAGAAATACAATCATTCATTAAGAATAATCACCGCCATATCGTCTAAATCCAGAAAAGCCCTCAAATCATTGAAAGTCAGTTGTCTAATAAAGCCAAGACATACCCTCTACATGCAAGTACATACTCCATAATAAATGTAAACAGAACAACTACCTCATCTGCAAGGATATATACGTAGGCCAGACAAAAAGAACAGTCCTCAGACGATATAACGAACACCTAAGAGACGCCAAACTCAAAAGTGCAGATAAAGCTCAAGTCTACCACCATCTCAAACCCATAACAATGCACCTAGTTGAGAAACCCTCCTCACTATGGAAGTAATCAATAATGCATCACGACTAAATTGGGCATACTTTAAAATGGTATATATAGTAAAACCTGTGTATAACCGCCATCATTGGGACCTAAGAAAAGCGCAGCTTATATAGAGGTATCGCATCGAAAGTACATTTTTACTTTGACAAAAAAACAATTTACATTATATCAGGCGACAACATTGTGTGCAATCACTTATCAATTCGCTTTATATTTAACGTCTTCTTTCCGAAGAAACACGATGATTACTTTCCAAGCACAATGAGTTGAGTATATGATAATCGTGACTAAATCTATCCATGGTAGAATTGTGCATTATAGTGACTGATGTTTATGTACGTACAAATGGATTCAGTGGTTCCCAAACTTTTTCTGATCGTTACCCACTTTTCATACATTATCCTTGTCTATGGCTCCCACAAGAATCATAGCCGGTGAATACCGTGACTGTCTACTAGTATTTAACAATTATAATCATATGATAAATAAAAAGGGAATTTTGCTAAAAGGTGTTTCAAGAATAAGCAAAAAAATAAGGAAACATAGAAAATCCACTGGATGGAAAAAGTTTATTAATTCTACGCTATGTGTTTTAATCTTTGAACCTTACAAATTTGATAACATAGTAACAATTAAGTGCTCTAGTTGATAGACACTTCTACTCAGTGTGAAGGGTGATGTTGCAGATTATCGACAGGCTTTTTGATTCTTGGTTTTGTTTAGCAGAATGTAGGTCATGCTTCACTTCAAGTCTGTTGCGATATTTCGTTTTAATGTAGAGTAGTTAAGAGAAGGCAGCCTCACAGGAATAAGTTGATGAAAATGGTAAAAGTTGGCGAAAAGCTGTCACATAAATTTAGATATGAAGCAGCCATTGATTACCAAAAAACTGGGAGAGAGTCAGTTTCAAATTTCATCTTGGCCCCTGAATCCTCAGTCAACAGCTCAGTTTGCCCATTATCATTGTCATCAGGAATGCATGACACTGGAGCAGTGAATGGGCTCTTACTAGCCAAGAAGTTACGCTTTGAATATCTGGGAAGTATCTTTTAAATTCCCCTTCCAAAGCCTCACGATGTTGGATAATCAAGTTCTGCGTAGATTCATCACACTCTTTTCCAATTTCTGACACTGTCTCCAGCATTGGGAAGTTTCCCATTGAAACTTTGCGCCTCCAATTCTCCATCTTACGAATGAAAGCTTTGATTTTGTCCACAAAATCAATTATCAAGCTTTCTTTACCTTGGAGTTCCAGGTTCAGTGTGTTTAAATGTTTAAATATGTCAACAAGGTAGGATAGCCGTATTTTAAGCTATCTGCCGACCATGCTGACAGTAAATCTTGCTTGTTTTGTAATCTGAGAAAGAGGCTGATCTCTTCTCTGAGCTCAAATACACGTTGAACTACATTTCCTTTTGATAGCCAGCGAACTGCTGTATGAAATAGGAGGGTTTCATGAGCTGCATCCATAACTTGGCAGAGCTTTTTAAAAAGGCGTGTGTTAAGAGCACTACCTTTTATAAATTTAACTGTATTTATAATCGTATCCAGAGTGTTCTGTAATTCTGAGGGTAGCGTTTTTGATGCAAGAGCTTGCCGGTGGATCATGCAGTGAAGAGGGATAGCATTTGGTGCTTTTTGTATACCTCTCGTAACAAAACCTGACTGGCAACCCAACATGGCTTGAGCCCCATTTGTGCATATACCACAGAGAGTGTTCCATTCAAGACCTTCAGATTCACAGAATTCTTCAAGTTTTTGCATTACATCTTCACCTTTTGTAGATTGTTCAAAATGTTCACAAAATAAGAAATCCTCCTTAAGATCCTTATCATGAATATATCTTACAAAAGCCATAAGTTGTGAGCAGGACTGGACGTCAGTAGACTCATCAAGTTGAATACTGAATAATCTAGCTCTTTTAATTTTCTGTACCACCTGTTCTTTGATGTCATCAGATAATTCATTGTGTTATTTGAGAGTGAAATAGTATTCAGCTTTTCAGCACTTTTCTTTCCCAAAAGAAGCTTTACTATTGTCTTCGCATAGGGCATAATTAATTCCTCCACAATTGTGTGTTACTTCTTTTGCTTTGCTATTTCAAGGTATACCAGAAATGATGCCTCAACTGCGGCAGCATTTTGTTGATAAAAAGAACCACTAGCATCAAGTCGTTGTTTCTTCATGCTCAATTCTTGTCGAGTAAAGAAGGAACGATCTTTCCCATGTTGAGGATGCTTGGATTCCAGATGTAAACAAAGTTTACTGGGCCTTAGTGATTCAGCTGTGAGTATTTTGTGACAAATTACACACTGAGGCTCCACAATACCTTTATCAGTTATGCTTATAAATCCAAAATTCAGGTAGTTTTCATTATAGTTGCGCTTCTTATTAGAAGCCCACGAAGAAAAAAAAGTTAAAACCGCGAATACTAACTTTTTAAAGCTTAACAAGGTATCACCATTAGTGCACCGACAATTGAGCGCAAGTCGATTCAACGCAAAATTGATTTATTATATAAAATTATATAAAATAGCAAAAAAATATATTATATAAATTTTTTGTTCATTGAATGAAAAAAGTGAAAAAATATTTATTTTTTAGCACAATTTTTTTTTGGCTATTTTTCAATTATCTTGCGCACAATTGTCGCGTCACGATCACTAGTACTATAGTGTACTTTAATTAAAGTTACTATTTAAAATTTTTTGTTTATAATCATATCACGTATTTTTTGTTTTTTTACTTGGTTATTAATCAGGTACATCCTCAAAATTATTGAGGGTGGCGGAATTTTTTTGTTGCAATTTTCAAAATTAGTGGTCTGGAAATACCACAGGAGACCAAATATTTAAGCAATCCTTTAAAATAGAGTGTATTCAGCGCATACCTAAAGTCCTACATTTATAAGACTACTTTATATTTTTTTTACAAAATTGGTGAATTTAAATACTATACTTCTAGCGAAAAAAATTTAATTAAATTTGCATATCGAATATACACTAGTTTAAAAAAATCCAAAATTGTTGGGGGAGGGGGGCAATACGCTTTTATTTAAATTTAAATAAAAAAAAACTTTTTACAAGCAAATAAATCTTCAAACTATTAATCATTAACGAGACGAAAAATAGATTGATTGTTTAAAAATACAAAGTAAATAATTGATATAAAAAAAGACAATTCTAGTTTTTAGAAATAAGATAGCAAAACAGCAATGAACAAAAACAAAGGAAAAACAAAAATGTACACAAAAATACGTTTGAAAAACCTACTAAAAAATTAGAATGATGGATTATGAAATATGAAGAAATCAAATTGTTAGCGGATAAGAAGAAAAGCTGGAGCAGAGTTTGATGCAAAGAGAAACTGTGATAAATGGCACAGGGGACGTCACCAATAAACCATATGCCAAGTGTACAAAGTATTTTATGTATGACGCACAAATTTTCAAGGTCACAATAACAACGAAAAAAACTTCAAATAACTGAAATTATTCCGACTCGTAAATCATGTCAACTTACGCTTTGAACTGCTTCCGCTCGTATAAAATTAGAGACAAAGATATTTTGATTGGTGTGTGTTTGATGATACTCATATGATTGAGAAAATAAATGATTGTTCACAAGTGAAGTTAAATGAGATAAGAGAGAAGGGAGTAAGATGGATGTCAACTTTGCAAAGAATTAAATATGTTTATATAAAGCTGACAAAAAAGAGGGGCGGGCTCGAACTAGTCAAATTATGTGACATCAATGATGAGAAGATAAATGTAACTGATAAGTAATAAAAGGTTGGTTGGTTTTGGCATTGCTTGTACGTTCGCGCATCCACAGTATTCACAGGTGGGATAAGAAGCCTTCCCTCCACCAGCTATCTACCCACTAAACTCCTCTGGTTTTATTTATGCATAGCCTCAGATTACGGCCCCTTAAATTTTGCTTTATAGCCCCCCATGGCGCCATGGCCCACAGCTTGGGAACCAATGGCCTAGATTGACTGATTTTGTCTACGTATGTGAATGTTCATAGGTTGATTAATGTTTAACGCTTTATAAATGCCCTGAGATAATTTTAAATGAATTGCGACTAAACATGTCCCCTGATTGATGTTAGTGCATATTATGTTTGGTTAGATCATTTAAATGGAGCCTGAAAATACCGATCTAATGGAGGTTATACACGGGGTTTCTGGACACTTTGAGGCCACAAAAGTGTGGCGGCGTTAGACAGATGGCGGATCTATAAAGGTCAGATTAAATGGAAAGTGCCTCAGGACTTGGCAAAGTTGGTGTTTAAAAAACTTTTTTAAGTATTTCAACAAAAATTTTAAATTAGACATAAGATGTCATATTTAAAACATTTTGTGACAGGTTTGACTGATTTTCATAAAAATGAAGATCACCAGTAAACTCAGCATACTTGAAAATGGGTATATATGTATACATTTTTTTATAAGATTTCAATAAAAATATAATTTGGACAAGAGCTGTCATATTTAGATAATTTTTTGATAGGTTTGAAGGATTTTCATAAAAAAAATGAACATTACTAGATTCAGCATATTTGAGATATATATATATATATATATATATATCACACTAAAAATATATGTAAAAAAACTTTAAAAAAGTAGGAGAAGGGCATAAAACGCTCCCCCCCCCCCCATTACTTGAGCGGACAAATTTCGCCCATCGCTAAAAGGGTTAATATGCTTTTAACCATTTATCGAAATCGTATGGTAAGGGTTGTTTATTTTCAAGGAAATCCTACAAAGGAATGTGAAAGGAAACTTAACAAACAAATGCATTATAGCACCAACTAAGGATATATGCAGTTTATCTTATGATTTGAATAATCAACTTAAAAAAGAAAAGAATTTCTTTTTTTAAAGTATCTTTTTTAAGGTATCATTTGCCAAATATGATAAGATTTCTGATTAATTATCTGTACATATTACTTTTGCATTTTCCATTTCAGTAGATTTGAACCACATTGTGTTGGTAATGTGAATATATTATTATCGTTTGATAGTTTCTTTAGCCATATTATTGTCTCATTGAATATTAATAATTTAGAAGGTTGTATAATAAATTAGGCTAATAGATAATAATTAAGCTAATAGTTTGTTAATTTCAAAGATTTTCTTTTTGAAAAATACATGAGAATTTAACTTTAACATCAAAGTTAGTCGAAAAATTGCAAAGAAAAAGCACCTTTGCCCTCATTTTTTTAAATAGTTTTTCATTATAATTTAAAATACTATAGCAATAATTAAAAACATACACATAACAAAACGATATGAAAGGTATTTAAATTAATTAAAAAATATATCCATAAAATATTATTCAAGCAATATTAAGTAGAAAAGGAAATCATTACTAGTTTAAGAAATTTGGTTTTGCATATATTGACTTTATTGCCTTCATTAAATATTGAAAATATACACTGATTGCACAAATCCACAACATCTGAATCCATATAACTTTTGCCTGTTTTTAAAATATCTGATACTTGTGATAGGAGCTTTTTTGAACAATGCTGCTTTATCTATGAATATATAAATTAAGTTAAGAAGGATCTTCATATATATTTATATATACATACACTTGTTATAACAAAATAGGACATATCAAAATACTCGGTTATATTGAAATAAGTTATCAGGTGCGGCCATTTGTAATATCATGACATAGTAATAATAGTCGGTTAATTGAAATTAGATATAAAGAAATTCGCTTATAAAGATATAATTTCTGAATTCTAGACTCTTATGCCATATTAAAAAACGATCGGATAAATCAAAGTTCATTGTCAGCGGATAAAGAATGCAAACAACGTACACGTGTCAACGATTTTTGTTATGAATATTATGAATTACAAACATTAATTATGAAGACACCCTGTAATGTGTCTTCTCAAGTACTTCTTCACCATTTTTGTTTCATTTTATTTTGACGTTATTGTTTTGCACCAAATAATTTCTTTCTTTCTAAGAACGTCACTAATTTTGCGTTATTAGAATTCCGTATAAGATCATTTTTTAGAAATTCCTTTGTAAATAAGACAATATGGGAAAACGGAATCATTTCTTAAGTGATACAAAATTATAACAGCTAGGCACATTGACTTAAAGAGGCTTTGCTGTTGTTTAAAACAGTTCGTGCAGATAATATACCTATGTGATTATTAAATCCAAAACACAAAATCTTACCAAACTATTAAATATTAAAGATTTTTTCGCAAATGATGATTGGTTAACTCAATTCAAACACAGAAATGATATCCCCTTAGTGTTATTAGTGGCTAATGAACTGATTTTAGACCAGAAAAAACTGACACATGGATTTTTTTTTCAATTTTTTCAATATACACCATGGTATATATTAACCGTATGTGGAGAAAAAATAATAAAAAATGCTAATAAAAAAAAGAGCTAAGCATAATGGAAACGCACAAAATAAAGCATAATCCTGAAAATAGAGAAGTTTCAAGCGCAGTTTAGACAAAGATTAACCAGAGTAGGGGAGAGACAAAAATAGTAGCGATAGAAATCAGAGAAAGAGCTTGTGATCAGAAACGGTTGATTACACAACCATGCCTTCTTATGTAGTGATTGATGAAAAGAAACAAAACAATTAGATATCGCAGATGGACAAGATGTGTAAAAGTTTATACGCAAAACAACCAAAATTGAAAATACGGCGAAACTTAATTTTATTAGAGATCGTAAATTTTATGTTATTTCGGGAACAAGATTGTGAGCAGCAATGTGAAGAATTAAACGAATTGCTCTCCGCTAAAGTTTCTCAAGAATCTTTTGAAAGCACAAAACATATGCCAGTAAAAACAATATAAAATAATATCTTTCTAGATTTTTGTGAGTAAATGAAAATTTCCAGGAATATGTCATTTTAAAATACAAAGTTCTTTGTTTACTCGCTTACATATGTGACGAAAATGGTCATTAAACTAGATTATTATCAACAATAAGTACACCCATGTATATACAGCTGGAGGAAAATGGAATTAAAGTGTCCATGGATGAGACTCCATGTGACTTTTGATAATATTACATGAGCTGAAATTAACATTGTAACAGTCTTACTAGGATCTCAGAGTGCATTCCCCATTTATTTGCCCAATGAACAACATAATTTAAAGCCAAATTCAGGGAGTTAACAGCGTTGGACGGATTTTTATGTAAAAAAGAGATTAAAATGTCGTCTGCAAAAGCAGCAGAGCCAATTGAAATCTCTGGGTCTAAAGAACCACTCACGTCAGAGAATAGTTGATCAATAGTAGTTAGTAAACTATTAAATAATTATTTTAATTAAATTATTAATAAACATAAGGAATAGTGTTGGGGAAAGAAACTGCCAATGAGACAAGTTTATTCTATAAACCCCAAAGAAAGAATTTCTTTTACCCAATGTAAACATGGATAGAAGTGAAAATCTTTCGTGATTGGCAAATCAGAGAAACCATGATGCTTCAAATCAATCCTTTTATTGAATTGGCCAGACAGCAAGATAAGAAATCTCATCTACAAAAATTCAAAGTAAATCTAATTATTGACAACGGCCCGACACTTCCCGATATCACTAGCTTCTTCTTCACATTTTCTATGGGGTCGATATTTTTAATATTCTTTCTCCATTCTTTTCTATCACAGACATCATTTCCATCAAGCTTTGAAATCCTTTCTTAAACAATCCATCCATCTTAGTTTCGGCCTTCCTTTTTCCTCTTCCCTTTTATTTCCATATTCATCACTTTTCCTATATGATTCTCATATTTTCTCATTATGTGGCAATATACCATCTCAGTCTACTTTATCAGATACTTTATCGACTTTTGTTACCTTTCTGATTGTCTTTCAAGTCATCCATCATAACATCCTTATTTCAGTAACATTTATTTTGTTTTCTTGTCTTTTTCACTGGCAATGTCTCGGCTGAATACATCATCGCTGATCTTTTTATATAGTTGATCCCAGATATTTGAAGTGAAAAGAATTTTTACATTCTCAAAGTCAAATTCATGATTAGGATTTTCCTATATATGTTTAAAAACTTGAAAGCAGAGGGATAGGGTGGACATGCTATTTCTAATATTGAATTTGTGATGGTATATAGTTTTTTTAAGATTAATACTTTGCCCAGATCGTATTATAGTTTAAACACTTAATTGTATGTATAGTAATTTTATTACAGAGTAGGCCTTGTTTCTTCTTTTTCTTGACCATAACCGATATCAATCTTTGGTTACTCTTACTTTTTATACCAGTTTGTTCAACCTCTTCTATCTTTAGCCAATTTCACATTTTCTTTCACTCTCTTTTCTCCAGTTGTTTCTTTGATGCCATCTAGCCACCATGTTCTTCGTCTTCCTCTTCCAATTTTTTTCTCATTTCCTTCTATTATTGTTTTCAGTTCTTTGCCCGCTGATGATCTTGCCATGTGTCCAAAAAATCTCGCTATTCGTTCGAGTATCATTCTAAGCAGCTTGTTTTCTGATTCTCCAAATTTTTTAGTACTTGTTAATTTGTTATCCTGTCTGTCCAACTGACTCGTAAAAATCTTCTGTAGCACCTAGGCCTCGTTTACCATCAGTTAATTTGAAGGCTTAATAAAACAAGAGTAATTCAATGTTTTTTGAGTATTTTGGGTATTAGTTTGTAGTCTCTTTTGTTTGAAGACACAGTGACAAGTTTTTTTAGTGGAAATTTAAATTATGATAAAACTCATGAAAATATTTTCAATTCGAAATTCGTATGTAGATATGTCTAAATTTAGAGCATTTGTAATATAACTCCTAAAACATTTTTAACTTTATCAATTTCAAGAGTTAATTATAGGTGGATTGAAAACAATAGTATTTATCTGATAAAATGATTTATTGAAAAAGGAAGTTTTGGTTTGTTAAGGTGGTGGTTACTTGTGAAATAGAAGAATTTAACTTTTCAGTTGTTTCTCTTTATCTTGCAGTTTATAAAAGAAAGAACCATAAGAGACTAAATCAATTTTGAAATTGAGTCTTCGTTTTAGGAAATCAAAACAGAGAGAGTATTGACCCATTTAAGGCCAAGCAAAGCAGACGATATCTAAAAAAAACGCAGACGATTTATATTCAAAGTCATTGAAAAAAGCAGACGAAGATGAAATTACTTATGTTCCAAAATAGGAACATTGGCCGTAAATGGGTTAATATTATCTATAGAAATTGGAACACTGAAGAGATTTGCCATTATGTTGTAGATTTTACAATGAAATAAAAATAATTATCATCTTTATTAAATGTAAAATTGAAGAATGCTAAGCCCAGTATATTTTTCTAAACATAATTTATTTTATACACGTTTGTTCTCTAGAGCAATGCGCTTATATTTACAATATAATTTTTTTTATTGAATATCTTATATTTTTTTAATAAATGTATTAACCTTTAAACTATATTTGATACTTAAAATATTGTAATTCAAAAAACTTGTGTTTTCTGAATGCCCCTTTTTGGGTGCAATGGACACAAAGGATAGGTATTTCAAATGAGAATTTTTGAGCTTCGACAGAGTAATTATTGATTTTAAAGGAGCACTATTGTAATCATTATTCTATTTAAATATAAACGTCATTCATTTTCTGAAAAAAATCGAATTGGTGAAAAATTTGGACTTGACATTTTCGATATTTTTCCTCCTATTTTATAATATTAGTTTAGTAAAAGTCGAAGATAAGCTTCCACTTGTTGCAAATCTTAGTTCACAGCTTGTTACTCAGAGCGAACTTGAGATTCAAACGTTAGAATGAGAACGAATCAGATTTGGAGAAAAAAGTCAAGAAGATTGAGGTAAACAAAATCGTAGAGGAATTTGCAAGAGAGAACAAGCAGTATCTTCAGGAGTTAATTTAAATTCAGAGCAAAATTTAAATGATTTTGAAGACTTGTCACAATTTAAAATTTTGGAACCTTTTTTGATGAGGTATTTTATGATATTCTTGCATGTCGAACAAACTTATACGCAGGAAAAAGACAAAACAATTATCGATTCAAGGTTTCTATTCAATAAATGAAATTTATTATTGCAGTTAAGACTTTTTATATATGTATTTATATCCTTATTTCTGGCATATATATTAAAGGAATATTTGGCATGTAATAACGGTTCATTGCAATAGGTTTAAAACAATGATTTTTATATATAAATTTTATATAAAGTTATAAAAAAGTTTCAAAAAAAATACTTAATCAACTGATAATACCTTTATGAGAATATTTTCCTTTTCTTTAGTTTTAATTTCATCTTCAGGTTTTATAATGTTTAGAGAAGAACTGAGTTTGCATTGTTTAGTGTCAATTAAACTAGAAGCACTTTTAAAAACTGCCTTAAAACATAAAACAAAGAACATTAATATAACCAATATTCATTTAATTACTTTTCTTTTAGCAAACTCATTTGATATAACAACTTCAAGACTTTCATTGGCATCTCTTTGACTTTCAAAATAATCTAATCTAGACCTAACAAATCAAAGATCAAAAAAGAAAATATATAAATTCAAGATTACTCTGAAGGATCTTCTTTACCATTTTCATATAAATCATCACAACAACCTAAATCTTTAACTTGTCTAGAACCTGGAAAACTAGATTTCAGACTTAGGTATTGAGCACATTTTTTTTTCGCTTCTGATGTATATTTACAAAAATTACATCTATTGGCACATGGTCCAACATTTTCGGAAAAATAATTTAATATAAACACATGCCTACAACTATATTTAAAATTACTATTTAAAAAGTTACAAGTATCAACTTATGGTAAAACTTACGTCAATGATTCACAATAGGCCTTTGAAGTTAAAAGATCAGCACGTATACTTTCTAAAACCGATAACTAAAATATGCATAATTTTTAATATAATAATGAGAAAAAAATATTATAAAGATTTATAATGAGATATTTTAAGAACAATTCCGTTGCATTAAAATAAAGTAATAGAAAAGGAAAATCAAAGTATATTACTAATTGTTTAAGATCTTCCCTTAAGCGATAATTTCTAAACTTATGAAGAAAGAGATTTCTTATAAAAAAGGAAAATTTCAATTAAACCATTTCATTATTGTGTAGTTAAGAATATCTTTCGCTGAAATATTGTGAAGGTAGAATCTTAAATAGGATTAGGGAGTCAAATCTAGGACAAATGTAAACATCTGAATTAGAAGCCGGAGTCAAATATATGTAAAAATCAGATCAGGAGAGCACATTCGGGTACCAAAAAGGTTATGAATGGCGGTCCGCCGCGGGAGCAGAACTTATTTGTATTAAGATATCTTCAATAAAAATTTACTAAAGATATTTTAGATTTAAATAGCAATGTAATAAAATGCTTATATTATATGCAATATATTTTGGGCATTTTAAAGCATTCATTGAAATTTTGAAGAGAGGCAAAATTAGCATTCGCTCCGGCGGAGATAGCTACACCACTATACATCTAATAAAATATTCATTCAAATTTTTAAAACGTATTATACTAAAATAGCAATGCTGGTTGCATTTTTGCATCGTTTGACCAACGCAGGAGCCACCCAAATAAAAAAAATGTATTAGCTCCGACACTTTATATGTAAAACATTGACTACTCGTTTTCTACCTTCGGACTACAGATAATTTTATTATGGCACCAACTACGAAGATATGGCAATTTACTCAACTAAAATTTTTTGAAATTAAACAAATTCGCTCAACTAAAAAGTATTTAAAAAAGTTTACATATAGCAAATACTATATAATATTTAGTAAAAAAACAAAAAAAAATTTACTTCACATGTTTTGCATTTCAGTGTATTCGAACCTACACCCTTCAAGCTTTACTTAAAAATTTTGTATCAAAATATATGGTAAATAAAATGAACAGTTTAACCTTGTATGAAAGCTTCATGAGTTACACAATATAAGCTATTATTTAAAAATTGTGAGATTGATGGAGTTGGTTGTTATGATCATGAAACTTGCGTTCTTATCTTCCCAATGCATATATCGGTATAATTACGTGACAGGCATATTCAGTTGCATCATAGCTTTCTGATGGATATGATGCAATTATCGAATACTTTCCAAAATAAAACACTGTGTTTAACAACAGGTAACACCGTGGACACTAACACACAACATCTTCACACAGAAACATCCATACTTACTATTAAAGAACACATTAATTTACACGCGTCTAATTTGAGAGCCAAAGCAGCACTTAAACTTAATTAAATTTATTAAATTAAAACTTAATTTTGAAAAAAACTATTTTTACTATTTAACTTTTCAAACTTTTTATGCTGAATATTTATCGATTGACAAAATAATTATACCATACTATGGTTCTTCCATCAAACAATTCATACATGGAAACCCATTAGCTTTAAAATTTGAAGTCTATGTTCACAAGATAGAATTTTTCTACTTATGGAATTCCATATTGTAGTAAGCAAACAAATGTGAGGCACACAACTAAGGAATAAGGAACTGATCTAGTTTTAATTTTGTGCCAAGTAAGAGGTGTATATGAAGGATATAAAGTTTTTTGTGACAACCTCTTTGGTAGTGTAAATCTTTGTCAAACTTGCAGAAAAACAATTGGTTTTACATGAACAATTCGTGAAAATCGTCAAGATAAAGCCCATTTGATTTCAAACAAAGCAACCTCTAAAAAAAACTAGAAGTATAGATGCCGTTTATCATGAAGATGAGGCAATGCATGTATGGAATGACAATAAACTTCTTACTGCTTTGTCAAATATTTATCAACTTGATACGTTGTCTTATGAGGATGGTGTAAAAGAAATGAAGAATACGAAATATGTTGAAATTCCTTATTCAACTTTAAAATATAATAAATTTATAGCAAGTAGACATATTAGATCAAAATGTAGCAGCAAACCCTATAAAAATACGATCAAAAATGGTGATGGCCATGCTTTTTTTTCATCTCTGCTGATGTCAAATATTTCGAAATTTTTATAAAAGTCACTTATCAAAAAGTATATAAATCAAACCAATAACAAGTGTGGTACCTTCGTCAAGCAATAAACGAAATTTTGAATAGACATAAAAAGAAAAAAATATACAATCCAGGATAATATCTATTAGTTGCAAGTAACTTTGTGAAAGATGCTAGGCACCACTACATCCTCAGTGTTTTAAATTTTATCATCAAAACGCTTAAAACATTTTTTAATAACTGAATAACAATTAATTCTTTTCATAACATAGATATCTCCGAACAGGGACATTAAAAATAAAAATAGACCCTTCGGAGGTAGAGCAGGTCAATTCGGCCAATTCTAATGGACTTGAGAAAGAATTCTACAGAGTCCAAGTTATTTTGATTCTTGAGGTCGATTGTGCATGGGAACTACAAATTTAGAAAAATTTAGAGGATTCCATCAAATTCTAGAAGATTGTGAGAGATAAAAAAAGATAACTAAGAAGATTGTGACAATTATAAGAAAATTTAAAATAATATTTAAATATTACGAAAGACTGTGAACATTACAAGAGATTGCGCTTAGCTTTAAAATAAACAAGCTCGGAAGTTTTTGGTAACATTGGACACGCGAGCTATTTTTAGGCCCACCCCATAGACAGAAAAATAAAATTAAGAAGAGTAATGATAAGAGGAAAGTACTTTTAATCTCTTCCTTCCCTTTTGAAGCAAGAATAGACTTATGTCGGTTTCTTTAGGTGAAAAATAAACTCGACAGAATGATAAGAGTCCATCTCTTCCAGCCCTTCCGCTTTCTTGATAATAAGCAGCAATTGACTTTGACATACTCCAATGAACAACAAACCTAAAAATTATAAAAAGAATTAAGTTTAGTATAAAATTTCTCTACATTTAATATTTCACATTCAAAAGTAAAAGAAAGTAAAATTGTATGAATTTTTATCTAAATGATTAGTAGAAATAACTATATAGTTAGGACAGTGGCGGATACAAGGGGCATCATGGGCCTAGCCCCCCCCCCCCCCCCCTTATGAAAAATGGCTTTGAAAATTACCCTTACTAATTTTGCTTTTTCTTAAAACAATACTTGTTGGTAGTTGATTACGTTTATATCAACGTTATGACAAGTCGTATTCTAAAAGACATAATACAGCTGTCGTATTCTCTGAAGACTTTTAGCAAAATTGCAAAAAAATTTAAATAGATTTCGCCCCCCCCCCCTCTAAGAAATTTCTGGATCCGCAACTGAGTTAGGAGCATATATGGCAAATTCATTCATACATTAGTTTTACATGTTGATGTTGTTTTTTTACAGAGTTAAATATTCAGAACTAATTCTCACCTTTTATTTAAAATTGTAGAATATAAATTTAAAATTGTGTATTCGAAAATCGAATAATAAATTTGCTCTAAATGAAAAATATGATGCACAGCGTCGACTAAATGTTCTTGGGTCTAGGGAACTCTAATAAGGGCGACTAATATAAACTTCTCATATAAGGTCATACTTTGTATAAATATATATTCCAATGTTAATTCTATCAATGTGGGTTTTTGAATGTGACAGTGGAAATATGTGTGCATTAGGGGGCAGTAAATTTTTGTTATAAGCTGCACTTTTCGGGCATTCTTCCTCATGCAGATTCAAAACTCTTAGTGATTATGCTGGAGCTGCCATCTGCTACCTTAACATGATTATGGCGATAATCACAAAGAATGACAAAAGGCAAATTATCGGGCCACATAAAGTGCGATGTGAAAGAAAGAAATACCGCCAAAAAGACAAGAAAGTGAAGAGGCAAGTTTAGAAAACGTAACGTTATTGTATTTTGATGGTAAAAAGACGGCCACTCGAGTGATGATAAGAAATGAAAAAACTAATAAATGGAGTTCAAAGATAATGTTGAAACGTCATTATATCATCATGGTTGAGCCTGACAATGAGTATCTAACACATGTCACACCTGAGTCTGGACATGGAAAAGAAATTGCCAAAACTATTAATAAATTTTTAGTGCAGAACAATTTAATCCTGCACCCAATTGTATGTGTTGGTAGTGACGGTACCAATGCAAATGTTGGCCAGCAAACGGGGCTATTCATCACCGTGAAGTGTTACTTGGTCGTGCACTTCATTTTTTCATCTATCAGCTTCATGAAAATGAGCTACCCTTTCGTGCAGTTTTCTATAAATATAATAGTAAATTAAAGGGTCCTGCGCATTGGCGTGGTCCTATTAGAAAGCAGATAAAAGAGCCTTTATCTGAGCTGCCAGTTATTGCATTCTAAGCAATTCTCTTTACTGATTTTCCAATCCTGAATGAAGAACTGGAGAAAAATTTGTCTTGGGATCAAAAATATTTGTATAGAATTTGCAATGGAGTTATTAGAGGTGTTGTTGATAGTGATTTAGCCGCTATCCAGCCAGGTCCTTTATGTGCATCAAGATGGAATACTTTATAGAGTAGAATTCCCAGGCTGTATGTAGCTACATCAAGACCTATGAATTGAAAAGAATTGTTATTGTACTTATAAAGTTTAGTGCACCAATAGGGTTTTTAATAAAGTTCCACCCTTAAGTAGCACACGGCCCCAAGAACGTTTTCCAGTCCTTGCTATACATAAAGCAACCGAATAATGACGAAAAGATGCTAATAAAACGATCTGTTCAGAGAAATGATTTTTTTGAGCACACAGATCAGCTTCTTCTTGGTATGTGTGCAGATGAAGATATGAATGTAAGAAAAAATGCTGTTTCAATGATCAAAAAAATTTGAAAAAATAAAAACTGCCTGAGAGAAGAATGTATAGAGAGATTTACTGGTGATAAAGAAGATTCTGCCTTTCATGTTGATGAAGATTTTCTCAAAAATGCACATAATGAAGAAAAGAGAGAAAAAATTGAATGATGATGTGCATTCTGTAATCAATATAAGACGAGTGGTGATACCCAAATTGAAATGGCATGCACAAAATTATTATTCCATGATTAACTGGACAAAAGAACTCAAGAATGAGCCATCTTAAATTGCGTCTTTATCAGATCTACAGGTTACTGACATTATCACAACAGCACCATAGCTCCAGCAGTAGAAAGAGGAATAAAAGTGACGACTGAAGCTTGCAATGAAGTAGCCGGGTATAGAACAAGAGATATCTCGGAAAATGATACCCCAGTTAGGCACAAAACGGGATTTTACTTGAAATAATTAAATATTATGCTCATGATTAACAAAAATAAAATTTACAAAATCTATGTTTAATTTGCTTTTATTCTAAAAAAACAATAAGTTATATAAGGTAGTTTAGCGAAAAGCAAATGTTTCTAAAGAATCGATAGCGATGCGGCGGCAGTCTAAAGAGACATAAAACGAGCTGAATTTTTGCAAAAGACATTATTTTGAGAATACAAACAATGTCTGAAAAGTGCATTTTGAAACTCTTATTTTTTTAGTTTTTCACTGCGCCCTAATGTGCATCTCTCAATCTTGGAGTTTTTTCTGTGACAGTATGACTACTTGACTGAAATATATAAAAAGTACGGTAAATTTACTCAATTTATCAATTTAAGGAGTATTTAAAATTTAACTATTTGAAAACTGTCTGATTTTCATCAAAGCAGGGATGCGAAATCGGAAGAAAAATATCCGATTCCGACTACAAGTACTTAAAATTTAAAATATCTGAATTCAACTCCTACTAAAAAAGGGCAATTCAATATCTTCATAAAAAGCAAACCTTTTTTTCCTTATTTAAAATATCAGAGTGGGACTCCTAAATTTTGTTAGATCAAGTGCGACTTCTTCCCCTTAACCCTCGCACTACCGACTCTATGTATTTTCTCCACAGCGAAATTTCTATCTCCTAAAACTGAAAACTTTCAATAGAATTTTTTTCTTCAAAAGAGCTGTAAATTTACAAAATGAAAATTGTAATTAAGTCAAAAAGAATATAAATGGATTGCTCTTCTAACTTTGACGATTTCTACGTTTTGATAAATTTTTCAATGTGAAAAGTAAATCAAAATGGATGGCGTAAAAAAAACTATTATAATATGATGTCTTTGTTATGATATGGGAGACAAACTTCCAACACAGTTTGCACATGCAGTTTTTGAATGCACTTTGCAAATGAAATTCATGCACTTTGAACACCTCTTTGTCGTTTTGTTCTTTCGAGATAGGAAGATAGAACAAGCACCCTTGATTGAAGTCGATTGTTCTTTAGATTCATCTCTCGAAAAGCCATATACGGATAGAACGTATCTGACTTGAATTGGCAACTCCATAATATTCGATCTCACCTTCATGCATTCTTCAGCTAAGCGAAAAGAAAGTTTTTCAGAAATGTCTTTCTTCCACTTTGCTTCGTATCAGGAAAAGATTGAGGAGAGTTGTATTTTGCAACAATCCAAGTGTTCGCAAAGCAACCATATCCAGATAGTTGCAAAAAACAGCTAAAGTCCATCTTCTGCATGGCTTTTTTGATCTGTAGCTTCTGATCATTTTGTTAGCTAAATCCACTCCAGACTTATACTTGTTTTAGCTAAGTAAACTTTGGGGTTTTGAGTGTTCGCCATATGTTTCAATATTTTTATGTTGACTTGACAGCACGTAAACAACTGAAGTTTTTACAAGCATGTCTTCTGGGTATGTAGGACCCAGAAGTAGGACTTCTAGTATGTCTTCGAGTCTTCTATGAGTTCGAAACATTCAAAGATGAAAAGTAAGAATTATCCAAACCAGAGATATATAATTCGGGCATCATGTAATAAATACTCGGCATCATCTATGTGGTAGCATTTAAACCGATTATGTCCGGATTTCTTAGGATCATATATTTTAAATTTGCAATTTCCTTTGAAACTGATGAGTTGTTCGTCGATCGTGACATGGGAATGGGGAGTCCAGTACATTGAAAAAACTTTTCGGAAATGATCGTGAAATTTTCTGATAGGTCCCAATTTATCTTGCAAATCTCTTTGAGTTTTGTCATCAAAAGTGATAAAGAGGTGTATCAGTGTAAACATGTCTTTTCCCAGACAGGCTCTCAAAAATTGGCTTCCATAATTGGAAAATAGATCACAAATTCCAACTTTTTGATCTTCATTCTGCCCAATATACAGTAAGCTTTCAAAGTAAGAGAGGAGATCAAAAATTTTGAAGTTTTTGTAGCAATAGGTTAAACTCACATGTTTAGGGTTATTAGATCTAAAAAGTACACGAAACTAAAAGGTAAACGAAATATGGAGAAAATGCTGTTGGGTGTTTTCAAAAAGCCTATTATAATTGCATGTAACGAATCAATAAAAGATAGCTAAAGATGGACTTGAACCCAGAGTAGTTATGGGACGATACCAAAATTTTTAACGATTCCGATTCTACCCAATTATTCTGATTTCCGATTATATTATATTGTAAACACATATTCTTTAGTTTTTCACATTTTCTTTTAACGAGTTTCCATCTGATTTGGCATATATAAGAAAAAATCTTTATAATATAAAGCATTTTTAAAGGGTGCCTGGTCAAAACAGCCCAAAACCAAAACGACCCAAAACCGAAACAGCCCAATACCAAAACGGCCCAAAACCAAAACTTCCAAACCAAAACTTCCAAAAACAAAAAAACCATAAACTTTCTTTGTATCCAAATAAAAGTAATCAAACCCAAAATCAAAAACTTCGGAAAACTTATCCATTCCTGAGTTTTTTCCAAAATTTACTCAAAATTATATGTTCGAAGTTCAAAATTTGAAAATAATAAATATAATTTTTGAACAAATATCTACTATAGAAATAAAGTTAATGTGTGTCCAATAGTATTTTAGTGACGTCATTTCTATAAAGAAACCTTGGGAAAAATTGAATATTATTTTCTCTACAAAACTGGGACCAAATTCACTCTGAAATAAATAGTGTTCATATCTCAAGAAACTTTGGTTGTTGGTAAGTATTTAAACCGTTTATAGTCAATTCGGCCTCGGGACAGTTAGACTTCAAGACAATTCGGTTTCTATCTCATTATTTTTTGAGACCAAATTGTTTTGAAGCCGAATTGACCTGTTCTATTTCAACTTATTAATATTTTCAATAAGTATTGTGTGCAATAATGTTACTCACTTTCAAATTTTCACTGACATTTTTTGTTTGTTTCCTTCATTAATTAAACTTTGATAAATTCAGCAGAGTTCAAATGTGTAAAATAAAGCTTAGCTTCTCTTCTTTGTGTATTCCGACATAATAAATGAAAGATCTGGAAAATGGTCGATCCGAAATCTTTCAGGTCCCATTGTTCCGGATAAGTGATGGCCAACTGTATTTGAAAATCAAAGTTTGTCTTCTTAGATTGTAGTCACAGCTTACTCTAGCCCTCGGGTTTTTGGCCGTATCGGTTTATGGTCGTATTGGCTTTGAGCCGTTATGGTTTTTGGCCGTTTTGCTTTTTGGCTGTTTTGGTATGGGTCGTTTTGGTTTTGTGCCGTTATGGTATTGGGCCGTTTTGGTTTTGGGCCGTTTTGGTTTTGGACCGTTTTGATTTGGGCTGTTTCTGTCTTGGGCCATTTTAACCAGGAACCTTTTTAAAGAAATGTGATTGAAAAAAGTAGAATAGTCATTAAAATGTTTGAATTCACGAAGTACACTTAAAAAATATTTAATAAAAGTAGAATTTTCATAACATACAAGACCGTTCAGCAAGTTTTTGAAAAATAAAAATTGATCAGCATATTTCAATAATTTTGAAAAATCTTTAGTACTTTTCATTGTTTAAATATTGATACCTATATTTTCGCACATGACTTTTATTCTTGCTGTTGCTAGCACAATTCAAAAATATGATAAATTTATTCCAAAAAGTAATTCATAATTACATAGAGTTAGAATTAACTTAAATTAAAAAATAGAAGAGAAAACGTGAAAAAATGCCGGGGAGAAAGAAGCACTAGTATTAGTACCAGAGAAAATTTTCATCAAAATAGCATATTAAAGCTGTTTGTAATTTGCTTCGAGAAGAATGAACTAAAACCCAAGACATTGGTGTAACAAGTTCAGCATTCTAACAACCACACTCCCATTAAATACGGTACGTAAACCTCTGCAGAATGCAATCTTACGTTACAACTATTTATCTAACATTCTGTATATTTAAGAATTGTTTTTGTATCGGAATCGGGTTTAAATAATTCATCTCCGATGTCGATACTTTAAAAAACTCCCAATATTCCGATTAATCGTCCCATCACTACTATAGAGTAGCAAGTTTAGAACACTAATCAAACTACCCGCGACCCAATAATAAGGTTACTGCAAGATTATTTCATCAAGGTGAGGATAAACTCGGACTAACATATTCGAGCACATAAAACCTTGACATCAAAAAAGAGCTTGAATATGAGGAAAATGTCATCAGTATCTTTCATTGGTCCTCTAGATCCAGGGGGATCAGAAATGGTATTTCTTATGTTTATTCCTGGTGTACGTCCTGCAAGAGTTGATTTTGGAGCCCAATGGAAAATAGTTCCGTCAGGAACAACCAAACTTTCTTCAATCACACAAGATGTAGTAGATGTAATAGAGGAAGAAGAAAAATGAGAATAGGAACTATAAGAATAGGATGTTAATTCTTCCTCGCTTCCAGAACTGTATTCAGTGGAAAATTCTGAACTCATTTATAATGGAGACTGGAGAAAAAAATAATTGTATACTAGTGAACGCAGATAATAAATCTTGAAGCATTGGGAATATGTGATGAAATGAGTTGAAACACGAGAATCAACTATAAAGTCATTATTGAAAGGAAATACAGAAAAAAAAGCAGTGATCTCAAGAAATTTGATAAATCAGAATGGTTCTTCTGAAGAATTCAAAGGTTTTACGGTTAGGTAGTGCTCTGGTGACCCGATTCTATGTGGTTAGTAATCAAGCTATCACTAGACAATAAGTTTGTTTCCCAAATCGGGAGAGTTCGCGTTAGGATTGTATTGATCACTCAGCTGTATTTATATATTTGTAACATAATTTCTTGTAAAATAATATATATAACAAGGTATAGATATGCAGTAACAAGGGGCGGTAGGCGTTTAGTGGGATGGAAAGTCCAGGTAGACCTGAACTCAGCATTCCGGGAGGCCCATGATATCCGAAAGGATGGGTACTCTACAAACAACTTAACTTAAGTCAGAATGGAAAAATATCAATAGGGAACGCAGAAATACAACATGGAAAGCGTAGAAGACACATATATAAAAACTGCGTGGAAACAAAGCTCGGGCATTCCTACGTTATTCATATCTCAAGATCAGGGGCGCACATCCTCAAAATTATTTGGGGCGAAATTTTTTTGTTGCAATTTTCAAAATTAGTGGTCTGGAAATGCCACGGGAGACCAAATATTCAAACAATCGTTTAAAATAGAGTGTATTCAGCGCATACCTAAATTTATAAGACTACTTTATATTTGTTTTACAAAATTGGTGAATTTAAATACTATACTTCAAGCGAAAATATTTTAATTAAATTTGGAGAATATACACTAGTTTAAAAAAATCCAAAAATGTTAGGGGGTGGAATAGGCTTTTCATTTGAAAATGAAGTAGTCTACCAGGCACATTACAGGAATTGGTGAAATGATATTTGATACATAGAGAAAACAACTGAAAACAAATAACTGAAGGTTGGATAGTTTTATATAAGTGAATGTAGCCTGAAGGCGTCTACTAGACACTCTGCGATGTTTATATGAAGAAATGTGATTGATTCAGGGGGAAGGGTATAAAATGAAGTAATAATTGTGCAAACAAAAATAAAAGAATAAATTAAGATTGCATTATTTCATTTTTCTCAGCATCATTCAAAAATAATTAAAAGCTAAATTGATGCAAGCTACAAAAAGTAAAATAACTTTAAACATTTTGCAATGATTTGCCTTTTATAATAACTTTTAAGGAAAAAAAGTCTATCAGAAAAAGTTATAGAGCTTCAACAAAAACTAAAAAATTTAGAGCATAACTTAAGTTTTTTGAAAACTAATTTGACGTATCCCCTACAGCATACTCTATGGGTGGAATGGAAGGTTGGTTGAGATGGACTCAGCACGGAAGACTCTGGGTTCGATTCCTCATCGATACCAATTTGTTCATAGTTTGACATAAGCAGTACATCAGTGTCTTGTCAATGAAAACACACCCACGGCACATTTACCTTACCTTTTACTCAAAATTGAAAAATTTGCTACATAATTAACATAAGAGAGAAAAAAAGGAGACAAAATAAACTAATAAAGCAATTTTCACAATTTTAAAATAAAACTGTCTGTTCCCAGAATAATTTCAAAATAATAGGAGGCATAAAAAATGAGATAGTTTATTTGATATTTTCAAGTTTTTATAAGCAGCAAAAGCCAACGTTGAAATAGCTAACCCTTATAGGGTGATTTGGTAACGCTTGTATTTTTTACATTTTGTAAGGAATCATAGTATACAAAAAATGGTATTTAATCACTTTTCATAAAATAATTTAAGTCTAAGAACACAAAATCATTAAAAAATTATTTCTCAAATATAAAGCAAATAGAGTATTCTTGCTTTTAAACTGAATAGCTAGTCAAAATATTCATTCCCAAATAAGTATTTTTTCAACTGTTACAAAATGTAACAAACGCAGTGATGATTGTGACTTTTGTTGAAAAAAATTCTTAGCGCGAGTCTAACAATATTCATTGATATAAAATTGTAACGATTGAAAACTATTTTAATTTAACTCTAAATGCAAATTAGACAGAAGCAGTGGTGTAGCCAGAAAAAAGTTGATAGGCGGAAGGGAGGGGGCACAATTCAAAAACAAAAAACTTGAGCAACATAATTTATACTTTATTGATCCTTTCATTGGAGAAATTTTCGAAAACCGATATCGCATAAGATGCATGGGGGCACCATGAGGTACATAGGAGAGTGGGCACGGCCCCTCATGCCGGTGTCTGGTCAAAACGGCCGAAACCAAAACGGCCAAAAACCAAAACGGCCGAAACCAAAACAGCCGAAACCAAAACGGCTAAAAACCAAAACGGCCGAAAACCAAAAATAAATTAACATCTTTGAACAAATACCACAAACCCCTAATTGAGTGGAAATTTTAGAGGATGAACTCGTTTAAATAGTATTAGAAGGAAGCTTTTAGTTTAAGTTAATTTCTTCAGTGTGACAAAGTAATATATTTTTGGCATTTTTCTTTTGTTACGTATTTCAGACCTTCAGAAGTAAACATAGTACATTAATGGAAAGATAAAAAATGACCAATTTGTTATGTACTAAAACATTAGTATTCATATTCTTGTAAGAAATAAACGAAAAAAAAATCTTTTTCTTTTAGCAGACAAATCAAAACAAAATAATTGAAAGTGGATAGTAATAACAACGAAAATATAAAAACAAAATCAAAAAACTCAACAAAATTTTGAAAGCTTAAACTAAAAAATCTTGATCAGCTGAAGCAGAAAGATGGGGTATAGAAAAAGACTGAGTTACGTGAAACTCAATAAGTTTCAAATCAAATATTCTAAACTAAAAAGAAGTTTATGTATATATTTCTTTTATACACAGGAGGTGGCGGTATATTCAGATTAACATTAACATGTTATATATATTGTAAAGAGGAAAAAGAAGGAAAATTGAAAGGTCTTAAATTAAAGGGATTAAAATACTTGCAAACTTATTTTGAGTTAAAATATTTCAGATTTTATTATTGGCCATTTTGGTTTTTGGCCGTTTTGTTTTCGGCCGTTTTTTGTTTTCGGCCGTTTTGACTAGGAACCCTCATGCCCAGCCTAGGTATGTCACTGGAGAGACAAAAGCTTGAGTGAATGATTGAGTTTTAGGAGAGAAAGCGAAAGAGAAAAACAGGAGACAGAAAGAGAAATAGAATCACTGTGACAGATGAGAAAATCTAGTGGATCATCAACATGTGTTTGCTCAAAAATACTACAAGGAGGAGACACTGTGATAAACATTGCTTACTGTGTGAATATTGAAACAATGGATTATTATTATATAGCTCTTACGTATCGTCTGCAAAATGGTTCTAGGCCATTTATTGCCAATCGTAAGTCATGTCAATTTACACTTTGAGCTGTCTCCGCACTCTCAAATTTGCGCTTTAAGCGCGAGTCGTACTGCTCTCTCCAACTCGCCTATCGTGTTAGTATTTGTCACTTTTGTCTCTCTTCACAACACCTCATGACAGTCACTGACGATCATTGAAGCAATAATTTTTTATCGAACCAACTCTAAATATTGTCATTTATAACGCAAAGGTTTAAAATCAATAAATACACCCTGAACTCTGATGAGAACTTTATTTTGACACTTTTTGAGTAACATGTGAAGTTAATAATTTTATATAGTTGTAAGTTAATTTTACTAGTTGTAACAAAATAAAGTTTTTTCGAAGAACTGTTTCATAGGAAAAAGCTTTTCATAGCGAGAAGCATCATTTTTCAGGAATGAATTTGATATTTCTTTTTACTCTTATTTTAACAAGTTTTTTTTGAAATTGTATAAACAGAATTAAAATAGAACAAGTTTCATTGATAGCCTATTTTGTCAGTGTATAATTACCTCCTCTCCTTTATTTTTGTATTATTTCCTCCAAGAAGGCATTAGTGCCGAAAACTCTTGGAAAACAAGTTAGAAACAAATTGTTAGTCTAAACAAGAAAACTTGTCTAAACTAATATTATTTTATTTTTTCTATCAATTTAATCAACCCCTGGACACATTCGTCAAGAACTTTATTAAAAGGAAACAAAGTTAATTACAATTTATTTGAATTTTATGTCTAAGGTTCTTTTTCCGATCTAATTGAATGATTGAATTGGTTTTAAAATTAAAGTTTTTTTGTATTGTTTCCATTTTTTCACCACAAAACAAGATGCTCCCTCGCTTGACGGACTCTATGTATTTTTTCCGCTCTCAACATTAAAACGCTATTTACACAAAAATTTATTATAGAAACCTCAATTACCACTAACATGTAAATGTTCTTTACAATTTTAAGTTTAATCTTTAGTAAAAAAAAATTATTTTTTGGCTATATTTTTTACCAAAACATAAAAATAATAAATTTATCATAAAAAATTAATAGATGGCGTTAATTTATATATATATAATAATCTCCAACCCGTATATTACGATGATTCTTCTCCAACCTGTATTCTACGATGATTCATCTCCAAACTATATACTACAATGATTCATCTCCAACCGGTATACTACGATGATTCATCTCTAACCGGTATACTACGATGATTCATCTTCAACCTGTATACTACGATGGTTTCTATTCCATGTACAAATAACTAGGGAGACAATGTTCAACTTTCTGTTCACATTCTGCTAGATGTAAGATTTGATATACCTCATTCGGGGAGACGATGCTACATAAGTTATTACCTATATAAATTATACCTGTATACTACGATGGTTCATCTCCAACCTGTATACCGCGATAATTCATATCAAAGAATCGAAAAATATTCTTTAAAAAATCAAAAAATATCAAACTTTCTGTTCATATTTTGCTACCTCATACGATGTTACAAAAGTTATTACCTATACTTTGCAATTTGCACGATTTTAAATATTATATTTGTCAATAACTTTCTAATAACTTGATTTTTAAAATAAACTTTTTTCAAAATGATAGATCATTTAGAATTTAAAAAGGACAAGTCAGAACTTATTAAAAACCCTTATTAAATTAACAAGTTTAAGCTTGTTAAGGATTAATCCTCCTTTAAGGAAAGTGTGTTCTGCTTCAAAATAAATACTTAAAACATAACCAATCTATCGTTTATTATCAAGTGTGACTTTACTACAAAATTTAAAACAAGAAAATCAAGACGCTAAAATGGAATTGTCAATGATTAATTTTCCCAAAAATGAAGAATCCGAATGAAATACATTCAGGGCAAGTCGGCATTTGTGCGTTCGCTATTATAAATGGTAGAGACTGCTATAAAAAACTGTTTAGCGACATTTTGAGGTCCGATATTTTGTTGCTTAAAAACAAATTTGGGCTTAAATTTATTATTATCTAGCTTATACTTCATTTATTAACTACTCTAAAATAGGGCTTACGTTGCAAAATGTCACGCGAATTAGTGTGTAATGCATATTAAAATGAGTTTGAGGCATTCGTTCCTAATAAACTTTTTCTACATATTCCGAGCGTTTGCAATTATAGACGAATTATAAAAATTCTAAAAAAATACTAAAAACAACAAATGCACTGAGATAAAAAGATAATTAATATCCAACCTAACATCTCTCTTGTCGATACCCATTCCAAATGATATTGTAGCACATATAATTTGAACGACACCATTTTGCCACAATTCTTGAGTGGCATTCCTATCGTCTTTATTAAGCTTAGCATGATATGGCATTGAATTAATTCCGTTACGTTTCAAATCTTGTGATAAATGTTCCGTTTCCAAACGAGTTCGGCAATAAATTATTCCTGAGGGATTTTTCAGCTAAAAAACGAAAAATAAAATTAACTATTTAGTAAAAAATAACACTATTCTACTTTTGTAATCGAAGAAACTTTCTTTATATAATTAGTTAAGTCTAAAAATGAGTCTTCCAAAAGATCTTTGAAACATACTTCATAAAAGAGGTTGGACCTAAATTTAGATTTAGTAAAAACCGCAACCGGTTTTTTTAATTTCAAATGTTTTTTTATATCTTTAAAGGTCGTAGTAGTATTCGTTGCAGTTAACGCAATACATCTTACATGAGAACCAATGAGAGTTCGCAATTTACCAATATTTAAATAGGAAGGCCTAAATAATATAAAATTACAACAGGTTAAATTTATTAAAAATAATATACTTATATATACCTAAATTCATAACCCCATTCAGAAACACAATGAGCTTCATCTACTACCAAATTTCTGACATGTTTCCTCAATTGTGCGTAACTGAAAAATTTACTTTGTTGAAAAGATCGCGAGGATATAAATTCAGGAGTCAAATACAAAAACTTAATAGAAGAATGAGTGGAGTTTAATTGACTTTGTATTTCCTTTTTATCAAGGATCGATGTCTTAATATAAAAAAATATATAAATTCTAAAAGATTTTACAAAACGAGAAATACTTGAGAGTTTAGAGAAACAGCTCCAACATTGAGAGAATTCAAATATTTCACTTGGTCATTTATCAGAGAAATTAATGGAGATATAACTATAGTAATACCTGGAAGCAAAACACCTGGGAGTTGAAAACACAAAGATTTTCCAGCACCAGTCGGAAAAGAAATGAAAACATCGTGGTTAGCTAAAAACGTTTAAAATTAAAAAAGAGTTATAATAAATAGAAAGACTACTCTTTAAAATGCATTTGATAGCACTTTCTTGAGCTGAACATTTGAAAGAGGTGTGTCCAAAAACTGAAATCAAAGTGCCAAAAATATCATAATTCTAAAAACAAGACAAGATAATAATATTATTTTCAAAAGTTAAATAGCATACTAAAAAATGTATACTTTTGATAATTGCCTAAAACAGGATAAAAATACATACCAAGATCGAAATCGTACTGAACTAAGAAATTTATAGCTATTTAGTTTTCATACGTAATTGCGAATTATATTTTTTTACAGTAATATCGAAACCTAACGTACCGTATGTCATCGCTCATGTACTGTAACATACCTAATGAAAACTTGAGGCTTTAACTTACGCTTAATGACCTAGGTATAAAGTATGCTGTAAGCCAAAAATTTTCCGAGATTAACACTTTTATGCTTTATGATGTTAAAAATAAAGCAAAGCAAATGTGAAGTAATTAGTTGATGAAATCAATTGAATGCAATAAAATTTAATCTAAATTAAGTCACCAGGCTAAAGCTTATAAAGGTGTTTCTTATTTAAAAGTAAATAACATTAAATAAATGTATTAGCAAAATAATTCTTAAAGGTATAGAGCAAAATAATCAAAATTTTTATTTGTCCAACGAGCACTTGCCTATTGTACAAAAGTCATCAATGGGTTAAAAAAGTTTCTTTTAGTTATTTAATTGGACAGTATGGAAGTAAATAAGTAATTAGGTTGAGGCTTTTTTACTAATTACGCTGATATAGCAAACATGACGCAGTAACCAGTTTAAACCAATTAGTAAGTATCAGAAAATATATATAATTACATTAAATTAATGAACAAAGTATTTTGTATAAACTTACATAAAAAATGTCTTCGAAAGCTCACTTAACTACATATGTAGTTTTTTGAAACATACCAACAAACATAAAAACACTGATTTAGAACACATCGTAAATATACAAATAATATAATTGCAAGATTTCTTAACCTTTTTATAGATTCGCACCCTTATTGATTTTAATCACTCACACACCTGATATGTCGTTTTTTGACTGATATTTTTGAAATAAGAATGCAAATTTTGTTTTCATCGTGATAATGGCTTCTTCTGATATATTTACTTCATCTTTTCAATTTTGACATTTTTCTTGTTTCTTAATGTACACATATGAACATTCAAAATTGTGTTTTCTATATGTAGTTTAGTAGGCTAATAAGGGTTAAATACCATAAAAAAGATTGAGAATCAAAATTATTGGGGAGGAGGAGGGATGTTTTAATATGAGAACTTATGACAAAATTAAACTTATAATTTAGTTTTGTTACAACAAAACAACAGTTAGTTATACAGTTTTTAATTTGTTTTATAAGCTTCCCGTTTTTTAAATCATTTTTACACCTTTTCTGGTAAAAATGTTTTGCACAATTTTTGTATCACAAGATTGAACTTTACCAAAAACTTTAACAGAATTTATTCCATGACGTTTTTGAAAACCAAATAACCATCCGCTACTTCCAACAAAAGCCGTTTTTACCGTAAATAGTTTCACTAACTTTATTGACCTGCGCGGCAATTACTTATACATTAACATTATTAGTGCCATTATTAATAATTCTATATGTAAGAGTTGCTGCTTGTTTATAAAACATGTATGATGATGGCATTATAGGATGTAATGATCATTCGAATACATGATAATGTAAGATAAGAGAATAAAGAGGGAATGCAGACTTTCGAGTCAAACATCATGCATGACAAGCTACTCTGAAATTCCTATCAAAAATATTTTACAAACGAGGTGAGAGCTATTAATATATAATAATCATAATCCATTGTTTCAATATGCAAACAAGTCGCCAATGTTTATCACAGTGTCGACTCCTTGTGGTATTTTTGAGCAAACACATGTTGATGATCCACTAGATTTTTTCATCTTCTTGTCAGTGATTCTATTTCTCTTTCTGTCTCCTTCTGTTTTTCTCTTCCGCATTCTCTGCTAAAACTCAATCAATCAAGCTCTCTTCTCTTGTTAGCTCTCTATTTCATTCAGCTCTCTTCCCCTCATGCCGTAGCTAGGCTTCGGCATGAGGGGCCGGGCCCCCCCCCCCCTCTCGATGTCCCTCATGGTGCCCACATGCACCTTATGCGATATCAGTTTCGAAAATTTCTCAAATTGAAAGAATCAAGAGAGTATAAATAATGTTGCTCACGTTTTTTAAGTTTTAAATTAAAATCTAATTTTCTTTGTGTGACTTTTTTCTGGCTACGCCACTGCTTTTCTCTAATTTGTATTTAGAGTTAATTTAAAAATAATTCTATTTCATCTCATTAGAAACAAGTTTTTAGCGGAATATAAGTTCAATATTTTCAGAACCTTTTTTCATGATACCAAAGTTCAGCTATTCAAATTAATCACAGATTTTTGGTAAAAATTTAGTTTCATCAATTCTCAGCAGAGCTAGATTAAAGTCATGTTTTAACTTTAATTAACCCATTGGCTCTCACAATTTAAAGTTTTCATATTTTATTTTCGAATTTTTACTTTTAACATAACTTAATACACAAAACATTTTGCAAATATAAAAATTTGTTCGTTTTTAAATGAGGGAAAAATTATTTTCAATAGTTACGATTTTATATCAATGAATATTGTCAGACTCGCGTTAAAAATTGTTTTCAACAAAGATCACAATCTCTATCAGTACGTTT
Source organism: Nectonema munidae (assembly GCA_030549495.1). Classification (NCBI taxonomy): domain Eukaryota; kingdom Metazoa; phylum Nematomorpha; class Nectonematoida; family Nectonematidae; genus Nectonema; species Nectonema munidae. The sequence goes on along the minus strand of JAUIRK010000860.1, from coordinate 368,093 downwards.
GTTACATTTTGTAACATTTATCCATTTTGACGAGCTAAAAATACACTATTTGTTTAATATTTGAGCAGAGATATTTTTTATAATGTTCGATTGTAAAATTTTGTAAGTAACACACAATTAATTAAATCATTTTTTTAAGAAAATTTGTTGATTATAATAAAAATATAATATCGAAACAAAATGTTTCAGTTGTTAAAAATGTATTTATAAAATGTTGTCAGAATTTTATTCGTAGACAGAAATAGTCAAAAAAACGCAATGATTTTCTTGTTCTCGTATACTATGATTTTTATGATTTATGTTTGTTTAGTTTTTTTAATGATTTTGTGTTCTTAGATTTAAATTATTTTATGAAGTGATTAAACTACCGTTTTTTGTATACTATGATTCCTTACAAAATGTAAAAATTACAAGCGTTACCAAATCACCCTATAAGGGTTAGCTAAACGTTGGCTTTTCCTCCTTATAAAAACTTGAAAATATCAATAAAATGCCGATAAACTCTCATTTTTTATGCCTTGAAATTATTCTGAGAACAGGCGGTTTCGTTTTAAAATAGTGAAAATTGCCTTGTTAGTTTATTTTGTCAAACTATGAACAAATTGGTATCGATGAGGAATCGAACCCAGAGGCTTCCGTGCTGAGTCCATCATCTCAACGAACCTGCCATGCCACCCATAGAGTATGCTGTAGTCGATACGTCAAATTAGTTTTCAAAAAATTTAAGTTATGCTGTAAAATTTTTTAGTTTTTGTTGAAGCTCTAACTTTTTCTGATAGAACTTTTTTCCTTATAAGTTATTATAAAAGGCAAATGGTTGCAAAATGTTAAAAGTTGTTATTTTACTTTTTGTAGAACGTCCAAGTAATCGTTTCTGTTTGTATCATTTAGCTATTTTATTTTTCTTCAAAAAAATTTATTATTACATTTTAATATTTTATAACTTTATTTTTGGAAGCTGACTTTGGCAAAATTATAGTTTGACTACTTTGTGTTTGCTTGCACCAATTTAACTTTTAAACTTGAGTAAAATGAAGTAATGCATCCTTAATTTATTGTTTGATTTTTGTTCGCGCAATTTTATATTTATTTTATACATTTTTTTGAAAGTCTAACTAACTTACACTTATTCTTATACACTAAAAAGAATAAAAAATTTTTATTGCAATCTTCTAACTTTAGTTCTGTTTTACATTTTTGATAGAAATGAAACCTGAGAAAAGTTATGTAATTTGGATGTGTTTTTATATTTATTTTTCTCAATAAAACATTTTCATTTTTTAGGAAGAAGAAATCGAACAACTGAAAATGAATGATTTTTTTCATTCAATAAAATTTTCAATTTTTTTAATTGTTTGATATCCCTTTTCTAAATATAATTTGGAGATGGTGCGCATCTATTTGAAGGGAGAAAGTTTGGTTCATATTGCTATTTATAAGTCCTCATTTATTGTTGACGTTAAGCTTATTAGGGCGGGGGTTAAAGTTTACATTAAGCTTTTTAAGAATGAAATAGAAGACAAGAGAGAAGTAGGAATTCAGAAAAATTTGTTGTCCTTTTTGGAAGACGCTTGAAAATCCTTTTGGCTACTCGTTATCGGCTCTAGTCTCTACGTCATATCTTCTGTACTTTACAGCAGGGGTTCCCAACATGGGGTTCGCGAACCCTTGGGGGTTCGTTTCACTTTATAAAGGTATCTGAAAAGTTTTTTTTTAATTTTTAACTGATATATACCACCCACATACATAAAATGGGTTGAAAATTTTCCCCAAAACCATAATAAAAAATAATTGAAAGTTGTTTTTCAGTATCATGAAAAATACATACACTCGTGGAAAAATTGAGGTAATTTACTACTTTCTATTTGAAGAACTGGTAAAATCATATTTTTAGTAATGTATGGCGCATTTAAACAGTGCTGCTCTCTTGACAATGTGCAGTGATTCTTTAACATAAAAGTAATATATATTTATGTATTTCATATGCTGTTTGAGTGATAGTTAAGCAAACTGTGATTGCAAGATAAGTCTCGCTTGAAGCAATTATATGGGTTCTAGGAAAGTCTCTGAAGTCGGAAAATCACTGAAGTTCCATGGAAAATCTGTGAAGTAAATAATTTTTCACGCTTTGTGCATAAGGCGCTTCTTCCTCTCTCTAGCTGGCCTATCTTCCTCTGTGTTACATTTTCTCTTTCACTTTTCTTACTCACCTAAGTGTGACATCTACGCCAATATCACTTACGCTGGGAAACAATTTATAAAGAGATGAGGAAATTCAATGTTTTATTTAACTTTCACATGTGTGGATTTTCCCACAATCATTCTCACTCTCCTCACTTATTGCATTAGTGCTGCGATAAGAATATTCTCCATTTTTACTATACGTTTAACCTTTAAGTTTATACATTTAAGTTTTCTACAGCTTCAAATTTCAAAAAAGAAATTTTTTCTCTAAAATTTTAAAATCACATGAAAATATTAATATTTCAACCAAAATCTATAAATTTATGTTCTAAAATTTAGTTTTTATTACTTTAAGTCTTAGAAGGTTTTTGAAAGAGGTTTTTAAAAATTAATAAACTACATTTTAGAATTATATCTCGAAGAATATTTTGAAAGATATTGCTAATAAAAAAGCTAAAAGAATCTATTTCTAAAGGAGTATATGTAATTGCCTAGTTTGCCCCTACCCGTTGACGACCAGAATAATCAGACGATATCTAATGTAAAGCAGAAGATTTGTATTAAAGAGCTTTGATAAACGCAGACGATTTTATTTTTGTAAAGTCGACTATAGTCGGCATTGGGCGTTAACGAGTTAATGTTAAAAGTAAAGCAATAAAAGTATCCATAGTGGCTTAAAAAATTTTTGATGTCTTTTTTCCTGCTTTTTTATATTAAATATAAACACCGATAAATTTTACTATGTAGAGTTTGGGCCCCTCTATCAGAATTATAATTGCGCCCCGCAATTCCTAGCACCGGTTTTAACTGTTTTGGGATCATATGAAGAACAACCAACCCAACAATTTTGGGGTGGCTATTCTTCAGAAGAGATATTTTAGGGTGGCTATTCTTCAGTTGAGTTTTATATTTATTTAAACTTTGAAATGTGTATTGTATAATTAAATCAAGCGTATACTAAACAAGGTGTTTTTAATCGGATTACACTGATACACATATTTAATCTTATAACACTGTATAATCTTGAAACAATATCCTGTTTTGCAAGTCAGCTATATAATATTATAGATGTATACTTATTGTTTATTTTTTTAATTCTTCTCACAAAATGAATTTTCAAGATTTTATTTTGCCTTTACTAAATCAAAATTTTAATATTTTAGTTTTTACTAAATAAATTTTTTTAATTTTGCTTCAGTGGTATATTCTGTATAATATTATTGGAAAACTATTTGGGGTGGTGGTTCTTCAAAAGGGTCATGCGGGGTGGTTGTTCTTCACTTGCAACTAAAATATTGTCTTGTGGTCGTTATTCTTCATCTGTTTTATATTAATCTTTCGATTGTATATCTTTTCTTAATAATAATAATAATGATTTTTTAATGTTTTTCAAATAATTAATTTATGTTACTTAAACCAGGAGAATCAAGATGTACTTACTTTGAGTAAATGGCCCAGATACTCATATAGTTTTTAAAATTGTACTCGCCGTTGAAAAAGTTTGCACACCCCTGGTTAAAGTCTATTTTTTCTTCATAAGAACGGTTACACTTTAGTGAGTGAAGATTCACTTTGAGCTATGAAGCTTTAAACTTCCTCATCTCTTTTAAAAATTGTTTCCTGGCAATTATTGAAAAATTTTATTGGAATGAAATAGTGAAGAGAAGATTGCAAATTAACAAAATGTGTAAAATATTTGTTTCTCATAAACGTAAAGTATAACATATGCTAAAGATTCAGCAATATTACACAGCTATATCTCAGTAATAATCTCAGTGTTTTTTTTGTTTACATTAAAGCTTAATTAAGAATGAAATAGAATAGACAAGAGAGTAGTAGAAATTCAGAAAAATGTGTTGTCTTTTTTGGAAGACACTTGAAAGTCCGCCCCCTCAATAATTTCAAGGATGTGCGCCCCTGAATCAATCACATTTTTTCCCTATAAACATCATAAGGTGTATAGTAGACTCTTTCTTCAAACTACATTCACTCATAAAACTCTCCAACATTCAGTTATGTGTTTTCAGTTGTTTTCTCTATCAATCAAATATCCTTTCAATTCCTGTAATGTGCCTGATAGACTACAATTTCAAATGAAAAGCTTATTCGCCCCCGAACAATTTATTTATTAAAATATTTTCGCTGGAAGTATAGTATTTAAATTTCACCAATTTTGTAAACAAAATATAAAGTAGTCTTATAAATTTAGGTATGCGCTGAATACACTCTATTTTAAAGGATTGCTTGAATATTTGGTTTCCCCTGGTATTTCCAGACCACTAATTTTGAAAATTGCAACCAAAAAAATCGCCCCCCCCCCTAATAATTTTGAAAATCTGCGCCTCTGTTTCAAGGTAGTATATAATATAGACCCTAAGTTATAAGGTTAACTACAGATAATGTCAAAATTTTGCTGAAAATGTTAATTTTTTATTTTGATTTACAGTTTTGGACATGAAGGGGTCATTCAACTACCATGAAAATGCTATTAAAAGATAGCGATTTTAGGAAGTCACGAAATTTGAAGCAATATGATTTAAACGATTTTGTACAATTAATTTTTTGCTCAAAAGTAAAACGCCCCCCCCCCCCTCTCCAGCACTAATAGGATTAGAAGACCTAATTCTAATTTTTGATCAAATGAATTATAGTTTTATCAAGTCATTAGAAGTCTTTATTTTTTGTTCACTTGTGTCAACAAAATGACGCTGATAAGCAATCCGTGGAGCGTAGATTCGCAGATATCGTTTTATAGGAGATGGCTGAGTATGTTTCACCTACTCGCACTTTTTTAACTTTTAAGTATGATTCAGAAAGTGATAAAGAAAATGTTTTCGATAAGAATGATTTCAAAAATATTTAGTTTAAAGAAATTGAAAAGTATGGAGTAAAAATTATACTAGTCATAAGAAAGAAATTCTGATTCCAATATTTTCAGGTAAGAATCTTTTAAAATAAAAAACAAATCTTTATTAACTTGTTTAAAAAAATGCTTTGATCTTGTTTTATAGAGATATACTTGAATTTTCTCTTATTTACACAAATTTTTTCACAAGAAGAGAAATGACTAATTTCAATTCAAGATATCCTTCAAAAAAAGAGAGTAAAATTGCAATCAAAAATGAAATGGAAGCTTCTTTTAGACTTCTGATTATATCTGGAGCTTATTAAGCTCCCTATACGTCTTGCACATATGGCCATCTTATTTTCAGAGCAACAATGAACAGAAAAAGATTAATTCAAATATCATTTTTGCGATTTGATGATGTAAAACGTAGATGCATATCAAATCCGTTATTTCAGGTACGTTTTTTAGTAGAAAGGTTGTTTCTTCAAGTAAACAATTTTGTAATTGCATCAGAATACCTTGCGATTGATGAGCAATTCTTAGAATTTCACAGAAGAGTCAAGTTTAAACAATACATTCCAACCAAATCGGGAAAGTTTCGAACTAATATTTTTTCTTTCTATTTCTGATGGAAAATATCCCTTTAATGGTTTTTATTTATATTAGAACAAAATAGTTTGTTTCAAAAGTACAAGTTTGACAAAACATCTTCAGAAGGAATAGTTTTTCATTTGATTGAATCTTTTTTGTTTGAGGGAAGAAATATAACTGCAGATAAATTCTCACAACCTCTACTTTAGTGGAAAAACTATTTGATGAACAACATATGTTGATACTCTTGGAAAAATAAAAAATGTATTCAAACAGCAGCCATGGTGCAAAGCAAAAATCATGGTACGTTCAATTACAATTTCCACAAAGAAAAAACACGTTGTTCTTTTTATGATAAAAAACAACTCCTGTTCTCCTACTTGACACTTTTTAAAATAAAAAATTTTGGAAAGATAAAAAAGATTTTAAGCGAAGTAGTCCTTGTTTTTATAATCAGGAAAAAATGGAGTAGATATTGTGGACAAAAAAATCGCTCATTCAGCTGTAAAAGAAAATGTTGAATGGTGTTATCAGTAATCTGATAGACATTGCTGGAATCAACGCTTTGTTCATTTATAAAAAACAAAATATAATTCGTTGTTTGAAGACCCGTTATGAGTACTTGAAGAATGTTGGATATCAATTAGGGATAAAATAAAGGATAGATTACTTCATTCTACTTCTTAACAAACTGCCGTTAAAAGTTGGATAGAATAATTGTGCGGCTACACAATTTATGATAAAACTTTCCAAAGGCAAAGTTAGTATAGCTTGAAAACAAAAAAGGTGTTTTTTATTTAAAACAGATCGAAAGTCAAAGACAAAATGTATTGGGTGTAAAAAAGTTATTTGCCCAGAACATTCATATAGAATTTGTATGAAATAATGTTAGATTTATAATTAAAACTTAAAGTTCTTTAAAATAGTTATTTTCGAGAAATGCATCCTTTTTTGAAAAATTACAAAGATTGATCATTTTTACCCATGGTTGTACTTTACCATATAATAATTTCGACGTACTCTTTAAAATAAATTTTAAAAATTATAAAGAAAAAGTTTGAAATTTTTATTTTTGACAAAAAGTTTATGAGATTGGGCGGATTGTAGAGTATATAGATTAAAAAAATTATCAAAATAATAAAATTTTCAGCTACATTTATTGAAGTAACATTAATTTTGTAAACTGGTAAAAAAGTAAAATTGGAGATTTTCTATAAAGTAACAGCTCCGCTACACATTTTGTTACATACACATTTTTTAAAAACTCATAATTAGCCTTTTCATCGGCGTGTTCAGACTCGTTATGAACACATTTCCTTTTTTTCTTACCTTTTTAAATTTTTTGAAATAAAATAAAATCGACAAAACTGTTTGATAAAACGTTTATTTTTTTTATAGGGTGTTTTTATTGAGAAGGCTGAATTGCGCCGCTTGTATCGAACTATTAGGAAAGCAGCCTTGATGGGGGATCGAACCCAAGACCTTGAGTTATTGAATCCAGCATCTAACCAACCCAACTGAGAATGTTTAGCAACATGCTCACATGTTAGTCAGCGCCTTGGACAAGTAGATATAAAAAATTCATTCGATAGCACAATATAGATCGTACAATTCAGAATATTCTTACCATAATAAGTGCAAGCAATAAATGTATAATTCTGAGCAAAAATATTCATCATACCTCAATATATATACTACATATAGAAGAAAAAGAGTGGTTATGTAGAAAAGTTGTCAACAATTCATGAATCTCACGCATGCGCATATTATGTATTGATCTTTTTCTCTTATATACCACACATAGATCAGCATGTCCTTATGGAAGTCTTTTGAAGTAAATAGCGAGGAAAATCTCTGAATGTTTACGCTTTGAGCAAAAGCCGCTGCTTATCTTCCTTTCTTATTTTTCTGTCACTTTGCTCACTCACTAAAGTGTCACATCTACGCCAATATCGCAGGGTTGGGAAACAAATTATAAAAGAGAAGAAAATTTTAAGACTTCATGTTACGACATAACCTGTTCAAGGACAATTCCGTCTCAAGGGGCGCTTCGCCTTCAAAGGGCGCTTTGGAATTTGGACAATTCGACATCAAGGAAATATTAATATCAAAATATTCATAGGTCGAATTGATCTGATTCCACCTTACTATCCAAAAACTAGTAAACAGAATTAGTTTTAGTATTGGAAATGAAACAAAAGTTCGCATTTGGACGTCGATTATGAGACTATAATAATCTCCGATTCTACCGATTTTCGATAACGATTCCGAGCTAAAAAAAAAACCTTATTACCCTCATAATCTACAATACCTTTCGTTCATTATGGGTCCATTATGAACCCAAGTTTTTCAAAGATTTAAACTTAACTAAATTATTAGATTTATTTATTAAAATGCTTTTAAAATGAAAAAAATATTCATTTTGTAACATGATAAGAGTTTGAAAAAAATTAAAATAACATTTCTTATTTGTATGTTTGTTTTATAATCTAAAGTTTGACAAATTTGTGTCAAAATTTATTTTTGAAAAAATGACATAAAAAAATTAAGTAAAAACATAGCAAACAAAAACATCAAATATTTTGCTGAGATGATCTTTGCATATATATTTCTCATATTTGCAACAAACATGGGCATATTTATTATCGGAACTTTTACATAAATAGCACCTTCCTCTCTTTCTTCTATTGTGCCCATTGTTAGCTTTTTCAGATATACCACTTTCTGATTTTTGAATGTTTTCAACAAGTTTTTTAGCTGGTGAAATTCTGGAAAAAAACTTTTCTTCTTTCTATGTGCGCTTTTACAAGTTGTTTTCCTAAGTTATCAAGAAACACTCTTCTTCTATATGGACAGTTTTTTCACCAGTTTTTGTTGATCTCAGTGAATAAAATATATGCATTTAAGGCGGAAATGTCCAAGACATAGAAGACAGCAATTGACCATCTGTTCGTTCTCCTTGAAACGGAATAAAAATTAACCAGCTGATCAAAACTATCTACTCCCCCTTTGTTTTATTATAATCGCGTATAATTATGGGAATCTTCTCCTTTGTTTTATTGATTTCTTTGTGGTGTTGATAGGTGCTCTGCAAAATTACGTTTTTGTACTTTTTCGGCATATATGAGACAAGTGTTACTTGATCATTGAAGTAAAAAACAAAACTATATTGCTTTCTTCCTCTACAAGAACTAAAATTTTGAGGTAAACTACTTTTATTTTTTCTTATAGTACCGATTGTAGTTATATTTTTTGAGTAAAGATTGGGCAAGATTGTAGAAACAAAAAAAGTTGTCAAAAGTAATATTGTGACGTTTGAGTCCTCTTGATAATTCCAACACCACATTTTCTGATAAGTTTTTCGCCCTCGAATCGAAATTTTTGCTTAAGTAAGGCATTACTCTCCAAACATAATAAGAGACAAAATCACAAATAAGCCAAAATTTTATACCATACTTTGATGGTTTTTTAGGTATATATTGCCGGAATGGTGCACCACGGAAACCTTTGAGCTGCTCGTCTACTGTCACAAAAAAGCTCATGTTATAATATTCATCTAGCAACGAACTTCAATCATCCCATAGCTCTCGAATTGCTGCAAATTTGTCCCTCTGCTTTCTTTGACTTCTTGTCGTCGCATCATCGAATCTTAGAGTAGTACATAATTCTTCAAACCTATTACGGGAGAAGGTGGCAGGGAAAATTGGTCTTCCATATTCTTTGCTCCATAAATTTTTTATTGCCTAGTTTTTAGATTTATACACGCCAACTAAAATCAACGCCCCAAAAAACGTATTGAACTCTATTTCGTCTAAATTCATCCATTCATTTCCAAACGTTTAAGTCCTTTCTTGTTCGTGTTGTCTATAATTATTTTTGTAATTTTTGGAGGGAAAAAAAAGAAAAAGATGAATACGTGATCAACTCCAGAAGTGGCGAACCTTGTTGAACCTGGTTTTGAATGGATAACATTTGCTGATGAACGCCTCCCCAAGTTTTTAGGTGGAAGAGACACCATTTAATTTTCTTATCTTTTGATAAAATCTTGGTGTTGCTCTAAACACAAGTATTGGAATCACTCACTGCCATCAGAGTTTGAAATGTTTTCAACATAGGAAATATGATCGTCTGTTTCGGAATCCAACTCTGTCTTTGAGTTGTCTGAATCATCACTTTGATCAATAATCTTTGATTTAGCGATTCGCAAAATGATTTTTGACATTGGAAACAAGCAAGAAAGGGATTGGGGCAACAAAAGTGAAGAACAAAGGGACAAAATGAATAAAAGAATGAGAGAAAAAAATAACTAAAGATATCGAATATCTACTACTCAATGTGATTTTTTACAAGATTTACTCTCTCTATAATACATTTGTAGCATATATATCATGATATGTCAAACGTTGATAACTTTGGAAAGCTTTAAGCGCATTTCTAGTTCTATGAAAAGCGTCAGGCATCACATGTATCTATACATAAATATCTGTTGTCAAATATGAGTGTCTAATATATTTGAGTTATTCAGTCTCTAGGATGTAACATATTTGAAATCATAATTACAAAAGGTAAATTATATAATAAATATATGTTAAAAATATATCAGGTACGAAATGGACCCGAAAAGGAGGAGTGCTACATTTTTATATTAGAAAATTAGAAAACTTGGAAAACTTAAAAATGGTAAAATTAACAAAATTAACAACCTAAAAACAAAGTAGAGGAAAGTTAATAACAGTTTTTAAATTTTTTTGAATCAAGGTTCAACATTTATATGTTGTATGAAGTAAAATGCAGTATGAAAAGGTACAAAGATAATTATAAATTTAACATATTTTTTACACATACAAAATCTTTGGAATTCTTATTGATACAAACTCATACACATTTCCCAGTTTATCATACCGTTTGACAAAAATCAAAGAATAATATAAACATAATAAACAGAAACATTGACCATTTGGCCTATCAAATTTACTATTACAGTAGTCGGCAAAGTACGGCTCACGAGTCAATTATGGCTCTTTGACTAAAAAAATAGGCTCTCTGACTCAACGAAAAAACAGTTATCCTTTGGTCTCGTTTGAAAAAAAATATAAATTTTTTTAATAAAAAAAAAATTTTTATACTTAAAAACCTTCCAATTTTTGTATTTCAAAATGGTTCTGCTCTTTCAACCAAAGAAATAAATTAGGGTTTTTTTCAATTGACTCGATTTAATCTATGTGAGTATATTTATTTTTTTATTTTGAAAGGCTAATAATTTTCAAAATTAATTTGGAAATGTCATTTGAGCAACTTTTAATTTTTAATGTCAACTTTAGTTTTTCTCTTCTATACGAAGCTGATTTATTAGTCCTAATAATCAAATTTTTATAAATTTTATTATTAACTTTTCACTTTTTGTTCAAAAAAAGACTGATTTTGTTGAGTTTTTCTTGACTATGAAGAAGATAAATTTTTATAAAATTCATGAAAAACGGACATATTTTTATATTTTATAAAAAATAATTGTTTGAATGAAAATTTCAGGATTACCCTTTTTTTAGTTTGAATTATAAATTAAATTTTTAGAACTAGCTATAAGCCATTTTTCAATGGATAAATTTGTTAAAAGGAACAAAATTAGTGTGGATGATGATACGGATTCTGATGATATAGCTGATATTACGGTTTCGTCAAGCATTTCAAAAAATGATGTGATAAACCAAAATAGTAAAGTTCGGAAATATTCAGAAAAATACATGGCTTTTGGCTTTACCTGGACTGGAGACCAAGATTGTCCTTTACATTTGTGTATTGTTTGTGGAGAAAAGCTAGCTAACAGTGCTATGGCACCGGCCAAACTCAAACGGCATTTAATGAAAAAACATCCTGATTTATCAAGTAAAAAAGAAGAATATTTTAAGCGAGAAATGAATCTCAATAAATAGCAAGTCTTTATGTTCACTAAAAAATTCAAGTTGAGCAACAAGGCACAAGAAGCAAGTTACGCTGTGGCTGAAATAGTTGCAAAAAAAATGAAAGCTCACACCCTGAAAGTCTTATTTTACCAGCATGTCAGCAAATAGTTGAAATAATGTTAGGAAAAGAAGCTGTTTCAGAAATAACCAAAATTCCACTTTCAGACAACACAATAAGTAGACGCATTCAAGATATGTCAGTCAACATTAAGTCTCATATCAAATCAAGAATTCTGAAAAATGAGATGTTTGCACTTCAAGTTCACAGATATTTCTGGTAAAGCACAACTTCTTGTGTTTGTTCGCTTTATAGATGATATGGCAATTGTGGAAGACTTTCTTTGTTGCAAAGAATTGCCGAAAACAACAAAGGGGCAAGATATATTTGAAGTTTTGAATCCATACTTTAGTTATTGTGGATTTAAATAGGAAAACTGTGTTGGTATTTGTACCGATGGTGCTCCAGCAATGGCAGGACGTGTAAAAGGATTTGTTCCAATAGCACAAAACAAGTATTCAAACATTATTCATACTCATTGTTTCATTCATAGGGAAGCATTAGTTGCTAAAACAACACACAAACCTGATTCAACACACAGAAATAAGATGGTTGTCGAGGGGGAAGGTATTGTCACGTTTTTATGAGTTGAGAGAGGAAATATTAGTCTTTTGTAATCAGGAAAATCTAGAAGAGTTTTCAGAATGTTTGAGTAATGGTGCTCGAAGCTAGCTAACCTTGCAGATATTTTCCATGAGCTAAATATCTTGAATAAAAGTATGCAAGGCAGGAACGAAAATATATTGTCTTCATCTGATAAAATAAAAGCTTTTCAGAAAAAAATATCAATATGGAAAAAACGAATTACTTTAGGTAACTTTGAAATGTTTCCTTTTACTTTTGAAAGCTGTTCAGAAATTACCTCACTAATTTTGAATCATCTGAATACCCTCTCAGCTAATCTTGAAAAGTATTATCCCTCAGTATCTATTGATGAATTTGATTGGGTGAGAAATCCCTTTGTTGAAACAAAAACAGATGAAAATTCATTCGCATTAAAAGAAGAACTTGTGAGTATTTTCAGCGACAAGACATTAAAATTGAAGCACTTTGAGCTCACTGTTGATCAATTTTGGCTGTTAGTAGAAAGAGAGTACCCTGCAATTGCCAAAAAAGCCATTATTATTCTTCTGCAATTTTCGACTTCATATTTATGTGAATTAACATTTTCAGCTCTTACACTCTTACAACTATCAAAAACAAAAAGCGTGCACAACATTTGTTAGTTGAAGACGAACTTCGTGTTTGTTTGTCAAAAACCAGACCAAATATCAAAGAACTATGTCGTAGTCATCAGGCTCAGATATCTCATTGAGTTTTTCATCTTTGATAAAAATCCAATAAAAATTTTAATTTGAACTTTTTCTTTATTGCTAACAAAAAGATTTAATTAATAATTTTGTATAATGTACTAATATATACACAATTATACTTGTTTTGTATATTATTATATATCTATTTTATTTTTTATCAAAATTTAAAACTAGGTTCCGCGAGATTTTCATTTTGTTTTTAAGGTTCCGCAACACGAAAAAGGTTGAAAAACACTGTTCTAGAGTAAACACAGTCCAAAGCCTTGTCCTCCCTAATAATTTCAAGAATGTGACCTAAAAACAATATAACAGAAAAGTTGATATTTTTTCAAAAAAGAAAAAAGAATTTGGAGTTTAACCAAGAACACTTTTGAATTTTGGAAGAATTTTGAAAACATTCAAAATAATTATCAATTAATTTGTTAAAAAAGTTAAATATATTTTGAGATTAAGCATGTCTAAAAACTCAAAAAATAATGATGTTTTACAATATTTTTAAAAGTATTAAATGTGTCAGCGGTATGATAATCGCAAACTAATGTATATTAGAAATCTTTTGAAGGAAAAGCAAATCAAAGCTAATACAAAATATTCTTCAATAGAAAAAAAAATTAGTATAACACAGCGTTATAATTCCAATATTTACAACAGTAAAATGAGTTGGGTGGATCAAATGGATCAAAATATATCTCAATGACGTTATTGTATACTTGTTAAAAATGGCACTTGCGAAAGAACTAACTGAGATGAGAATAAATCAAGTATGGATTTTATATCAGCTGACACCATGAGATAAATATGACCAATTAGAACTTAGGAGAAATCTTTTTAATTTGAATTCCGTAGCAGCCCGAAACCAAATAAATCACTTTCAACTATAAAACCTTCACTTTGTAAAAGATATGGTAAAATTGGGCGTTGTAATTGGTATCGAAAATAAAAAAAGACTGAAGTTCTGAGCGTGATATAAACTAACTCTAAATATGTGCCCCAAGTCAAGTTGGTATCCATGAAAATTGTTTTATAAATTTTCACACTTATTAAAATTAAGTTTCTAAATGTATTTCATAATTCTCTTATTTCTGATAAATTTATTTGTTTTTTGAAAAAATTTTAAATCTATTAAAAACTTTGTTTTTAAGACTAAAAATTATTTTGTCTTTTTTAATAAATATTAATGATTATTTAACACAAAATGTGGTTATATAAAGTTTTGAAAACATTTTTGTCATAAGACCTACTTAGTGTTACAGCTTATAAACAAAGATTTAGAGATTTTCTTTGCAATTTTCTACAAGAGATATTCTGATTTTAGAGAAATTTCACCACAGATCGCATACGTTTTGCCCTCCTCTCTCTATCTTTGACATTTATGAGATGTCGATGTAAGCCTTTAACATGTTTTGACACCTTCTAAATTTAGAGATGGAGTATAGTAGATATGTCATGAATGAGTTTATTAAGACATGTAACCAAGACATTTCGTAGCCAAGAAGTTCCGTAAGCAAAAATTAGAAAAAAATGGGCACGAAACACCCAAAAACAGGCACGAAATGTCATGTGGACAAGTCATAAATTGAATCGCATAAATAAAAAGAAAATTCTCTTCAAAAATACCACTTTCTTCATTTTTTTCTTACTCATTTAAGGATAATATTAAAAAGTATATTTTCAAACAAAATTTTGTTGCAATAATTTTACAAAAAAATTATTTTTAGACATGAAAAAAAGCAAAAATAATTTCTGTTTCAAAAATTTCTATTTGACGTGAAATTTTCTTAAGTGGAGATTTGAAGATTTGATTTATGTCAATAACCACGTAACTATGTGTTGCATGTTTAGAAAGGGGTACACTAGATTTTTTCCACAATCCAAAAGGGTCAAAACCAAATCAAACAATTCCAAACCAAACAAGGTCAAAACTAAAACATCAAAAATTATTTTTAGTAATTCAAATTATAATTTTATAATCTATTTTTAGAAGATAAAAGTGGTCACATTTATTTGAATGGTAAGCATACGCCTAGATTATTTAATATTTTCAAGGTTTAGAAAACAAAAATAATATGAAAAGTAAAAATAAAATTTGATTTTTAAATGAAGACATTCAAGTAACATTTGTCATTAAATTAAGATGTAGTCCAAGATTTAGAACAAATTTTCAACATTGCATTAAAAATAATACGTTCTTTCTTGATAACAATAAAGAACCGCTTTGAAAATGGCGAAAAACCAGGAATTTCTTAACAATATTGAAACAAATACTAAAAAAATTAATATTTGAGATATATTAGTCTTATAATTCTACATTAAATCATGTTAAACCGAAAAAAAATGAATTTTATTAGTAAGAAAGAAAGAAAAACGTCGCAAAACAAGGAAAAAGAATTTACTTTATAGAAATACAATGTGTATAATTTATAGCTCAAGCGTCATCATATGCGGGCAATATAATATTTAATCACATTTATATTTGTTAAAGTATTTTTGAGAGAGTACTTACCATGAGGAAGTATCTATTCAAATGAGAACTGTAGTTGTTTGAACATAAAAAAATTTTGAAAAAATTTAAGTACTGTTCTCATAATAATATTTTATCTATATTAACTTAGTGTAAAAACATGTATTTTTCGCAATACATTTAATTGAAATTTCATAGGTAACACTTTGAGGACCAGAGGCATAGATAACATAAAAATGATTGTAATTCAAGTCAGAGTATAGAGCCTTATTTTAACGAAGAAAAGCTTGTTTATTTTTGAAGTTATATCTAAAAGCTTGAGTTTTGTATTTTGATAAAAGTATAGTTTTAATAGTTTAATTTTTTTTAAAAAATAATGTGTTCTTATTACATGAAATCCTATACACGTTTATCCTAAATTTTTGTTATATTGTTGAGGATGAACAATCAAAACAATTTAATCGCTTTGCTATAAGTAATATAGCTTATTGGTGGGCTTTGAATGGGTAGATTCTTGTTAACTACCTAAAAAGCTGACGTAAAATCGAATATTGTCCTTCTTTGGTAAATTAATGAAAAAAAATATTAATAAAGAGAAAAAGAGGAGTAGTTTTTGTAAGTATGATTTCTATTGCTAATATTAGAAAATAAATTGTGCAAACTTATCTAATAAACTTCTGCCATAAACACTGGCAGAAGTAACTTTTTTATTGCAAATCTCAAAATCCATTATTATCGAAAAAATTAATTAAATTGATATATTTAAAAATAAAACCAATTATAAAAAACAAAACTAATAGTCATTATTTTAACTTTAAAAATCTAATTTTAAATTAAGTTTTAATAAAAAATTCCTTAAAAAAACAAATACCTATTATTTTGAAAAAGAAACTTACTATTACAAAATACTTATTATTTTGAAATTATTCTTAGAATATATAGTTTCATTTTAAAATAGTGAAAATTTCTTTATTAGTTTATTTTGTCTATATTTTATCTTATGTTATGTAGCAAATTTTAAGTAAAAGGTAAAATAAAGGCCCAGATGTACCGCTTATGTCAAACTATGAACAAATTGGTATCGATGAGGAATCGAAACCAGAGGCTTCCATGCTGAGTCCATCATCTCAACCAACCTGCCATGCCACCCACAGGGTATGCTGTAGTGCAGCGTTTTTCAAACTTTTTTTACTGCGACCCATAGCAAGAACCACAGTTTGCATTGCGACCTATAATACTTAAAGTGTAATAAGACAAACTCTGATCACTAGGTTTATTTATTCATCATCGAGTATTTATATGTCCTTTATTTTTTGTCAAACCACCATTTTATTTTTCACACGACCCACTGAAGGGTAGGGACCCACAGTTTGAAAAACGTTGTTTCAAAAAAGTTAAGTTATGCTGTAAAATTTTTTAGTTTTTGCCGAAGTTTTATAACTTTTTTTTCCTTAAAAGTTATTATAAAAGGCAAATCATTGCAAAAAGTTAAAAGTTGATATTTTCTTATTGTAGAACGTTCAAGTAATAGTATCTGAATTTATCGTTTGATTCTTTTCTGTTTATATCATTTAACTATTTTATTTTGCTTCATAAAAAATTTATTATTACATTTTAATATTTTTTACTTTGTTTTTGGAAGCTGACTCTGGTAAAATTATAGTTTAACTACTTTGTGTTGGCTCACACCAATTTAACTTTTAAACTTCAGAAAAATGAAGTTCACTAAAAAATTAATTGTAGAAAATTGGCTGAATCATATCCCTTCAAATTTTGTAACTTTTCCTAAAATCGCTAGCTGCATCTTTTGAAACCATTTTAATGGTAGTTGAATGACCCATTCATCTCCAAAACTGTCAATCAAAATCAAAAATAAAAATTTTTCAGCAAAATTTTGACATTATCTGTACTTAACCTTATAACTTAGTATTTATATTATATAATACCCTGAAAATTTATAATTATATACAGTTTGGAACATTTTTTCAATAATCATGGCTATTTTTAGAAAATGTCAATCAAAATTTTGATTGATCAAAAATAAATCTAATAAAATATACCTTCAAATTTTACATAAAATATATGTTTTTATACTAAATCGGCCATGTTGTTTTCATTTCTGGGCTCATTTTTTACATTTAACATTTGAAAATACCTATAAGTATTAAACAAATTTGCGGTTTACTTATGAAAATTGTCTCTAAAAACATTCCTTCACATTTTACATAAAATATATGTGTTATACTAAATCGGCCATGCTGGTTTCATTCTGGACTCATTTTTTACGTTTAGGATCTGGAAATACCTATAAGTGTTAATCAAATTGGCGGTTTACTTCTAAAAATTATCTCCAAAAACATTCATCCAAATTTTACAATGAAATATATGTGTTATACTAAATCGGCCATGCTGGTTTCATTTCTGGACTCATTTTTTACGTTTAGGATGTGAAAAT
Source organism: Nectonema munidae (assembly GCA_030549495.1). NCBI lineage: Eukaryota > Metazoa > Nematomorpha > Nectonematoida > Nectonematidae > Nectonema > Nectonema munidae. Next base: position 350,223 of record JAUIRK010000860.1, on the reverse strand, counting down.
ACCTATAAGTGTTAATCAAATTTGCGGTTTACTTCTAAAAATTGTCTCCAAAAACATTCATTCAAATTTTACAATGAAATATATCTTTTATACCAAATCAACCATGCTGTTTTCATTTCTAAACTCATTTTTCACATTTAGAGGTTTTAAAATATTAGTCAAAATTTGCGGTTTACTTCTAAAAGCTATCTCCAAAAATATTCTCTCAATTTTACATGAAATATTTGTTTTTATACCAAATCGATCATGCTGTTTTCATTTTTAAACTCTTTTTTTACATTTAGGATTTGAAAATACCTATAAGTATATATCAAATTTGCGGTTTACTTCTGAAAATTGTCTCCAAAAATATTCTGTTGAAATGTATGTTTTTATACCAAATCAATCATGCTGTTTTCATTTCTGAACTCATTATTTACATTTAGGATGTAAAAAAACATATAAGTGTTAATCAAATTTGCGGTTTACTTCTAAAAATTGTCTACAAAAACATTCATTCGAATTTTACAATTAAATATATGTTTTTATACCAAATCAAAGATGCTAGTTTCATTTATGGACTCAATTTTTGCAGTTTGAATCTGAAAATACATATAAGTATCAATTAAATTTGCGTTTAGTTCTAAAATTTGTTTTTATAGCAAATAGATCATGATGATTTCATTTCTGAACACAGTTTTCGCATTTAGAAGTTTTACTGCTAGTGTCAATCAAATTTGCAGTTTATGTCTGAAAACTATATCCCAAAATATTCTCTCTAATTTTACATGAAATATATGTTTTTATACCAATTCGACCATGATAATTTTTATTTCTAAAATCATTTTTTGCATTTAGAGGTTTTAAATGTCTGAAAGTGTCAATCAAATTTTCGATTTACGTCTAATGTCTACAGAAATATTTTTGAAATTTAAATAAAATATCTGTTTTTATGCCAAATGGAAGATGTTGGTTTCATTTTTGGACTCATGTTTGGCATTTATGGTTTTAAAATATCTGAAAACTTGAATCAGATTTGCGGTTTACTTTTAGATACTGTCTTCAAACATATTTTCAAAAAAATAAAATATCTGTTTTATACCAAATCGATTATGCTTATTTTATTTCTGTACTGGATTTTGGATAATACGGTTAAAAAATATCTCTAAGTGGCAATTGAATTAGTAATGTATGCCTGAAAATCAGTTCTGTAAAAAAATTTCAAAAAATGGGTGCATATTAGGTATATAGTAAAAATATACTTTTTTTTTGTATATTTTAGCTTATAATACTTTCTACAATCATCTTGAGTATGAAATATTTATTAAAAAAAATAAAACGTATTATAAAATCTTTTGATAATTTGTATGAGAGAAGGAAACCTGTTGAAAACTAATTGACAAGAGAACATGTGATCAAAACAAATAATTAAAAAATTATGTATCTTTACTAAATGGAAGATCTACCATGTTCTAATGAACTAGGAAGTGGTTTAATTATATACTTCAAAAAAGATTTTGACTGTGAAAAAGAAGTTCCTCTTTTACAAATGAAAAATATTTAAATCTATAGCTTATCATCTAGGATTACAGTTAACATTTAGCTAAGATGGGTAGGAAATCTGAAAATTTAGAATAGGTCAGATTTATCAAAAATCGCACAGATGTCAATATGTGAGAATTTAGTCATTATCAAGATATTTTTAATTTAAATTGAATTTGTCCATCTTTTTCCTTTTGTGTCAAAGAAGTAATTTTTTAGATGAAGAACGTTGACAACTTTTTGTAATTGAACAATCAACATCACGAATGATTCATCAGAAAAAAACCTTTGAAATGAGATTGGTTGACAAATATTCAGGCCTGAGAGGAAAAAAGTAATTTTATCCTTATAAGAAAATTTTCGAACACAGATTAAAGAATATAAATTTCTAATGAAAAAAGAGCTACCAAGAAAGGATCATCATAGAATGAATACCAAAATTACATAATGTAAATTTAATACATAATGTAGCCAAAAAGATGGAGATCCTATCGAGTTACATAAGTTACTGTAGAATGAAATATTTTGAGTGAATTAAACACCTAAAGTTGGTTTATTAAATAAATAAAGAAAATAATTACCAGAGAAAACTGCAAGTAGAAGTTATTTTTATGTTTATATATTTGACATTGATTTACAGGTTTAATCGATTTTCTGACACGTTTTATTGATTTCATAAAAAATGAACATCACCATTAACTTCTGCATACTTGAAATGTATAGGTAGGTAGGAGATATCTAAGCACTTTCCAACGTTGGTTGATATGCTTGCATTAATTGCTAACTTGGGGATTTGTAAGGATGGGTATTGGGTTTAGGATCTAAAGTAGAAAAGGGAAAGCTTGGTAAGGTGAAAAGAGTATAAATTAGGTTGCCTGTGTGTGATTATGCAAGGTGTTTAATAAGGGTGGGGTTAAGTGTTGGTGAGTAGAGAGTAATGGTAATAGAGGATAATGTGAATTGGAGTTTCAATGTGAGGGCAGCCGAATCTGCAGAATGGATTAGAGTGCAAATTAAAATTGTAGAAGTAAGCGTAACAAGGGCAATGTGAGGTGAACTATCTTATAATGTTGCGAGGAAGAGTAATGTTTTTATTTAGTGCAAATTGGGATAAGGGAGTAGGAATGTTATTTGAGTGAAGCCATTCGTTTGTAGTTGAGGTATTTATGGATGTTTAAAGGTGGATAGAGGGAGGGCGTGGGTTAAGACATGTTGTGGTGTTATGGATGTGAATTTACATAGGAGATCTACTAAAAAAATTTTCAAAGGAGGAGGAATGGGCAGGACACCAAAAAAGTTGTATTGAGAAATGGTTGCTTAGGTTGATTAATTTCTTGGCTAGGTTTAGTGTTGAAAGGGGAATTTTTCTGTTAAGTTGTAGGTCTTTAATTATGTTTTGAGAGTCTGTGAAAAAGATTATGTGCTTGAATTTGGATGTAAAGAAGGTTAGGTTATCAAAGATGTGATTACATGATGTTAGAAGTGCTAGGGTTTCAGTTTCGTATGCGGAGGTGTTATTGTCTGTCTGCATTTGTTGTGTGAAGAAAGGAGTGCTTGTGTTATGATTGAAAAAGGCGCATGCAGCGGTTGCTTTGTTGCGTGATTTTGAACCGTCGGGAAAAATTGAGAGTTGGTAGTGCGCATTTGAGTGGCGTTGATGTTTTATGGAGTTGAGTGCTAAGAATTTGTGTTGGCATATATGAGTTGAGTATAAAAAACTTTAAAAGAATTAAAATTTTAATTTTGACATGGGCTGTCATATTTAAATTATTTTGTTAGGTTTGACTAATATTTATAATAAAAAAAAGGAATATAACCAGTAAACACAGCCTACTTGAAAATGGGTATGTGTGTGTAAAATGCCATGTACGGTAAACTTCATAACCTCCTTATACTTTCTATTAAACGTAATTCTCTAATTCAAAAAACCGTGACTGATCCTTTCTTTTTGGGATAAATCAATTTTTTGACAGTTTTGATTGATTTTAAATTAAAAAAATGAATATCACCACTGAATTACGCATGCTTAAAAATGGGTATATATGTGTAAAAAACTTTATATTATTTTTTAGATAAAAAGTTTCTTTTTAAGATGAGCTGTCATATATAAATCAATGCTTTGATAACTTTAATTGATTTTTATAAAAAAAAAATTAATATCACCGCTGAATTCAGCATGCTTGAAAATGGGTGTATATGTGTAAAAAACATTATATAATTATTTAGATAAAAAGTTTCTTTTTTTAAATGAGCTGTCATATGTAAATCACTTTTTTGACAGGTTTGAATGATTTTCATAAAAAATGAATATCACCACTGAATTCAGCATATTTGAAAATGGGTATACACGTGTAAAATTTTATATACTTATCTAGATAAAAAGTTCCTTTTTGAGATGAGCTGTCACTTTTAGAACAATTTTTTGACAGGTTTGATTGATTTTCATAGAAAATTAATATCACCACTGAATTCAGCATATTTGAAAATGGGTATAAATGTGTAAAAAACTTTACAAACTTATTTAGATAAAAAGTTCCTTTTTGAGATGAGCTGTCACATTTAGATCAATTTTTTGACAGGTTTGATTGAATTTCATAAAAAATGAATATCACCACTGAATTCAGCATATTTGAAAATGGGTATATATGTGTAAAAAACTTTATATACTTATTTAGATAAAAAGTTCCTTTTTGAGATGAGCTGTCACATTTAGATCAATTTTTTGAAAGGTTTGATTGATTTTCATAAAAAAATAAACATCACCACTGAATTCAACATATTTGAAAATGGGTATACATGCATAAAAAACTTTATATAATTATTTAAATAAAAAGTTCCTTTTTGAGATGAGCTGTCAAATATAAATCAATTTTTGGACAGGTTTGATTGATTTTGATAAAAAATGGACATCACAACTGAATTCAGCATAGTTCAAAAATATATGTAACATCAAAAATATTTATAAAAACTTATTAATATCTGAGAAAAATAGGGGGGGGGGGGGGGCACGTTACACCCCCCCCCCCCCCCCAGCACTTGAGCGGACAAATTTTGCCCAGCACTAATAGGGTTAACCAACTTTTAGAACTTCTCGAAAAAGAGGCACATTTCTCTCAGTGCTATTCCGACGACATCATTTTCTCCTTCTCTAGCAACACTCAATCCGAAAACCTTAACCACATCTCCTCACTATTTAACATCCTCAAATTCAATGCTGAAATATTCAAAATATCCTTTAACGCCTCAAAAACTTCTCTCATTCACCTCTCACGGAGGCATTCACCACATTTACCCCTACACTTCGATCAAGTATCTTGACACATACTACAAGACCCCTCATACTTCTATACAGTACTACTACGTACATCATTCCCCGAGCTACACAGGTATCTGATGCATCCTAAAGTACACCCACTTTTCTCCACACAGCGTCATACGAATAACCATTAATATGAACTCCTAATCTACCTTAAATTAACTTATCTATTTTAGACATTGCTCCATTAAAACTACTTTCTATTTCTCTGTTATCCACAATTTTTGCAAACATATCAACTAACGTTGAAAAGTGCTTAGTTATCTCCTACCTACCTAAATGACATGGAAATCAAAAGACAAGGTGGCCGTATATTAGATTTCTCTCCTAAGAAAAAACACCTTGTATAATTTTATTTGACATTATGAAAAAAAACTGTTTAAAGGGTTAAAGTTCGTTGGTTATAGCTGAAAAATTTTAGGTTACACATTTGGTTCCATTTCATAAAATTGTCTTTGCTGGATTTTTAAACACAGGTAATGGCAATGTAGATTTTCAAATACCCACTGATTATAGCTAATATGTAAACTTGACCAGTCATTGTTTCTGTAAATTTAGTTTTAATGAATCTGTAGATAATTTTTCATTAATTTTTGAAAAAGACTACTTATACGGGTTTCGAAAATATATTTTAATAAATATATTATTTATTTTCATTAATTAAATTTTGACATAGTAACCAATTTTAATTTTTAAATGGTTCAGCATAATTGATAACATTAGCATTTGATAGTTATTTAAGCTCTGAATCCAAATCCTATTTATCTCCATTTATTTAAAAATTTTTGTTTTTTTACTCCTAAATGCAATAATTTTTCATATAAGTATAATAAATAGAAAAAAGGAAAGAATGTGTTTTGCACCCAGTATTTATTTAACCCTTTTACCCCTTCGGGTCCATTTGGACCCATATGAAAAATTAGTTGCTCATATATTAGCAACCAGGCTATGTTCATAATTTATTTTTTGTGACTTACTTTTATACTCCTCTTTAAATTTTTACATATTTTATTTTTTTCTTCGGCTATTATTTTGTATGTTGTAAAAAAAGTAACATACAACCCCTTTGCGTCCATTTGGTCCTTAAAACAAATATGGCTTTCAAAACAATAAAATAATTTAAAAAATGAATATATAATTTTTAAGAGACGAAAATTGAAAGTTATAGGTCATAAATTTAAGATCTTCATGATATCTGATAATTTTTGAGAATTATTACTGAGAACACTATTTTTCTATAAATTATTCCTCTAATTTTTTCCTTTACCTCTGATGATATATCACACCTTTTTTTATATTATGTATGACTTATAAATGACCAAACCACTCCTTCCTTCGCCTTCTAAAATATCTGTATATATTTTCACCCATGAAGTAGTGACATAGAACATTAGATATATAAAAGACGAGTATTATGTGTGTAATTTTATATACAGCACACATAAATACAATGCATATAAAAAATACACTATCTTCTCTTGAAGTGAGGTTGATACACTTAGATAATTGAATGGCACACCGGAAATTGTAATCATCCTCTTGTTGGGAGCTCTTTAGAAGAAGATATATCTAACTGTTGTAAAAAGTATAACAATTTTATGTTTTGAGAATGTTTTATTTAGGTTTTATGTTGCCTTGAAGCCATATTTGTTTTATTATATAAAATAGTTTTACATAAATAAAATGTCGAACCCAAGAATTGTTTCATTCCTAAATCAAAATTTACAATGACAATGAATCAAACACATCAGTATCTGATTGTGCTTCTCAAAGTGAAGATAACATTTCATATGTGGAATCAAGTTCATCTGAAAATACTGGAAGCCTTACTGAAGAGGAGAACTCAGTGGAAGTATCCAAAGATAATAAAATTGAATGGAGTACTCTGCCCTTGTCCTTGTGTGGAAGGCGTCCTGTGGCTAACATTGTTCAAAGTGTACCTGCACCTACACGTTACGCTGTTTCAAGAATCAATGATAAAATATCTTCGTTGTTTGTTTTTTTTCCTCAAAAATTAAAAGAATCATTATTGAAAATACCAACAAAAAAGGGCAAGATATTTATGGAGAAAAGTGGATTGATTTAAATGATATTGAGCTTAATGCTTTTTTTGGAGTTTTAATCTTAGGGAGTATATAAATCCAAAAATGAGGCTTCAAAAAATCTTTGGAGTTGTGAGAATAGAAGGCCAATTTTCGCAGCTATAATGTCAAGGCATCGCTTTGAAAGTATCTGTTCAAGTCTTAGGTTTGATGATTTTTCTACAAGAAGAAGCAGAAAAAATGAAGACAAGTTTGCCCCAATCAGAGAGTTGTGGAACGAATGGAGTTCAATATCCATAAGACTATATAACTTGAACTTTTTCATAACTGTTGATGAACAGCTAAAAGCTTTTCGTAGTAGAGCTCCATTCAAGCAATACCTTCCAAACAAACCAGCAAAATACGGGATTAAATTTTGGACACTTTGTGATGCCATCTCTTTTTACAATTGGAGAGCCATACATTATCTTGGGAAAAAATTTTGGTGTTTCTCAAAAAAATATTTCTGAATCAGTCGTTTTAGAGCTATGTGAAGGATTAAGAGGCTACACTGTAACATTTGACAACTTTTTTTGTTCTTTTTCTCTTGCAGAAAAACTCTTGAAAAAAAATTTGACTTCCATTGGAACTATGAGAAAAAACAAGGTGTCTGCCTGAAAATTTTGGATCACATAAGGTAATGTTTACATTGATTTTTTCATTTGTTTTTAGAAACGACAAAAATACAGTTCGAAGTTTTTGTTCACTGAAGACACAACTTTAGTTTCTTATTTGTCTAAAAGAAACAAGGCCGTAATTCTCAAGAATACTTTTTACCGTTCAAATGAGGTTTTGGATACAGAAAAAAAAATACCAAGAATTATTGATGACTACAACAAAACCAAAGGAGGTGTCGATACGTTCGATCAGATGGTATCATTTTACACAGTGAGTCGTCGAACAAATCGTTGGCCAGTAGCGGTTTTTTACAATATTCCTGATATTTCAGCATTTAATGCTTACATTCTTTTCACCTAAATTAATTCCAACTGGCAAAAAAATTGTTCCTACAAAAGAAGGTTATTTCTTGATTCACTTGGTAAGCAGCTAGCTAAGGAACATAATGAAAGAAAAGAAATTCTTCCAAGGCATATTAGTTCAAAAATATTAGTTGAGAAAGTGAAGAACACTCCCTCTTCTACATTTCCAAATGAAGAAAAACGCCAAGTCAAACGAAAAAGAGGTAGATGTTATTTATGCGAGAAATCTGAAAATAAGTGTGAATCTAAATGTGTAAAATGTCGAAGACTTATCTGTAAAAAAAACATTATAATATAACATGTATAAATTGTTGATTAACACACTCTCTTCATTTTAAATAAATTTTTTGTTTTCATCTCAAAATGATAAAGTATTGGGAATGAATTACTATATTTTTTGCGTGGGGTCCATTTGGACCCTAAGGGGCTGAGTGTGATTCTAAACGAAGGGGTAACGAGGGTTAAGAAATATTTCAGTAGTCTTAAAACCACCTTCTTCAGTCAAGCTAAAAAAAAGGAAGAATTTTCTCGTTTCCTTTTTCTTTTTTTCCTTCGGTTGACTGAAGAAGATGGTTTTAAGACCACTGAAATATTTCTTAAATACTCGTAAAAAAAGTGCACAACGTGTTCTTTTTTTTCGATACTATTATTGATGGAGTTTTCCTATGTTCTTCAGTATGATAGATCATATTAGTTATTTTTCTAGGTAATTAATGTTATTTTAGTTCTTTTCGTTCTATATATATTCGCTGTTTTTTGGTTCTTAGTATTTAATTTTATGTTGTTTATTTTTCTTACTTGTTTTACTTTCAATGTTTAAACTTAATAAATATATATTGTATTTACAGAATAAATTTAATCAATTGTAAAATTTTGCTGGTAAGCAGGACCCTTATAAGCCTATGTTTTTAGCCGGTATCTTACGTTTTGAGATAATTCATGCTGACGATCTGTAATAGTTATTTTTGACAAAGGTATATCTTTAAATTTATTAACTTTATCTGGATCTCAGCCTCTTACAACTTCAATAATAAACTCCTTATTTAACTCTATCTCTAAAAGGGTTACTTTTTTCCAAAAAATGTAACTTTGTAACTGGCCTCAGTCGTCTTTTTTGTGGATGTATCACTTTATGTAAAAATAGTTTTTGTTTTTTCTCTTTATGAAACTTTACTCAAATCAAAATGCACTGATAGATTATTACAATATTAAATTATCTGCGGATTAAAAAACAAGAATCGTAATCTCTTTTCTCAGAGGTTTTTTGAATTCAGTAGTACCCTTTTGACAAAGGTTCAATTTTCACCAAAAAATTTTAAAATTGAAACGGAGAAGGTTAAAAAAGCTCAAATAAAATAATCTCTAATATTTTGAGAAAAAAATTTTTTGTATTAAAAAACACGTTGCGAAAATGCAACGTTAGACAGATTAATGAAAATTTTGGGTCTGATTTTTATAGATTCATAAAAAAACAAAATGAACACAAAAAATAATTTTATTAAATAAAAGCAAACACTTTTTCATTTTTGTTTCAATAGACATGATAGCATAGCGCGTACAAAAAAATTAAGGAAAAATAAAGTTTATCTTGTATGGTAAATTTTGAAACATTTCATGTGCAGACCAACACCACATCTTTCGCACTTTTTAGTCGATTGCGATTTACATTGTCGACAACATATTCTTTTGTTGTTTTCAACATTAACAATGGTGTGATTTTTGTTGTCCAACCTCACATCACCTGAAGGTGTTTGTGTGGCTAATGACCTACCAGACTTTGGAGGATTGTAGTCAAGTCTTAACAAATATTCTACTATCAATCTTCGGAAAACAAGCTGATCATACGGATTTGAGGGTTGACTTTTATTTAGTAATTGTCATATGAATAATATGGATCATTATTGGCCAGTACCATTTCTTTCCTCTAATAGATATTCGTTATTGGGCTATGTTTTGATCAAGTATATCTACAAAACCCATGTATCTGTTGTAAGTATGAAAAATTTTGGGCTGATTGATCTTTATTTTCCTTTTCTCAGTTGTAGAATATTTAGAAATTTTTTACAGCTGTAAAATGTTACAGTTGTGTATGTTTTTTATAGCTAAGTTTACCCACAAGTCTTTTAAATACTATAAAAAAATATATAGAATTGAGAAATTTCCATTCCATATTATCCAAATGTCATCGATATAACTGGTTTCATAAGAGCTTTTTTAAATCAGTTGATTTAAATAAAAACAGAAACTAGATAACTTTTCAATTAGTTTATTTCATAGCATAATTATAACAAAATTCAATAAAGTTTCTTAGAAAAATTGAATAGAAAACAAGAAATGTTATATTAACCTTAACTGACCCTTTAAGTATGAAAGTAGTCAATTTTTGAATATAGACAGTTTTTTACCATCTCTAAAAACACCCTTCTCTTTTACAAGTACTATTAATATTTGAACGCGGAAAAATAACTATGTAAATCGCGAAGTTTATTTAGGATTTTTCTTTCAAACAAAAAATTGGACTGGCCCTACAAATAAACCAATATCAAATAACTGAATGATTTTTCTCAAAGTAAATTCAATATGAAAAAAACTTTCTTTAAGTTGAAATAATGAGTTTAGAACAGTATAAATGGAGGCTTGAAATCAAAACAATACTTTAAACCAAAGATCGGTAAACTTTTTTACCCTTGGACCCCTTCATAGAACATTTATTTGTCCTCACATCGACCTCCACCTCACATAGAAATGTTTCATACATCCTGTATTATACGATGCCCTAAGTTATGTTTTAAAAGAAAAAGGAGATTTATTACTACTATAAAGTAAAAAAAGCCTTGCACAATTTGGTAAGTTTGTCTAACCTATCGACCAGTTTGCCGGTCCCTACTTTAAACTAACCAATATCAACTCTTGGAAAACGTTTGGGTTAGTATAGGGTTCCTTTAATTTTAACTTGGACTGTATCAATATGTGTAATGTGTACTTAGAAAACCTTCCTAACTAGTTTCATGTCAAAACATGTTCTTTAATGGTATTTTTTAACCAAATTGAGTGAGATCATTTAATTTTGTCACGTTGCATCATAATTTGAAATTTTTATGAAAAAAATCTCTCAAATTATCCTTATTTATAGAAATTTAAGATGTTACATCATACATTTGAATAAAATAAACATTGGAATGGTGTCGCCAAGTCTTATATTTTTATTGGTCTTTTTCAACCTAGATTTGCATTAGAGGTATCGGCTGGAAGGTATATCACGTCAAATTCATCCAAATTAAAAAAAAATCAAAATTGTAAGAAAGACATTAAACTACAAGTACAAACCAATAAATAAATAGAGCAAACATTTTGCTCAAAAGCGTGTAAGATTTTAGACACCTTTCAATGACTTTCTAAAATCGCGATTAACATAACTAGTGATTCAGTAATTTATAACTGATGTTTCTAGTAATTTTACATCATTTGAAGTTGGAGATTTATGATATTTGAAACAGAAAAGTTGATGTTTAAATTCAAAGTCGCATAATCATAAATAGGTGGGGTCATGAGAGTTAAAAAAAATTATACATTAATTATTTAGTACCATAGAAATCAGACGATATTTAAAAAAACGCAGACGATTTATATTCAAAGTCATTGAAAAAAGCAGACGAAGATGAAATTACTTATGTTCCCAAATGGGAACATTGGGACTTAATGGGTTAATTGCAAAATTACAAATAGCGGAGTCGCGTTCGGACATTTACAAATAAGTAGAGGCGGAGTCAAGAGACCATAAATTATTATTGGAGTCGGAGTCGCAAAATCTCTTTCCGACTCCACACTCCTTCATCTTAGCCATGTTATTTTCGCTAGAGATCAGCTTAAAACTCAAAGCGCCAATGATATTTTATTTTTGAAATTGCTACAAATTCAAAAATGAGTATTCTTTTTAAAATAAGAGGCGTGTTTGGTGTGGTTTTCGAAGCTAGCTTCATTTTTTCAACGTGGCTGCAAAATAGCAAAAGCTGGGGTGAGTGTTGACACATTTTTACAACCAGCGCTACGCTCTATATGGGCACACAAGTAACATTACTGGGAGGGAGAGGGCTTCGTGTTCCTGTAATAGATGAGTGGCGCTGATTCTCATTTTTTAAAACGATGATCCTTTTTATTAAAAATACATGGGCTTAGTATTTTTGACATATAGTAAGAAGGAATTAAATCTTCTATAGAAAATTAAAGAGTAATTTTTTATTTAAATGTGAAAAGATTAAGTTTTTGCATTTTTTAAGTTTTATTCTCTAAAATTATAGTGTGTGACGTAGCAACGTGAGTTAAGACATAAATCTTGATTTTGTTAATATCTGTTATGCCTTGGTCTTCATTATTTTTTATTGAATTAAAAATTATTTATACTTTTTTTTAGAACTTTAAAAGCATAATATCGAAGTAATGGCGAATTTTGAAAACAACCTAAAACAAAACATAGAAGCTAAACAAGTTTATTTTTAAATATCTAAATGTTTTCTGATGATGATGATGATATTTTTAACAGCAAAGTTATTGATAAACTCATAGTTGCATCAAATCCATGTCCACCTCCTACTAAATTCATTGAAAAGAAAGTCAATTTTTTATTTCCTTTTAAGCCATATGAAATTCAAAGTCAACTAATGGAAAAATTGTATAACACTATTGATAATGGAATGGTTGGAATTATGGAGAGTCCAACTGGCACAGGAAAATCTTTAAGTTTAGTATGTTCTACTCTCAAATGGTTATTCGACCATTACAAAAGTGAGAAGCAAAAATTACAAGAATTAACTGACTATAAATATGATGAAAACAGTGAAGATTGGATCAAGGAGCATTCAAAGAAAAAGGAAATTGAAAAAACCATTTCAAATCTCACTGAAGAAAATGAGAAGAGGCTTTGTATTGAATCAAGAATATCAAAACTCAAGTATTCTGCCTTAAAATGTAGCAATGATACGACTTTGTCAAAAAAGATCAAAATGTCATTTGATATTGATGTACTCATTGAAAATTTGAAATATATTTTGTCTGAAAAGAAAAGTCAAGCCTTCCCCGAAAGTATATCAAATAAAAACGACAATTGTGAACCAAGTTTTGATATTGAGTATTTCAGCGATGAAGAAGAAGGAAAAAAGCAACAGAAACATTTTGAAAATAATTTCGAAGTGGAAGAAGAAAAAGTGGCTTATAAAGTCAAGATATTTTATTGTAGTAGGACACACTCACAACTGTCACAATTTGTTAATGAAGTCAAAAAGTCACCCTATTCTAATGACATAAAAGTTTGTTCTTTGGCTTCAAGGAAAAATTTATGTATTAATTCAGGAGTAGTTAGCTTGAACAATATTAACGTAATAAACGACAAATGCTCGGAACTACTTAAAAATATATCAAAAAAGAACTTAGATGTTACTGATGGTGATGATGGGAAAATTTGTATAAGTAAAGCAAAAAGTAAGGGTGGGTGTAGTTACTTCAAAAGAAATAAGCTAAATTTACTGACGGACACCATTTTGTCGAATGTATTAGAGATAGAAGAAATTGCATTAATTGGAGATAAATTAGAAACCTGTCCTTACTATGCCACTAAAAATGCTGTAAGTGAATCGCAATTAATTGCTCTGCCCTACAACATACTTTTACACAAGGGAATGCGTGAAGCCTATGGCATTAACTTGAAGGATGGCATAGTAATAATAGATGAGGCACATAATCTCAACGAAGTTATAACCAATATGTTTTCCTCATATTTGAGTATTTCTTCTTTACTTTATTCACACGCCATCGTTAATCAGTACATGAGAAAGTACGCAAATTTATTCTCAGCTAAAAGTATCAAATATTTAAAACAGATACAGGCTGTTTTAACAAACCTTAAGGATTACTATCAAAAACAAGCAACAAAAAACGGCATTTATGCTTTAAAGATGCAAATGTTTTTGAACGAAACAAAAGTAAATAGTATAAACATATTTAAATTATTACATTTCATGAAGGAGTCTCACTTAGCTAGAAAAATAACTGGATTTGCAAAGTATCACTTTAAGGAACATTCTGATGAAAAAAGTGAAGAAGATCAAGTTTTGGGAAATTTCAAAAAGTTTTTAAAAAATATTTCAAAGGAAGGAAGTTCTGAACTGGATGAACAAATTCAAACTGGTGAAATGACACAAAATGCCTTTTCTTTTGTATCTTTTGAAAATTTTCTTACTGCGCTTACGCACGGGCACGGTGATGAAAATAGAGTGATTTGTAATATGTTAAAGGATAATGACAATTCCTACTTCAAGTATGTCCTATTGAGTCCTTCTGCTGATTTCAAAGATATTTTAGATCAAGCACGATCAGTTGTTATAATCGGAGGAACAATGAAACCCACTAATGATTTTAAACACAATCTTTTATATCCATGCGGTATTGATGATAGTAAAATTGTTGAATACTCATTCCAACATATCGTGTCCGAAGATAATGTTTTGCCAATTGTTTTTAATTCAGGAGTAAAGGATATTTTGTTCGAATTTACATACAAAAATAGATTGAGAAAGGACTTATTGCTAGAGTTATCTTCTTTAATTTTTGATTTAAGTCGTAGAGTACCTCATGGATTAGTTTGTTTTCTCGCTAGCTATAAGTTTTTAGAAGCATTTTTGCTTTATTTCAAAAACTGTCCTTTTTTCAATAAAATAAAAAAAAAGATTTTCACGGAGCCAAAATCTTCTTTCCAGTGTGAAAGCATTTTATCCCAATATTCAAAACACATTTCGCGCAATTCCGAAGGCGCCATTTTGTTCTGCGTTGTAGGTGGTAAGTTAAGTGAAGGCATAAATTTTTCTGATGATTTAGCGAGAGCTGTTTTAATGATTGGTCTTCCATATCCTAATTTAGATTCTATTGAACTTAAATTAAAAATGCAATATTTGAATGAAACGGATAAATCTTCTATAAATCCTGGAGAAAGTTATTATCAAAATGCCTGCATGAAGGCTGTTAATCAGTCAATAGGACGTGCAATAAGACACAAAAATGATTACGCCTGTATCTTACTATGTGATCATCGTTACTCATCCCTTAAAGTCCAAAATCAACTTCCACAGTGGATCTTAAAGAATTACAAACCATTTTCTCACTACCAAAATGAACTTAAGAAAATTGATCATTTTTTCACCAAAAATTAACAATAAAGTTCAGAAATAACGATCAAAATAGTTTATTCTAGAAATATTAATAAATCCTAAAATTTTCAACTTATATAAGGTAAAGGTACCCCGGGGTGTTTTCATCGAGAAGGCACAATTGCGCCGCTTGTATCGAACTATGAGGAACGCAGGCTTGATGCGGAATCGAACCCAAGACCTTGAGTTATCGAATCCAGCATCTAACCAACCCTACTCACGCCAAATATAAACTTGGTTTATATTGAATAAATTTAATACCGTATATACTCAGTTATACGACGCATTTTTTCATTATAAGGGAAATATTAATTTTTTAAATCCATCGATTATTTTTCATGTTATCTCATTTTTCAGTCTTGAGTTATGACTCAAATATCTATACTTATATTTTTATGTGCTAAAAATGAAAGTTTAAATTTCACAATATTCTGAGTTTAAGTATATTTTATCTAACTCAGTAGAACTCTCATATAACTAATTATTTAATACGTCCTAATGGAATATATCTAGCCTGATATAAAGTATTTAAGGAATTTTGTCAAGTGTTTTCATAGATACGAAAGAAAGGATATAGAAAATTATTTGAAAAAAAATAATAATTTAAAAAACTTTAGGCATTACAAATCTTTCCCTAAAACTAGAAAAATGGATCAAGTTCTTGAATACCTTTGTAAAAAATCGAATATTTATAATAAATTAATCTCATAAATTTGAAATAGTTTTTAATTCATTGTAATTTTTTAACAGTCTTTAAAAATTAACCCAAGAGCTCCATTATTTTTTATTAAAAATAAAAAACCAACTTCTAAACACTTTTCATGTTATGTTGTTTTTTGCTTTTTTTTACTTGCTTATATTTTTGAAGTTTTCTAATAAATAAGGTAAACCTACCAAATCTTTCTCGATTAATTTCTCTTTTAGATGAATTAAAAGCTAACCATTTTTTAATCCTGATGAAAATGTTCAATATGATTCAGGAAATTCGTTTAAATCCGGTTTTTTGTTAACTGGCATTAGATGAGGAATTCTAAATCGAATTTCAGTCGCAAATTAGTTATCCTATCAAAAGCTACCAAATGCTTTCATTATAAAATAAAAATGTTTGGTTTTTCTAGTTATAACAATTCATTTGTCATTCATGCATTTCGCTATTGAGTTATACGTTGTACTTATAGATCGTGATTCTTATCCGACATATAATCAAAAATTTTACGGGTCCATGTTAATTTTTTTCCAAATATAATTATTCAAATAATATTATTCACATTATGAAATCACAAGTTTTAAATTCAGATTTTATCTCTTTTCTTACCTAATAGATTTCTTCTCTCATATTTTCGTGTTTTTTATTCTAAAAACCTTTTTCAAGCTTGAATTTGAATTTTTCGTGAAAGTATTTATCAGCCATTTTTCTATTTTGAGTTCCAACAAATCTTTAATTCTGAACAATAAGTTATCTTTCAGCTGAGATTTATCATTAGGAAAATTTTGTTTGTGATAATTCTAGTCATAGCTAAAAAAATTGCCTAAATGAATTACTACGCGACCTACGGTTGCGAAACCTGCGATAAATTTTATATTCATATAAAGCATTGGTGGCCAAACAACGGGTCGCATGTGGCCCTCCATGAATTTTTATGGATCCACTGAGATGAAATTATTTAAGCTTATTGTCAGTTAATTTACTATCAAACTACGAGATCATAATACCGTCTAAACTATTTTCATCAAAATGGCTTGGTTTTTTCTTTCTTTCGTTTTAATTTTCAATTGAATGTCTTTAATTTTGAAAAATGAAGTTACATTTGATTTATATTTATTGTTTTGAGTGTATTTTATAATTATAAATATTTTTCAAGATTACATTTTTTTTACATATGTTCAAATATTTACCTTAAAAATTAAGATTTTAATAAATTCAAAAAGACGGAATCAATAAATTTTCAATGAAATTTAACTATTTTTTTAAATATTAACGGAAAACATATTGTTCGGTTCCTTAAAATTTTTATCCTTGCTATTTTAAGTACTGCCAATTTTCCATACCATATGGGTCCTTCTTTAAATGTGTATATTTTTAAATGCCCTTATACGAAAAAGTTTGCCCACCCCTGAACTATTTGTATCATGATCTTTAACTGGACCTAGAATCACGCTGTACCAATGATCTTTCACACGTCCTAGAATCACGCGGTACCAATGATCTGTCACACGTCCAAGAATCACGCGGTACCAATGATCTGTCACACGTCCTAGAATCACAGTACTAATGATCTGTCACACGTCCTAGAATCACGCTGTACCAATGATCTTTAACTGGACCTAGAATCACACGGTACCAATGATCTTTAACTGGACCTAGAATCACACGGTACCAATGATCTTTCACACGTCCTAGAATCACGCTGTACCAATGATCTTTAACTGGACCTAGAATCACGCGGTACCAATGATCTTTCACACTTCCTAGAATCACGCGGTACCAATGATCTGTCACACGTCCAAGAATCACGCGGTACCTATGATCTGTCACACGTCCTAGGATCACGCGGTACCAATGATCTGTCACACGTCCTAGATTAAAGGTAGCAATGATGTTTCACACGTGGTAGAATGTGGCGTCCTATCTTTTTGAGATGCTAGAATCCAAACAGGTCTCGAGCGAAGCGAGAGACCAAACACAGGGACCGTCTAGTATATAATAATAATAATATTAATACTACCAATACTACTTTTTGAAAATTTTTACTTGTTTGATTTGAAGAAAGAATTAAACTGTTTTTCAATATTTCTTTTTCATGATATATATATCATTAGAAAGCTTATCGTTTGCTACATACTCTAGAATAATTTATTTTTGCAAAAGTTTTAACAAATTTTAATAAATGGACTTTACTTCGAAAAATTTTGTCTAAATTTTTGAAAAAATTACGGACCACCTTTTGAGTGAAGCATAATGTAAAGATTTTTAAAAAAAATTAATGAAAATGGTATCATTGGAAAGGTATACCCTTTGTGGTTAACATAGGCTAGGTTATACAAATAAATATATTTTCATTTTTCCAAAATCTGCTTTTATGTGAGGTCAGTCAACTTTTAACTAGTTTCAAAAAATACCAATAATAATTAACGTCATGAATTTATATACTATTTTTTCAATATTTTATATTCACAAAGGTAAAATATGGTTTTTTACATTTTAAAATTTCATAGTTGAAAAAAACTGTCGAAAATTAATATATATTTTTTACTTTTTATGGGTCAGTAGTATAGGTCAGTATAATGTTTTTCTAATAAATTTAAAATTATTTTTGAAGTGAAAAATGTAGATCGAATGTACAAGTTTTATTGGATAATCGCAGTCCACTATTTATTTTTAGATTTTTATAAAATCATTTTAGTTTTCGGTTTTTTATATATTAACATCAGTTTTTTACTTCTTTTGAATTAATCATCCAAAATTTAAGTGCGGGTTTGATTTACACTTTGATTCGAAAAAAATATGTTTTGGATAAATATTATTTTTAGTATTGTTTACTTCATATAAATTTCTAAAGAGAAGATAAATAAATCAAAATATGTGTTTTAATCAATTTTTCTCAATAAGTAATCTCATGAATTTATTTTTTTCTTCACTATAATCCTAAATTTATTTCTATTTTTATAAAATAATTATAATTTTCGAATCTAACACGTGTGGGCATGCATCCACATTGAAGAAATAATGAGTTTTGTTGGATAATCATAGTCTACTTTTATTTAGTTTAGATACAACATTTCTAATTTTTAACGAAGGGCATTCGTTATTTTTATACCGACAGTGTGCGAAGAATAAATCACATTATTGATTCTAAAACGATTGTTATTGATTTTAGCGGTTAACTATGCGAAGAAAGATTAACACATGTTGCATTACGCGTTTGTGAGCGCAGTGAATTCTCATCTCGCATACGCTTCACCACATCTTTAGCACGCGTGTGTGGTTTATTTTATCGGGCTAGTGTACGCTTAGTTTATTTGTAGTGTTCCTAGCTTAAATCTTAGTCAAATATTAAAACGCTTATAACTTTCACATTTCTCAACAAAATGCATCATGCGATATACCAAATTAAAGCATTTTTTATGGGCTTTCAGAATACATTACTTATATCATAAGTCCTTAAGAAATACCATTTTACTGTTTATATTTTCCATGGGCTTCATACCATTAATTAGCAGATAAGGGATGCATTTTAAACTAAAACAGTAATATATTTGAAGAAATATTTTTTCAGTATAAAGAGTTTAAAAAACTCTTCTCTAATATGTAATGATATATTCTCATAACCTGTACGGTTGAACGCGGATAGACAACTTGCGTGTTATCTCCAACCCTTATATTACGATGATTCATCTCCAAACTATATACTACAATGATTCATCTCCAAACTATATACTACAATGATTCATCTCCAAACTATATACTACAATGATTCATCTCCAAACTGTATACTACGATAATTCATCTCCAACCTGTATACTACGATGATTCATCTTCAACCTGTATACTACGATGGTTTCTATTCCATGTACAAATAACTAGGGAGACAATGTTCAACTTTCTGTTCACATTCTGCTAGATGTAAGATTTGATATACCTCATTCGGGAGACGATGCTACATAAGTTATTACCTATATACATTATACCTGTATACTACGATGGTTCATCTCCAACCTGTATACCGCGATAATTCATCTCCAAACTATCAGTTCATATGTTGCTAGATGTAAGATATATTTAAAAAGAATAAATATTTTTTGATTTTAACATTTTTCGATTCTTTGATTATTCGACAAATATAATATTTAAAATCGTGCAAATTGCAAAGTATAGGTAATAACTTTTGTAACATCGTATGAGGTAGCAAAATATGAACAGAAAGTTTGATATTTTTTGATTTTTTAAAGAATATTTTTCGATTCTTTGATTACAGAATTTTATTTTGATTATTTGACAAATATAATATTTAAAATCGTGCAATTTGCAAAGTATAGGTAATAACTTTTGTAACATCGTATGAGGTAGCAAAATATGAACAGAAAGTTTGATATTTTTTGATTTTTTAAAGAATATTTTTCGATTCTTTGATTACAGAATTTTATTTTGATTATTTGATAAAATAAATTATTTAATATCTTGAAAAAATTAATAACTTATCTAACATCCTCTCCCCGAATGAGGTATATCAAATCTTACATCTAGCAAAATATGAACTGATAGGTTGGAGATGAATTATCGCGGTATACAGGTTGGAGATGAACCATCGTCTCCCCGAATGAGGTATATCAAATCTTACATCTAGCAGAATGTGAACAGAAAGTTGAACATTGTCTCCCTAGTTATTTGTACATGGAATAGAAACCATCGTAGTATACAGGTTGAAGATGAATCATCGTAGTATACAGGTTGGAGATGAATTATCGTAGTATACAGGTTGGAGATGAATCTTTGTAGTATATAGTTTGGAGATGAATCATCGTATACAGGTTGGAGAAGAATCATCGTAATATAAGGGTTGGAGATATATTTATATATAAAATTTAAAATTAAGTTTTTTTGATTTATAACTAAATGCCAATTGGCTACTTGTTGAACTTTATTTGTCGTATATTAACTACAAAGAAAAACGGTTGCTAAAATGATAAAAACTTTAATAGTCACTATTTACGTTTGACTTGTGAATAAATAAGAAAGTATAATTAATTCGATGTTGAATGCTGTAACAAAAAGCCATTCAGTTAGCTATGCTGATCTATTATGCCTTTAATAAAAATTACTTAAGTTTTGCAGAATAAAATACCTCAGAGCTTTCAAAGCTTGTTTAAAGTATTGTTTAAATGTGCAATTTATAGTTTTATGCAAAATAACTTATAACCGTGAAAAATCTAGCTGTTATTTTCATGAACAAAAGAAATTTAATTAAATACGAAGGAATGTAGAAGTACTTTTCATATAAAGTTACTTCGAATGAGGATAATTTTTAACTTCGTATACGTTATATCTTTTAAAATAAGGAACGTAAAAATATCCTCTTCAAGTAAGGAAATGTCTGAAAACAATGAAATTCAGAAGATAATAATTAAATATATTATTCGTTGAGGCAAAATTTTTATTGACAAAATAGTGCTATTATTTTTAAAAAAATTGTTACTTCAAGTGTGATAAATAAATCCTTAATCGTTTCTATATTTTAGTTCAAAGAATTCTTGCTTTCTTACAATAAAATTTCTGAAAATTGTTTCAACGATTGCGTTCATGATTTCACATCGCGAAGCCCATCAAATCAAGAGGTATTCTTTATTTAACCAGAGAACTTGAATAGAGAAAAATCTAATAAAAATATAGTAGAGTTGTCGAAAGTTTGCAATCAACTTCACTTGCATATTATCCTTTAGGTATGTTAATCAACATTTTGTCACATACATCACCACATTCGCTACGCTTCAGTTGAAAAATGATGAGCCAGGATGAGAAGATTAAGGTGAATATTGAGAATAAAATGCCAGACAACGTTACATACTTTTTAATCTCCTTTTTCTCTGCAAAATCTTTCGACCTAAAGGCCGTTTTAAAAAACCACACAAAATTTATCAGCCATATAAATGGTAACAAGACAAAGCCAATATAAAAATACTTTTTGCAAACAATCAATTTTTTGGCACTTGATGTAGTCTTTAAATTCATTTCTTTCTAAAAATATTATAAAAGAAAAATAAAATGTTTCATTTGAATTTAGAGATAGTTACTACAAATCAAGTAGAGGATTGCATGAAATATGATGAAGGGTAAAATAAATGGATTTCATTCTTTCTACTAATAAAAGAAAATAGTAGGCACTATTATTATTACTATCCTTATATTTAAGACAAATTGTGCTATGAATTGCTTGGAAAAGTATCTGAAAATGACTCAACGGCTGTCCCTTCGCTTTCAAGAGCATCAAATGCAAATGAATGAACCCATTACAACAGCCGCTGTTAAATAAAGATGCTTTAATTAAAGAACACTCTTATCTTTTGATGCACTTTTTTTTTCCTTGCGAAGCTTTTTTAAGAGCCAAAGTTCCCATGCTGTCAAATTTTCTTCGGTGTCTATAGAAATATTTGAAATATCTTTTGTCTTTTTATTTTTTAGGGGTATTCTTGCGCAATTTAAGATGATACTGTTATCTTCATTTGTTTTTATCTTTTCCCTTTTTGCGTTCATTTCTTGTATAAACTCAAAAAAATTAGTTATTTGTAATTATGTATCTAAGTCAAACTTTGTTGATTCGATTAAATTTGGGTCTAAAAAATAAATCCAAAAAAGATTATAAAAATTTTAAATGAACAAACTCAATAGGAAATTCTTATTAGCATAAATGAGATTGCATGATATAGATGTATAGTTGTATTAGTAGCGTATTCAGAACTGTCTTAAATACAGGAGAGCTTTTAAATTCCTGAAATATATTATCCCCTCGCTAATTATTATTATTATCTAATATGTAAGCGTCGTTAATATTTATAAAAAGAGCATTTCCTTAAAAAAGTTCCAATAGGATAAGAAACCTCCTGCATATTACAATATTCGCGAACAGACCAAAATTTATACTTATTTTCAGCCATATCGCCAAACTCTTTTGAGAGGACAAAACTGATTTAAATGGGACTATAGAGTTTCTATGCAAAACATAGATTTGGAATCAGCTCCGCAATCCTTAAACTCAATAGCTTTTCCTTTTATTATTGAAACCATTTCTTTATTTTACAAGGTCCATTAAAAAATGTATCCCAGTGGTCTAGCAAGACCACCAGGAAGACAAAAACGCTTAAGGTAATGAGTCCCAAATTAAGGGTAATTAAACAATTTTACCGGAGTAATGGCGAATCACAGGAAAAAAAATCAAAAAATGTGAAAATTAACAAAACTTTCTTTTATTTGGTTTAGGTGAATAATAATACTATTTCCTAATAAATATACGAAAGTATGCTGTATAGTTAGTTTAGTGCTTTCTAAATCTATAATAACTTAAATCGTTTTTAAGCTTCCAACATAAATTATCTTATGATCTTTGAATTATAACATAAATATGTGTCGGTTAGTTTTTAATTTTTTAGTATAATTCTCTAAATGAGCGATAGAAAAAATATACGTTCATTTCTATTCGTTTGATGATATAAGTTGACCTATCTTATCTACTTAGACTAGAAAGTGATATGCGGTTACTACCATCTCTATGATTTGCTTCATAGTACACTTTGTTACTTCCTGTCTTTCAATATGAATATTTCTTCTGTTTTTGTTTTCTCTAATAATATCACAAAATATTGATAAAAGAAAGCCTCAAGCCATGAAAATTCTTAGTTCACCTTTGGAGCTGTCATCAAGATCTTCAAAAATCAGGAATGAATATCCAGTTTAGTTTATCTGAAATTCAAATTAAAAAGCTTAATGCTACGATTGAAGTATCTTACTTTAATGCATCATAAAATTGTCCAAAAACATAAATGGGACATCATTGCAAAGAATCTGATTATTCCTTGTGCATACGAGATCTTTTGCAATGTATATGGTGATGAAGCCTAGAAACTTAGTGACATCTCTTTCAAACAACACAATTCCATGAAGAATCGACGATATGGCAGGCAACACATATTCTGTACCAAAATAAATTAAACTAATATCTATTCCATTCCCTAAAGGTTCTCAACCTTTTTCCCGTTAAGTGCCCCTTAATTATTATAAGACAACCTACATTCTATCCGAATTCCAAATAATCTGACATCGAACAGAATGGAAATTTAGTGACTAACTCAACATACAATGGTTCTGAGAATATTATCAAATGATTCAAATTCAAAGTAACATTAATATGCAGGAGTGAAACAGTATTTTCTTAAGTATCGATCATTACTGAACTTTGATGTAAAAGCTGTGCCTGTTTGCAGGGGCGCACATCCGGGGGGCGACCGCCCCCCCCCCCCCCCCCCAATGTGTTTTCAGGGGGGGGGGGGGGGGGGCGAAAATGACCTTCGCCCCCCAATAATTTTCTATAAGTAAGAGTTGCTGCTTGTTTATAAAACATGTATGATGATCGCTAGAAGGAATGCAGACCTTCGAATCAATCAAACATCATGCCAAGCTGCTCTGAAATTCCTATCGAACATATTTTATAGACGATGCGTGAGAGCTATATAATAATAATCCATTGGTTCAATATGCACACAGGTCACAGAGCAAACACATGTTGATGATCCACTAGATTTTCTCATCTTCTGTCACAGTGATTCTATTTCTCTTTCTGTCTCCTTTGTTTTCCCTTCCGCTTTCTCTGCTAAAACTCAATCATTCACTCAAGCTCTCATTCTCTCTCTTCTTTCATTCAGCCGCCCTCTTCTCTTATTAAGCTCTCCTATCTTTCAGCTCTCTTCTTTTCAGTGACGTAGCTAGGCTGGGGCATGAGGGGCCGTGCCCACACTCCTATGTACCGCATGGTGCCCCCATGCATCTTATGCGATATCAGTTTTTGAAAATTTCTCCAATAAAAGGATCAAAAAAGTAAATAATGTTGCGCAAGTTTTTTGTTTTTAAATTGTGCCCCTTCTATTAACTTTTTTTCTGGCTACACCACTGCTTCTGTCTAATTTGCATTTAGAGTTAAATTAAAATAGTTTTCAATCGTTACAATTTTATATCAATGAATATTGTTAGACTCGCGCTAAGAATTTTTTTTCAACAAAAGTCATACCCTTTATCCCTACGTTTGTTACATTTTGTAACATTTGAAAACTTTAATTTTTTCAAGTCAAGAAATTTTTTTCAATATTTATTTGGGAATGAATATTTTGACTATCTATTCAGTTTAAAAGCAAGAATGCTCTATTTGCTTAATATTTGAGCAGAGATATTTTTTATAATGTTCGATTGTTAAATTTTATAAGTAACACTGTACATAATTAATTAAATCTTTTTTTTTAAGAAAATTTGTTGATTATTATAATAAAAATATAATATCGAAACAAAATGTTTCAGTTGTTTAAAATGTGCTTGATCTATTTATGACAGCTGTCAGAATTTTATTGGTAGACAAATATTAAAAAAAAACGCAATGATTTCCTTTTCTCGTATACTTTGATTTATGTTAGTTTGGGCCTCGGACATTTCGCCCCATTATTTTCATAAGACAGTTCGTCCCATGGACAAATTCGCCCCATTATTTTCATAAGACAGTTCGTCCCATGGACAATTCGCCCCATTTTTTTCATAAGACATTTTGTTTCATGGACAATTTGCCCCGTTATTTTCATAAGACATTTTGTCCCATGGACAATTTAAAAAAATTTAGAGATAAAATGATTAATTTGAAATAATTTAATAGAGATAAAATAAACAAGAATATAAAATTTAAAAATTTTACACATAATAAGCAAAGATGGATGAAACTAATAGCCTATGAGACAATTTGCCCCCTGGGCGAATTATCTATGGGGCCAAATGTCTTTCGACCATTAGTTTAAATAATTTTTTAATTATAAGGGTTAGCTACAAACGTTGGCTTTTGCTGCTTATAAAAACTTGAAAATATCAAATATACTCTCATTCTTTATGCCTCCTATTATTTTGAAATTATTCTAAGAACAGACGGTTCCATTTTAAAATAGTGAAAATTGCTTTATTAGTTTATTTTGTTTCCTTTCTCTCTTATGTTAATTATGTAGCAAATTTTCCAATTTTGAGTAAAAGGTAAGGTGCAGCGGGTGTATTTTCATTTACCAGGCACTGATGTACCGCTTATGTCAAACTATGAACAAATTCGTATCGATAAGGAATCGAAACCAGAGGCTTCCGTGCTGAGTCCATCATCTCAACCAACCTGTCATGCCACCCAAAGAATATGCTGTAGGGGATACGTCAAATTAGTTTTCAAAAAACTTAAGTTATGCTCTAAATTTTTTTTAGTTTTTTTGTAGCTCTATAACTTTTTCTGATGGACTTTTTTTCCTTAAAAGTTATTAAAAAAGGCAAATCATTGCAAAATGTTAAAAGTTATTTTACTTTTTGTAGATTTTTGTAGCTTGTATCAATTTAGCTTTTAAACTATTTTTGAATGATGCTGAGTAAAATGAAATAATGCGATCTTAATTTTTTGTTTTATTTTTGTTTGCACAATTATAACTTCATTTTATACCCTTGCCCCTGAATCAATCACATTTTTTCATATAAACATCGCAGGGTGTCTAGTAGACTCTTTGCCTTTAGACTACATTCACTCATAAAACTATCCAACCTTCAGTTATTTGTTTTCTCTATGAATCAAATATCCCTTGATCAATTCCTATAATGTGCTTGGTAGACTACTTCATTTTTCAAATAAAAAGCCTATTCCACCCCCTAACAATTTTGTATCTTTTTAAACTAGTTTATATTCGATGGATGTAGGTAAAAATGCCCCCAATTAAAAAGTAGGAAAAAATGCCCCCTAATTTTTGATTTTTATGATTTTTTTAAATTATATAAATATTTTTATTTGGTACCACGAAAGGCTAAATTTCTAAAATTTCTTAATCTATAGGGTTTTTTTCTTTATAAAGTTCTTGAAAACAATAGCAAAGGTGCAGATTTGTGGGAATGTGTTCTTAAAATCAGTTAAAACACAAATTATATTTAGAAAGTGTTCTGATACACACAAAGTCGAAAAATATTTGCTGTTTTAGAAATTTTTTTTTGTATTTAAAAAATTTTCCTATGCTGAGTTTTTTAGTTTACTTTAATTAAATTTTAAATGTTTTAGATGAAAAGTTAACTTTTTGTTTTTTTACAAAAAAATCTTTATTTCACATATCTTTTTAAAAAAAAATTTTTTTTAATTTTAATTAATAATTTTTTGAAATTTTTTGTGTTGGGGCATTTTTTTCGGTTGCATTTTTACTGGGGGTTCCTACTTTTTAGGCAGTTTTTTCTACGCACCATATTCGATATGCAAATTTAATTAAAATATTTTCGCTGGAAGTATAGTATTAAAATTCACCAAATTTGTAAAAAAAAAATATAAAGTAGTCTTATAAATTTAGGTATGCGCTGAATACACTCTATTTTAAACGATTGCTTGAATATTTGGTCTCCCGTGGCATTTCTAGACCACTAATTTTGAAAATTGCAACAAAAAAATTTCGCCCCCCCCCCCCAATAATTTTGAGGATGTGCGCCCCTGCCTGTTTGTTACAAACAAGTTTCCCAATTCGGGGAGTAATATTAGACAGTCACACTGGTAGATCATGCTCTACATTATGTCGTGATCGATGTTTAGTTTTCATGTTCAACAGCGTTGAAAATATTTGCTCAAACAGGTAAGTTAAGTACTAGGGAACATACCAAAGAGTTCAAACCTATTTCAGATACAACAGGATAAATCTCACTTATTTTTAACAAGAACCTGGTGAGGGAAAGTGTTTCAAATGCATCTTTTGCAACAGATTCGTTCACCAACTCCAAGAATTCTCCTTGCATGTCATATAGGAGAAGGTGCACATTTACAATGAAGAGATTTCTAATAAATTTTAATTCCGTTTTACCGAATTTAGGAAAGTAAGACTGCAGCTCAATCCGCAGAGAAGCTAGATGTGATTGCGCATCTAGTTTTTCAGTGTTTTTACTTTTATCAAGTGCCTCCCAAGGTGTTTATACATGCTAGGATTTCCTTGGAGATAAGTTAAATGAGTTGAGGCGTAAAAATATGACAGTCAGGTAGGCCAGCTTCTGAAACCATTGATTGCCTGACAATTTTATAGTGGACTCAAGTGACTTTGTCTTGGTTACCACATTTCCAACCGAACCTTAGTGTGAAGTAATAACACTTCTTGGTCACTTTCAAACTCTTGCTACAGTGGGGAAAATAGTCTTGTATTTTAGGGTACTTGATTTGATGACATTAACCATGTGCACAACATCAAGTACTGATTTCAAATGAGATGAGAGTTTTAGTTCCTCGAAACCTTGATAGATGGCCAAGCATTGCTGGTGCTCAGTCTTTTCTGCATGCATATACATTATTCCAAATCAGTCTTTCTCTCTGTAAAAACAATTAGACTTTATTGAAATATCTTAACCGCTTGTAATCGAATTCAAGGTATGACAGAACAAGAAATCCTTTGAAATATTGCCCATTGACTTATCGTACAAATACAAGAAGTTGAGCACAAGCAGCAAGGTCAGTCGACTCATCAAGATGGATTGCTAATTTCCCCAAAGTTGTTCAATAGACAATAAAAAAAACACTAATATATCCCAGGTAAGCAAACAAAATGTGCTGGATTACATTTTGCACACACTTTCTCTCTCTCTTTGCAAATTTAATTATTGTAAATTTAGAAAACAGTGAGATTGAGCGAAAAAAATGCAATACAACAAATTTCATCATCCACAACTATTTAAAATATTTTTTCGTCAGCCATCTATGTACCCCTGGAAATCTTGTGAACCCAATGGGGTTCGCAAACCTCAGGTTCAGAAACATTACCACTGGTTCTCAAACTTTTTTTTGGTGTACCCCTTCATGGCTACTCGATAAAAGATAACCCTATTCTATTTTTCACTAATAAAAAAGTAAAGGTATTCTATAATAAACAAAAAATAGTATATAATCAAGCTTTAATTTTAAATGAGAAAAAGCAATAACGTAGAGCTGTTCACCAGAGTAATGGGTACTTTATAGCAATATAATTTTTTCCATATGGTGTACTAGCCATCTTTGAATTTTGCCCACGTTATTTCTGCAAAGATTATGTCAATAGAGACAAAACAAAAACAAATTAACTACGAAAAAAAATAAAACTCAAGTTGGTATATTCATTATGAGTAGGTCACTAAATCGAGCTTACATATTTTCCAAATATTCACTATATAATGCAATATCTTCATCGTACAAATCGCTGCTAACAAAGGCCAAACAAGGAAACTTCAAATGCAGAGAAATGTGTGTCTCTTAAGATTGGCTTCAAAACCGTAATAGTACTTTCAATTAATAGGTAAGTAAAGAGCTAATGGTTGACCACTAGTTGGTTAAGCTAATGAATTGGTTTGCTTCATGGACAACTAAAATATCACCGTGGAACTCCAATTTGTTATATTTTGCGAATTTTTTTAAATAAAATTTATTGTGATTTTCAGTTTTATTTAGTTATGTAGAATACAGATTGTAAAAGGATAAATTAAACTTACTAGAATAGATAAAAAAAACTGAGCTATATATGAAATTAGCAGAACATTTATTTTTGTATTAAAAAATTACAGGTATTATCTAACAAAACATTGGCCCTGATAGAGCCATCCCCATTCGCCCCTTTTTAAAAACTTAGAATCGCCATTGCTTAATTGTCTGGTAACATAGACTTAGTCTGAAATTAAAGATTTTGAAAATACTGTTGCAGCTCTTAACTTAAATTGAAGTTACTTTTTATATCTAGCTAATTTGTGATCAGATTCATTTTGATCCAGCAAAACAACAAATTTCAATTTGATCATAATAGTATTTTAGCCGTTCCATAAAAGAGTAATGAATATTTTATATCAATTGCTAATATACAGCAAATTTGGCAATGCATTTATTGATAAAATAGTTAAAATTATTTATAGGAATTAAGGCCTTTTGAATATCCTCGCGTTTTAAGATTTATTATATTTAGTTTTTTTTGTCGAATTAATGAACAGCTTTAACTAATAATTTTTTTCTGTAATTTAGTATCGTTTATTTTCCCAAATAAATTTCTTCATAAAAAAAAAGTTTAATTTTACAAAAATATTGAATCTTTTATATTTTTTAAAAACTGTTTTCCAAAGTTGCAGCCATTAAAATTAGAGAAAAGAGTGTTCAAAAATATAATAAATATAAATTTGATCTGATGAAATCTTTACGCCCCTTTTATGTTTTGTAAATATTTAAGCTTTAATTAATTTAATCATTAATAACATCTTTTACCACTTTTTACTTCAAGCCTGGCGCTTACCCTTGTATAAATGCCTACCAAGTACATGAAACTCCATTGTCTTAGTCACATGCTTGTTTTCTTCCTTACTATAAATTATAACTTCTGTTTTTTAATTTTCTTCCATACTAGAGTTTTTTGCGGGTGTTGATAAAATATGCGCACTGAAGTATTTTTAAGCGCATAATACAAAAATTAGTATAATGTTTGAAAAAAACTTGTAAAATTTTTTTCTGGTAGGTATGGCTAAAATGTGCCGAATAACTGAAAATAAATTATTTTGAGATCAGTTTTACGCAGTTTCAGATTAACATAGTAGCAGCTGCTGCAGGCCCTACGCTTTACAAGTGCCCCGCGCTTAGTTAAAAATTTTTTTTTTGACTTTTTGTAATACCTTTTAGTTTTCTTCAATTCTTCTTTTATATTTCTTCCTTAAAATAAATTTTTCCTCTTGAATTTTCTGGTATTTTACTTCCTGACTATCATTTGTAAATTTAATCGATCTGCTACAGGCCCCGTCCTTGGTAGTTCCGGCAGTGGTTTTACGAATAATATTAGTATATATTTTATTTAGTTGAAAAATAAAACTTTTTTGATGAGTAAAAAATTTTTTTTGTTTTCATTTGGATGGTTTATAACAGTTTTGTCCTAAAAAAATTATGTCAGTTTTATTTTAATATGGTTGAATTGATTGGGTTTCCTGCTTATTTTAAAACGTGCTAAGCCGAATGATGCTATTTATAATAGTGATTTGTTTACATCCTTAAAAAATATAGAGATGTCCTTATTATTATCGAATAATAAAGCACTAGAAAAACCAGAAAAATGTGTCAAATCTTATTCAAATATAGTTAGTAAGCTAGAGGGACGGGCTGAGGGTTTGATTATATAGTTAATTCTATTAATATCAAAACTAACATTGTTAAGCCTAACAAAGCAAAAATAATCTAGTTAAGACATTGTTTCTAAAATTAATCCTAAAGGGAACAATCTACAAGTATTAGATATAAAAGTAAAGAATAATGCAGCTTCTATTAAAGATGATAATAATAAGGAACAAAATACTATCATCAATGCTATTAAAAATAGTTTTGATATTGTTCCAAAGAAAATATTAAAATCCGGGGTTTTTTATCAAAGGTATTTCAAAAGATCTAAAGAGTGAAGAGCTGATTGATTCTATTAATACATGCAACTACATAATAGCTAGAGCTGGAGAAGTTAAATCAATAAAGCTATTGGAAAATAGTAGTTTTTGTTGAAGCTCTATAACTTTTTCTGATAGACTTTTTTTCCTTAAAAGTTATTATAAAAGGCAAATCATTGCAAAATGTTCACAGTTATTTTACTTTTTGTAGATTTTTGTAGCTTGTATCAATTTAGCTTTTAAACTATTTTTGAATGATGCTGAGTAAAATGAAATAATGCGATCTTAATTTTTTGTTTTATTTTTGTTTGCACAATTATAACTTCGTTTTATACCCTTGCCTCTGAATCAATAACATTTTTTCATATAAACATCACAGAGTGTCTAGTAGACTCTTTGCCTTTAGACTACATCACTCATATAAAACTATCCAACCTTCAGTTTTATTTTTTCTATGAATCAAATATCCTTTCATCAATTCCAGTAATGTGCCTGGTAGACTACTTCATTTTTCAAATGAAAAGCCTATTCCACCCCCTAACATCTTTGGATTTTTTTAAACTAGTGTATATTCGATGGTTGTAGGTAAAAATGCCCCAATTAAAAAGTAGAAAAAAATGCCCCCTAATTTTTGATTTTCAGGATTTTTTTAAATTATATAAATATTTTTATTTGGTACCGTTTTGAAAGGCTAAATTTCTAAAATTTCTTAATCTATAGGGTTTTTCTTTATAAAGTTCTTGAAAACAATAGCAAAGGTACAGATTTGTGGGAATGTGTTCTTAAAATCAGTTAAAATACAAATTATATTTAGAAAGTGTTCTGATACACACAAAGTCCAAAAATATTTGCTGTTTTATAAAAAAAAATTTTGTATTTAAAAATTGTCGTATGCTGAGTTTTTTAGTTTACTTTAATTAAATTTTAAATGTTTTAGATGAAAAGTTAACTTTTTTTTTTACAAAAAATCTTTTTCGGGGGCATTTTTTCCTACTTTTTAATTGGGGCATTTTTTCCTACTTTTTAATTGAGGGCATTTTTTCTGCGCACTATATTCGATATGCAAATTTAATTAAAATATTTTCGCTGGAAGTATAATATTTAAATTCACCAATTTTGTAAAAAAAAATATAAAGTAGTTTTATAAATTTAGGACTTTAGGTATGCGCTGAATACACTCAATTTTAAAGGATTGCTTGAATATTTGGTCTCCCATGGTATTTCCAGACCACTAATTTTCAAAATTGCAAAAAAAAAATTTCGTCCTTCAATAATTTTGAGGATGTGCGCCCCTGAATTAGAGTGGGATAGACGTCTTCAAACCCTTAATCTAAGGATTTTTGAATACGTACCTTGTATGAATAGTTTAAAACTTTTTTTTATTATAGAAAAATTAATCTCTTAGCCCTGCGACCAGAGGTTATTAGTCGGTAATTTTTCTTGCAAAAGTTTTCTTTGTCGGATAGATAAAGCAAATGTCATCATGTAGATTTGGTTGTGATGCAGTTGAAGATACTGATCATTTACTTTTTAAATGTGAAAAGATGTGTGATAAGTGAGACACTTTCATAATTAAATGTATTAGAAGAAATGGCATAAGGATAAACTCTCTAAAAGAAGTTTACCAAAAGCCTCAACTCATTCACTACCTTACTGAATATATTAAGAAAATTGAATTTTTACTGTTTAGTATCTAATTTTGGTGTATTAGCTTTGCTGAATATTTTCCTCGCTATATAAAATATAAATTTTTATTTTTTTTTATATGTCAGGAAACGGCAATCTATGTGGTCTCAAGATTTTAAGCTCCACGCCAGCTAACAAAACCTTAGCCTTTTATAAACTGTGTCAAACAACAACAACAACAGTTTTATTTAACACAAGTTTAATCCAGTTTATTTAAAATTTTTACTTCGTTATTTTCCGTGAATTCAAAATAAAAGTTTGTGGAAATTAAATTTATAAAATAAAACTGATACACAAATTTTGAATTCTAGGAAAATAACGAAGTAAAAATATTAAATAAAAAACTGGATTAAACTTAGGAAAAAAATTAAAAAAAGAAAATAAACCATCAGAATTTAAACAAAAAAATTTTTTACTCATTTAAAAGTATGATTTTTAACTTAATAAAATATATACAAAAGTAACTGTAAAACTGCCTTCCGGGCAAAATGAGCTGACAGAAAAGCTTACAAGAAAAACTATAATAGATCTCAAAATAATTTATTTTCAGCATCTTATTATAAATCTAAATTATATTATTTAATCATAAAATAGATTAATTTTTAAATTAATCTGACATTTAATCTTCACTCGGCAGATTTCAGTAATACCCTTTTTTTCTTTAATCATAACATCTTATCCAAGTTATTTTATGTACAAAATTTTAAATTTTGAAAGATCTATGTAAATCCTAAATCAGGGGCGCACATCCTCAAAATTATTGTCTGGAAATACCACGGGAGACCAAACATTCAAGCAATCCTTTAAAATATAATGTATTCAGCGCATACCTAAAGTCCTAAATTTATAAGACTACTTTATATTTTTTTTTTACAAAATTGGTGAATTATACTATGCTTCATGCGAAAATATTTTAATTAAATTTGCATATCGAATATGGTGCGCAGAAAAAATTCCCCCAATTAAAATGTAGGAAAAAATGCCCCCGAAAAAAATGCCCAAAACAAAAAATTTCAAAAAATTATTAATTAAAATTTTTAAAAAAGATATGTCAAATTAAGATTTTTTGTAAAAAAAAACATTTAAAATTTAATTAAAGTAAACTAAAAAACTCAGCATACGACAATTTTTTAAATACAAAACAAATTTTTATAAAACAGCAAATATTTTTGGACTTTGTGTCAGGGGCGCACATCGGGGGGGGGGGCGATATTCCCACAAATCTGCACCTTTGCTATTGTTTTCAAGAACTTTATAAAGAAAAAAACCCTATAGATTAAGAAATTTTAGAAATTTAGCAATTCAAAACGGTACCAAATAAAAATATTTATATAATTAAAAAAAATCAAAAATTAGGAGGTATTTTTTCCTACTTTTTAATTGTGGGCATTTTTTCCGGCGGCATTTTTATCTACAACCATCGAATATACATTAGTTTAAAAAAAAATCTAAAATTGTTAGGGGGTGGAATAGGCTTTTCATTTGAAAAATGAAGTAGTCTACCAGGCACATTACAGGAATTCATGAAAGGAAATTTGATTCATAGAGAAAACAAATAAATGAAGGTTGGATAGTTTATATGAGTAAATGTAGTCTAAAGGCAAAGAGTCTACTAGACACCATGCGATGTTTATATAGAAAAATGTGATTGATTCAGGAGTAAGGGTATAAAATGAAGTTATAATTGTGCAAACAAAAAATTAAGATCGCATTATTTCATTTTACTCAGCATCATTCAAAAATAGTTTAAAAGTTAAATTGATACAAGCTACAAAAAGTAAAATAACTGTTAACATTTTGCAATGATTTGCCTTTTATAATAACTTTTAAGGAAAAAAAATCTATCAGAAAAAGTTATAGAGCTTCAACAAAAATTAAAAAACTTTAGAGCATAATTTAAGTTTTTGAAAACTAATTTGACGTATCCCCTACAGCATACTCTATGGGTGGCATGTCAGGTTGGTTGAGATGATGGACATAGCACGGAAGCCTCTGGATTCGATTCCTCATCGATAGGAATTTGTTCATAGTTTGACATAAGCGGTACATCAGTGCCTGGTAAATGAAAATACATACGCTTACCTTACATTTTACTCAAAATTGAAAAATTTGCTACATAATTAGCATAAGAGAGAAAGGAAACAAAATAAGCTAATAAAGCAATTTCACTATTTTAAAATGGAACCATCTGTTCTCAGAATAATTTCAAAATAATAGGAGGCATAAAGAATTAGAGTTTATTTGATATTTTCAAGTTTTTATAAACAGCAAAAGCCAACGTTTAAGTAGCTAGCCCTCATAATTAAAAATTATTTAAATAACGGTCGACAGACATTTCGCCTCATAGACCATTTGCCCTTTGACAAATTGTCTCACAGGCTATTAGTTTCATCCATCTTTGCTTATTATATGTGTAAAATTATTTAAAAATTTTATATTCTTGTTTATTTTATCTCTATTAAATTATTTCAAATTAATCAATTTATCTCTTAATTTTTTAGAATTGTCCACGAGACAAAATGTCTTATGAAAATAACGGGGCAAATTGTCCATGAAACAAAATGTCTTATGAAAAAAATGGGGCGAATTGTCCATGGGACGAACTGTCTTATGAAAATAATGGGGCGAAATGTCCGAGGACCAACTAACATAAATCAAAGTATACGAGAAAAGAAAATCATTGCGTTTTTTTGAATATTTCTGTCTACAAATAAAATTCTGACAGCTGTCATAAATAGATCAAGTACATTTTTAAAAACTGAAACATTTTGTTTCGATATTATATTTTTATTATAATAATCAACAAATTTTCTTAAAAAAAGTGATTTGATTATGTACAGTGTTAGTTATAAAATTTAACAATCGAACATTATAAAAAATATCTCTGCTCAAATATTAAGCAACTAGAGTATTCTTGCTTTTAAACGGAATAGATAATCAAAACATTCATTCCCAAATAACTATTGAAAAAAATTTCTTGACTTGAAAAAATTAAAGTTTTAAAATGTTAAAAAATATAGAAAACATAGTGATAAGATTTTGTTGAAAAAATATTCTTAGTGCGAGTCTAACAATATTCATTGATATAAAATTGTAACGATTGAAAACTATTTTAATTTAACTCTAAATGCAAATTAGACAGAAGCAGTGGTGTAGTCAAAAAAAAGTTGATAGAAGGGGCACAATTTAAAAACAAAAAACTTGCGCAACATTATTTATACTTTCTTGATCCTTTAATTGGAGAAATTTTCAAAAACTTATATCGCATAAGATTCATGGGGGCACCATGCGGTGAATAGGAGTGTGGGCACGGCCCCTTATGCCAGCCTAGCTAGCTCACTGGAGAGAAGAGAGCTGAATGAGATAGGAGAGCTTAACAAGAGAAGAGGGCTTGAATGAAACAAGAGAGCTTGAATGAGCTTGAGTGAATGATTGAGTTTTAGCAGAGAAAGCGGAAGAGAAAAACAGAGGAGAGTGAAGGAGAAATAGAATCACTGTGACAGAAGATGAGAAAATCTAATGGATCATCAACATGTGTTTGCTCAAAAATACTACAAAGAGGAGACACTGTGATAAACATTGCTTACTTATTGTGTGCATATTGAAGCAATGGATTATTATTATATAGCTCTCACGCATCGTCTGTAAAATATGTTCGATAGGAATTTCAGAGCAGCTTGGCATTATGTTTGATTGATTCGAAAGTCTGCATACATGTTTTATGAACAAGCAGCAACTCTTACTTATAGAAAATTATTGGGGGGGGGGGGGGGGGGGGGGCAAAGGTCATTTTCGCCCCCCCCCCCTAAAATAAATGTTTTTATTTTATTTTGATTTCTTGAAAATTTTCAGATCTCCGTATTCAATTTGTGTTTGTATGTTTTACTTCAAAACTTGTGCCAGAAGCAAAATGGTTTATTTTTAATTATTTTTTATGAAAACATAACACACGCAATTCAATATGTCTTTATGTTTGTTTTTTTACGTGACAATGCTTTATTTCACAAAATAATAAACAATTTTATAAGAACTTTACAATTTTACATGCTATTTTTTCATCTCAATTTTTCCAATCAGATAAAGTTCAAAGAGTGGAAGATTGAGGTTTTTTTTGGATAGGCATCTCGATAAGTCCTTGTCCTCCTTTTTTCCCAAATCAATCGACTTATATTTCTCTTTTGTGAAATATGTGTTTTATTACTAATTCTTTCATTTTTTTAAATATTGATATCAATAAATATTTTTATTAATTTTTTTTTGAAAAGTAGAAGAAGAAGAAGAATTTATTAGCATAAAATAATCTCATAAAAAAAATTTCACATTTGAGAATATGCTTGTATTTCAAGGGTCAGAAGACCGTAACAGAAATACTAAAAAAAAAGAAAACATTAAAATATTTTTTTTAATTGTTCATAAATGTTAAATCAACAATTAAACATAGTTAAAAATGAAATTGATATAAAAAAATTTTAATAAAAAAATCAAATTATATTAAATCATCACAAAATTGATTCAATCTTGTTTCAATAAATATTCATTCAGGCGTCTTTTCAATGTTGAAAGTGAAATATTCATAATTTGAAAATCTTGCAAATATTCATTCCAGATTTTAGTTATACGAAACTTCAAACTTGACTGCGTGGATTTCAAGCGATATGATGGTATCTGCAAATTATACATATATCTTGGGGAAAAACGTTCTGAATCATGATTGAATGTGAAAAAATTGCTTATGGCCACAGGCAAATATCCATTATAAAATTTCCAAGCCACAATACAAAGTTGTTTGATATAAATTTCTTTTATATTGAGCAAGTTGTTACTTTTAAAAATTGAAAGAGTATGCGCTCGGAATGTCAGATTGGATACCAATCTTATGCATTTTTTTTGAAGAGTATGCAAACTTGAGAGGTCCACAAAGCCCCAATAGACCAAACTATAGGAAAGATGAGGCAAAACTAGTGATCTATATATATCCAGTTTAATTTTCGATGGGAGTGATCTGAATCGATATAAAATACCAATTACAATACTAACTTTAGTGCAAATGTGTTTAATGTGTAGATTCCAATTCAATTTTTCACTCAAGATTAAACCTAAATAATTATGAGATAATGATAAATGCAAATTGAGATTTTTCAAGAAGGTAGGCTGAGCATTTTTCTTAGAAAAAAACATATGAACAGTTTTAGAGTTATTAATTCCAAGTTCATTCACTGTACACCAACCAAAAACTTTATTGACATTTTCTCTATAAACAGACTCAATTGTTTTATTCTGAGCCAGAGAAACATTTAGGAGAAATGAATAAGGTATAAGAATAGTCAAATCATCAGCAAAAGCTAAAAACTCTAACGAAGCGTTTGATTGAAATATGTCATTAATATAAATTAAAAAAAGGAAGGGACCCAAAACAGAACCCTGAGGTACTCCTCTGGATACATGAATCAAATTTGAATAACTATCATTCGCAAACACTGCTTGTTTTCTGAATGACAAATATGATTTAAAAAGTTTCAAAGTTCTTTCATCAAATCCATACTTTTCCAGCTTGAATAAAAGTTTTTCATGTGATACTGAGTCGAACGCTTTTGATAAATCTAGGAACAATGCTAAAATATAATCTCCAGAATCAAGATATTCATAAATTGATGTCAAGAAAATGAATGTGCAAACGTAGAGAAGAATTTTTCCTAAAACCGAACTGCTTTGAATTGAAGAGATTGTTTTGATCAAAATGATGAATTAATTGCTTGAGAATAATTTTTTCAAAAGTTTTGAAATTATGCTAATCAAAGAGATTGGAGGATAATTGTTGATGTCGTGTCTCTCACCTTTTTTTTTGTAGACAGGTATGCACTTACTAATTTTAAGACATGATGGAAAGAGTGAATTTTGCTTGCACGAATTAAAAGCTAAAAATAGTGGATATGCTATTTCATTTTCAATGAGTTTTAGGTGATAAGAAGAAATTCCATAAAAATCTTCACTTTTACTATTTTTAATGGCAATGAGCACTTCCTCCAGAGTGATTTCTTCAAGTCTAAACTTCGAACTTTGAAAAGGAATGTAATTTTTCATTTCAGAAAAAAGATGATTGAGGTACAGGGCTAATAAATGAATTATTTATGAAATCACATAGATTTTGTTCAATGATTTGAGAATTATCTTTTAGAATTAAAGATGAATCTTCATTCTTTTTAATCAATTTATTAATATTCTTCCAAACTTCTTTGCTATTTTTGTTTTCAAACAATCGTGCATAGAATTTTTCTTTTAAACTTCTCGTCATCTGTTTTACTTGTTGACAAAAGTGAGCATGTTGATTTTTTAAATCATAATTTATTTTATATTCACGGGTTCTTTTAATTTTAAAAATACTTTATCCCTTTTCTTTATTAGAGTCAATAATTCTTCATTTGCCCATTCAGCAAATCTTTCTTTATACTTATTGGAATTTTTTGTACTTTTTTAGCTTGATTTGCACAATAACTTAAACAATGATTAATTGTGTAAATCATATTTTCTGGATCAGACTCACTTGGAAAGTACCAACAAATTGAACGTAATAGATTCTGAAAAAAACTCTTATCAAATATGATTCTGGGAGATTTCTCATTTTTATGCAATTGATTTCGAAAGCTATGTTCAATGGTTGTAAAAATTGGAATATGGTCTGAAAAGGATGTTTGTATATTGTATCCCTTAAATTTTTTCTCACTTGATACAAATATATTATCTATCAATGTAAATGCTTGGTATCTCGTTGGTTTGGTGATTGAAGGTACGAAATGGTGTTGCATAAGCAAATTCAAAAAAAAGGAAGAATAATTCTTATTATTATATTCGAGGAGGTTAATATTAAAATCACCAAGAATAATTGATCTGTTATTATTGTGTTTGTTTTTCATCAAAAAAGTTTGAAAATTTTCAAAAAATTCATCCATATAATCGCTACCAAAAAGAAGCAATCGGTAAATATTGTGAAAAGATAAAATATTTGAAAAACCAGAAGTTAAGCTAATGGAAAAAACTTCATAAAGATTTGACGAAAATTCACTATCCAAAATGTCAACTTTATACTGTTCTTTAACGAAAAAGCATAAGCCTCCATGTTGTGAAATTCTCTTCGGTTGAGAAAAAAACATGTAACCAGGTATATCATATGTAATATCATCCAACATCCAAGTTTCTTGCAAGGCTAAGACATCAATGTAAACATTGTTTCTTTTTAATTGTTTTAACATTAATTCAATATGATTGAATTTGCTCGAATAGATTGAACATTCATTGATAATATGTTAAAATTGAAAAAATCAGAAGATTTATCTTCATTTAATTTTAAAATATCAGATTTATGTAAATGAACATCATAACTTTTATCATAATTATCAAAAAGCAAATCTGTTAAATCGAATGATTCGTCAACCATTAAAAAGTAATATATCCAATTCATTCATTTTTTTTATCAACAAATCATCGTATATTTTTTTCTTAAGAGGGCATTCTTTTGAAAATGGGTGATGATCAGCTTGCATTCCTTTATCTTTGCAATTTTTGCAAGTTGTTATTTCTGAAGAACATTTCGTGTATTCATGATCTTTATCTCCACAAAGAGAACAATATTGTGATTTTGATTTACATAAACTTTTAAAGTGTCCTAGTTTAAGACAATTTGAACACTGCTTTACACGCGGTAAAGTAGGGATTATTGGATATGATGAAAATTCAATATATACTTTACCTGCTTTTAGCACTTTAGTTAAAGCTTGTTTATCAAATTCCACATCAATTCCATAATGGTATTTATTGGAATTGAACTTATATTTTTCTACTGAAATATCTTCAACTTTAATATCATTTTGTGATGATATTTTTTCATTTATTTCGTTCATTTCTATGAAATTTGGAACTTTTTTGAAGGTTAATTTGGGAACTATATTTTCAAGTTGCGTTGTCTTAAATTTTTCCTTCAATTCATCTTCGATTTTATTGCGGCACTTTGTAGAGGAAGCCTCAATTAACAGCTTTTTGGATTTTAAAACTTTAATTTTATTTATATTACATTTAGACTTCAAATTTTCATGCAGAAATATTTCAGCCTCATTTTTTACCAGATAAAAATTCTTGATTTGGTTCCACAACTATACAATTTTTGGTACAAAATTTTTTTGGTTTATCACTTTTCTTGCTTATTATTTCAGCAAAAGACAACTTTTGTTGAACTCTAGGTGTTTTAAGCTCTTCAACTTGTTCACTGAGTTTTTTGATAATTGAGTTTTGTTCATCAATTTGTGATTTCAAATCTTTTACTATATCAAAAATCTCTTTAATCGAACTTCGATTTTTATTTCTGCATTCGGTGCAATGCCAAAGAAAACCATGCTGGCTAAATTTATCAAGTGTTTTGAAAAAACTTTTATTGAAATTTTGACAATCAAAACATTTCCACTCAAAACAATTATCACATTGGATCATCTCTTCGGTTAAAATAGAACATTGAGAACACTTATAGGTTCCCGCGTCCTTATATTCACCATCACTCATAAACGAGCAGTTATTAAATTCAAAACCTCAAAAGGTATAAATTAAAACGTAAATTCAAAAGATTTAAAGATAATACTTATCGGATTAATTGAAGAAACTGATACCTTTCCAGACTAAGAATCATAAATATATTTTATCAGCCATTTTATAATTAGATGAAAAATCGTTCTTAGATTAGAAAGAAAAAAATAGAGGAATTTGGGAAGATGTTGTAAGGTATTTATTTCTATGTTAAACAATCAGGTTTTTTCGTACATATATAAAATTTGTAATTGAAAAGTATTTTCATAAATTGTTTATATTTTTACCAATAATTGTGTTAGTTGTTTATTTTTCGAGTGAATTTTATTTTTATTTTTTTCTCTTTTTGTTTCTTTTTTTTTTGTTCCAGTACATATTCACTTCTTCTCTCAAAAATCCTCGTTTTCTGTTGTTTTTGCTTATTTTAAAAATGGCGAATATTTTTTACTCCAAGTAAAATATCAACAAATGAGACCTTTTATTAATAATACATTTATTAATTTGAGCTAAAATGATTCTCTTCCAACAATTCTCACTTTGTTCTTTTACACACCAAACCTAACCCTCTTCTTTTCGCACCCTTTACTCTCTCCCATCACACCCATTAGCCATCTTTTCTGATTTCTCCCAATCGCTAATTCTTGCTATATCCACACTGCCAGCAACATATACTTTGATTATCTCAACCGATTGCAACGCTGGATCACACATCTGGGACCACAAAGAAAATCCACGAGGACAACAAGTCATCAATTTCTTATACTCTCACAATCTATATCTAAACCTTACATACCAACGTTCTTATAACAACGAACAATACACATCTCACATTGACCTCACAATAACTACATCAAATACTCTC
Organism: Nectonema munidae; assembly: GCA_030549495.1. Taxonomy (NCBI): domain Eukaryota; kingdom Metazoa; phylum Nematomorpha; class Nectonematoida; family Nectonematidae; genus Nectonema; species Nectonema munidae. Next base: position 307,860 of record JAUIRK010000860.1, on the reverse strand, counting down.
AATCTAATATTTAATTGGTCGATCTCCGACATCCTATCAGCATCAGATCACTTCATCATAATTTTCAACTTCTCATTAACACTACAACTATCAAAAACTATAACAACACCCTAAAAAAAACACCACTCAATGGCTCACGTATGTCAACACTCTCAACATCTCACTCCCAACATTACCATCTCTCTCCTCACCTTCATCCATCCATAAAGCGGCACTATCCCTCAATGATCATGTTTCACATTTTATCTTCTCCTCTACTCCTATCAACCCATTTCCTAAAAGAAGACACGTTTTTTTCTGGACATCTGAACTGAATGTGTTAAGAAACAAACTGAAACGCATTGTCAAAACCCTAAGAAATATTTCCATCATTTCTAATTTCTAAGAATCATTTCTATCCATTCTGCTGCTAAAAAAGAATACAAACAGACAATACGTCAGACTAAAAAGAACTGATGGGGAAAATTCACCAGCCAGTACTCAAACAATCCATGGAACATCATCAATAGTCTAACTAAAAAGAAAAAAACCTTTTATTCTCCTAGAAACAATACTTCTCTGCTCATCCGATCATAACTCAACATACCAGAAAACTCCTTCAGAGACTACTTAACCTCAAACTTACTCCTAAATTCTCACATCACTATCATTAACAACTTACGTTTCAAAACATTTCTAACGCACAATCATTTATCCTCTATAGAAGAATGGCAGATGTCCATATCTTCATCTCAAAATGCACTAATTTCCTCTTTACCACACATAAGCACAATACACACAACTTACAAAAACAAAAAATTTACACCACCGCGTTCAACTATTCGTTGTCTATCAGGCCACTGCCCATGCAAGGCATATTTCTTCCGAATTAAAGCTAGCGAAAATCCATATTGTCGTTTCGGATGCGACACAAAAGAAACGCCATAACATCTCATCTTCACATGTCAAATCTTCTCTTATGATCTTCTAATTTGCTGCTTTTCTTTACTTAATAGATCTTCTATTACACCCAACATTACTAAAATCCTTAGCAACCCTCATTGACACCATTGAAACAACTCTCACCATCGTTGATAACCCTATGAAAAACTAATCTGCCTTTCATTTCAATTTTTAGAATAACATTCGTAACTCCTCCCTATCTCTACCAACATCCCCATCCTTAACCAACTCTCAAGCTTAGGGAAGCATATCAGCACACTTTGGAAAGTGCTTTGAGATCTACCCACCTTATTGTTTTTTAGTTTTTTAATAATATTTTCTTAAATTACTGATTATCTATAGCTTTTTTTAATAGTTTGAGGTTAGGTCTTTTTTCATATCAAAAAATATCTCGAAAATTTTTCTAATAATGCTTAAAACACCCAATTATTTAATAAAATAATGTATAAATCGAGCATAAATTCGATTTAATAAATTTAAAAAACTTTTAAAGTACAATATATTTTTCAAAAATTTTTTAACTTTAAATCCAAAAGAAAGCTTAGATTTGGGTAGCTTGGGTCAATTGTACTGTTAAAAAATATTCAAAAAACTCTCATAAAAAAGTTAAAAAAAAAAATTTTTTTTTTGTATAAAGATATTTTTTAAGTTTTCCGGAGTTTTTAAAAAAAATTGTTTTTTATTTAAATTGGCTAATGCAATTGGAAAATATATAGGTGCGCAGTAGGGCGCATATTTTATCAACACCGCTTTTTTGCCCATACTACAAGTCTTTTCTAGAGTCGATCTTCTTAGTTTTTGGTTCTCAGTTTTTCAGAGCTTCTGTCAATGACCATATCCAACAAAAAGGAGAATTAAGCCAAACTTTGATGTAAACATATTTTCACATCAAACACTGATAAAATCACTTTTGTTATTTTAATCACTGAGAAAAATGTTCGATAGCAAACTTTTTGAATTAGGATTAGATGAGAATATTGGTAGTACACACGCATAAACCTAATCCGCTCACCTCAAAGTTGGTTTAGGGTTCAAGGGTTGTTTTCATTTCAGCGGCTTCCTGGCCTTTTGAAACTCCTGCACAAATAAAAAGACGTTTATTTTATTAAATCTAATGTTTGGTTCTACTTATAATATACTTTGTGTGCTTTTATGTTGATTTTTGTTGCGAATAAATTTCTTTTTCTTCTTCAAAGTTGGTAATGTGGGTCTCCATATCTGTCCCCAGAATGGCTTTGCCTTTCAGTTTTATTTTGACATTGTTTAGGTGGATAGTGATATTTGTGAGCAAGGCTAAACGATATAGCTAGAAGATATAGATTAGAAGGATTTTTTGACAAAGAATGCTAGCCATGGGATACTGTAGGCTACAGACATTAAAGAGCATTGCTCCATGACAAAGCCAACGGACCTCACAGAAGAAGAGCAGGTTTTGTAATTTACGTACACATCGCCCTTTAGTACTTGGAACTAGCGGTTATTTAGTCTGCTAGGGAGGATTGTGACAACTTTCACAACAACAACCATGACATTAACAAAATTGTTAGACTTGGCACAGAGGAGCTCTTTGTAGAAGATGAAATGTACCTTAGGATTGGGCTGAGTGTAATCGACTGCTTCATAGTGTCTCACTAGTAGTGAAGCAGCGCCTTTTCCACAAGCATTTCTTGTCCATGGTCTTTTTAGCACACAAAAAGGGAGAGTTTTAAACAGTGCTGCTTAAAATACGCAAGCACAATGTCAAAAATGTCCTTTCAAGTCATGGTGCCAGGCAGCGGAACAAGTTGGAGAATTTTCTCACACACGCGTGGTTAGGAATAATACCACAAAAAAAGTAATCAGTGGTGTCGTAAAAACCAAAGGGAGAAGACAAGAGTTGAGCAACGAGTCTTAAGTGAATCTGTTCGACACGATGACAAACAGTACTGGTAGAAAGGCTAATACTCTAAAAAGTAGAACGTTACTCTAGAGTCTAGATCAGGGGTTTCCAACCTTTTTTACTTGTGGACCCTTTGAGTGATAACCTTATTAACTGTGAACCCCCATGATATATATGAGACATGTATAAATATGTATATTCAAATAGGTAAAATTTTCAATTTTAATTGTAGATTAAAAAAAACGAATATATATTATATTCATAATTTCACATCTAAATGCTTCCTTGAACAAGATAAACAAAAAATATACGACAATGACTTTCAAATAAAATTCAATATACATCCAGGCCGCGATAATCAAATGGCCAAGTAGCTAGAGATTACTGTAATCAACTTCATCCAAACTAAACATGGAATCATAGATGCTATTCGCTAATAATTGTATTGTAGAATTAACTTGTAACTCTTATTACAAAAAAAGAATAAATATAAATATTTTGTGGTATCCGTAGATCAGTCAGTAGTAATTTAAAATTTTAGGAAATTGTTATCGTTGCTTATATGCTAATTAGATAAAAATTAGTAATATGGTCATCAGATGTCAAAACCATATATAATATGCTTACATCCAATTTTTATTTTACTATTATACACTTTTTAGTATATACATTTTAGAATATATTGCATAAATAGCTTGTCAATTAACCGCTAAAAGCAGTGGATGGTGATAACTCTTAAATTCTACCTTTTTTTTAACACCCAGGATTTCAGAGATGATTTCCATCAAAAACCGAATTTATTAAGATTAAAAAAAAAGTTAAAAATAAATAAATTAATAAAAATATGCTTTCAAACAAAACTTTATATACCACTGTTTCTTGCGGGAAAGCTCTGGATTGTCTAAAGATGTGTAATCACCGATAAAAAATTTTGATACATCTCAGTTTTCTTCTTGAGTTTGGAGGGCTGAATTGCTTTGTTTGAATCAAATAGGCCGGCCTTAAACACTGTCTTGATATTCAATTTACTAGAACCAATTTAATTTATTTGAATTGTAATTAGTTTCTAGACAAAATTTAAGTCAGAACGATAATTTATCCATTTAAAATCTAATAGTTCTCTATTAAATCACCAAGAATATTAAGATTATGTGAGCATATAGTTTAATGGCCTAGTGATTTTATTTTAAATATCAGTCTTATCATAGAGAATTTTTTTATGTAAAAATATTAATACAAAACTAATTTTTTGGTTTTGGAAATTAAAATAATAATTATTTTTTGCTTCTCTATTCATTGCTAGTATTTAAGGGTCCGACTTAAAAGTGAACTTTTACATTTAAAAATTGCAATTAAGTATAGCCTGACCCTAAATAGAAACTATTTTTAAAGACGATCTTCAAACTATAGTAAATTGAAACAGACTGAAATAATTTTTCTTTAGAATTAGAAAAAAATGTTTTTTAATTTTGCAATAATTTTTAATTCCATTTTTATAAACTTTAAAATGGCTATATTGTAACTTCGCGCAGATTCAGTAACATTATATTTTAATTATTTCTTGATTAAAAAGATTAAATTCTCTTATTTATTGATTTAAGTGTCATTATTATGTTCAATTATATTAACTTTAGAGGTTAAAAATCATACTCATTATAAAAATGCTATCAATTGCTCCGTTATTTCATAAAAATGAATCGTATGATTATAATAGTTCAAAACCTTTATATTTATTTAATCATAAATAAATTTACTAGCTTTTATTTGGTACGGTGATTTCTTCTGCCATAAGGTGTGCAGTGGGGTAAAAATAGCCCATAAAAAAATTAATGTGATTTTTTTATAAGAAATTTTTAAAGTTGAAAAAAATATTTTGATTAAAAATAACAAGTTTTAAGTAATTATTGTTTCTTTTTAAAAATAAAATTTTTATTTTATTAACGTCATCTTTTTAATTTTTTTTTATATAATAATAATAATGAGTTTATAGATAAAAAATAATAGTAGATACTTATTGGTTATCCCCTTTCCCCTAACTAAAAAATTTATCACCTTACCCTTCACATAAAAAAAGGGAATTTTTACCAAGAAGTCAATGCAACAAGGATCACTTTATGAATTTGTTAGTTGAAAATCAATTCAGAAGGTGGTTTAGAATTCCTGTATGAAGAGGAGAAAAAGGACTAAGAACACATAATTTTTTTGCTAATTCACGTTTATCTTTTCTTAGTTCATATAATACTGGGTAATAGGATGACAAGTCTCATATTTTGTTAGTGTTAGCTCGAAATAAAAGCGTTGTTAATTGCAACAATTATTTGATATAAGTGTGTGCTGCATATCTTATTGTTAAGCCAAAAGTGGTTGGACGGTTCAACATGACTGTTGAAATTGATGAAAGTTTGTTCACTAAAAGAAAAAAATATGTCGCACTCAAACCCTGTTCGCATCGAGACTTCTTCAAATAATAGAAAATAATATGAAAAGAATAGTCAAATATATATTGGTCAGTATCAAGTATCAACATCTAATTGTCAATCATTCTCAACACTTTATAAATCCTACTAATGAAGCTCTATCCAAAATAATCAAAGATATTGAAAAAATGCTAAAGAAAGAAATGAGGGACACAATAGCACTCACAGAGGTCTACGGGACTCATATGGGTGAGTTTATGTGAGACAAGAGCTTATTAGAAGGGTTATATCCTTTTGATTCAATATTTAAATACATTGTTAACTTTTGGGCTCCTCAATAGGCATGATATGATTTGTGTGTTTAACTTTTTCATAATGAAAATTATTTGAAAAAGGAGAGTGTGGAGAGTTAACCAATAGAAAAGATTAAATTATTAGGAAAATTATTACTTTAAGTAAAAGTAATAACACAGTTTTCGCATGCAAATTTTTGATGATTTTTGCAAATGAAAATATTACACTTTGGGCATTTGACACTTGTTTTATTATCCTCTTTTCTTGGATCAAGTTTTCATCTGTAAATTTAGAAAGAAAAATTTCAATAATTAAAATGTTCATTTACTTAGTTAATTCGAATTTTATTAAATTACAAAACTAAATTTTTTTGTAAGTAAGTAAAAAAAAATATGGAGTTTAAATAGTTCAAATTTTCATAAGTTTTTAAGACAAATTTAGCATGTAAAAATCCCTGGTAAATGATCGTATGCAACACATTCAAGTGGGCAAAAAACTACTATCATCATAGGTATAGTGAAAATTTTATTAACCCTATTAGTGCTGAGGGGGGGGGGCGTAAAACGCCCCTCTTCACTAAAAAATTAATTGTACAAAATTAGCTGAATCATATCTCTTCAAATTTCGTGACTTTTCTTAAAATCGCTAGCTGCATCTTTTGATACCAAAAATATACTTTTTTTTTGTATATTTTGGCTTATAATAATTTCTTCAATCATCTTGAATATGAAATATATACAGTCGACCCCCGTTATAACGCACTATCGGGACCATACAAAATTGGCGTTATAGCGGGGTTGGCGGTAAATCGCGGGATTCATAACGTATCCATATTTTGTTGCATTATGCCATATTTGAGATCATACGTAATGCCATGTAGTGCAAGTATGTAGAAGTGTTCTCGTAGTGAATATTTTTATTTTATCGTTTGTGTTAGTGAACATCTTTGAATAAAAAAAATAAAAACCAAGCCGAAAATAATATAAATTTATTTGGAAAAAAAATCTAATATAGTTTTTTGTTTCGTGGTGCATTTCCCAACAGTATCCAATCTTTTTTCTAATTTTTCTAATAAGAACAAATCTGTGCAGTTATTGTTGCATTCAATAAAACTTCTACACAAATTGAGGGCAGACCGAACATCCTTCATAACTGGTTTTGATTTCGGTGCTGGTTCGTCATCTGATATGTCGTCAGCATCTGTTGGTCGTACACACTGAATGAGTTCTTGGTCTGTAAGTTCAGCCAAGGTCTCTTCAATGTTGTCGACAGCGGTGAACTTGTCTGCAGACATTGCATTGGAAGCGTCAATGTCTAGGGCTTTTGTTGTACTTCGTAGCAGTTCATCGAGTGGAAGGTCGTCTTCGTCGTCATCTTCTATGGTTTGTTGTTGTTCTGGTTTGGCGATAAGGCCGGTGTGCTGCCAACAATGTGATATTATTGAGGCTTTCACGGAGTCCCAGGCTTTCTTGGTGTAGCGTATGGCTTCAGCTATTGTGATGTGAGGGTTTCTGTTGGCATCGAGTTGGTCAATGATCTTCTGGTTGAGTTGGTGTCGTCTGAAGTGAGTTTTGAAGTTCTGTATAATGCCGGCGTCTAGTGGCTGTAGATGACAGGAAGTCGTCGGCGGCAGAAAGTGGACTTTGATGTTGGTCAGTCTGTCTGGTACAATGTGGGCTGGGGCGTTGTCCATAATCAGAAGAATGTGCCGTCTCTTTAGTCGCATCTTCTTGTCAAGGTCACGTAGGTAAGTGTTGAAGACAGTCGAAGTCATCCAGGCTTTGGCGTTGTAGTCGTAGTCGACGTAGAGTTTGTGCTTGAAGTCTTTGAAGCATCTGGGCTTGTTGACTCGTCCGATGACGAGGGGCTTGAGTTTTTCTGTACCATCGGCGTTGCAGGTAAGGGCTACAGTGATTCTGTCTTTTAGTTTCTTGGTGCCCTTCTTCATGTCGGAGGTGGTCAGTGATCTGTCGGGTAGTAGGCGGAAGAAGAGGCCGGTCTCGTCCATTTTGAATATGTTGCGTTGCTCGTAGTCTTTCATGGTGTTTGTTGCTTTTCGAAGGCCATCTGTTACCAGCTGTTGGTCTACTCCGGCACTTTCACCGCTGAGGATCTGATACTTGATCTTGTAGCGCTGCTTAAAGCGATGAAGCCACCCGTTGGAGTAGGAGAAGTCAGTGATGCCGATTTCAGTGCCGAGTTTTTTCGCCTTGTTTCGTAAGATGTCGTCGTTTACAATTGCGTTATTGCTGCGTATGCCACTAAACCACACAAACAATGCCTCTTCTAAGTCTGTGTGTTTGGCGGTTTTCTGACGTTTTGTAATTGGTTCATTGACTGTCTTCCACTTCTCTTTCTGTTGAATGATGTCACCAATGGTTCGTCTTTTGACTTCATACCCCCAAGCCATACCGAAGTTATCAGCAATAGCTTGTTGACTAGCTTTAGGATGATATTCATGATAGCGAACAACTTCTAGCTTCTGTGATGCAGAGATAGCACAGCGCTTGCGTTTAAGTAAGTTCTCCATATTGCAGAAATGATAATTTGTCGGGTAAAAATCTGTTTTTCAAAGGCGTTTTGATGCAAACAATTGTGCTAACTGTAATCAGAGAAATGACGTGATTGTTGCATAAATGTGAGTGAATGTGAAATGAAAAACTACAAATACATCATATACACTTGTAGCAAAGGAGATGTTTTAGTTGTCTATTTACTCTTTGAAGATAAGCGGCAGCACACTGAGTATAGTAATAAATGAATTCAGCATATGTTGAGTATAAAATTATTAAATTTCACAAAGCAGTCATGTTGATTATTATCATTGTTAACCCTATTAGTGCTGGGGGGGGGGGGCGTAAAACGCCCCCCCCCCCCTTTGGCTAAAAAATTAATTGTAGAAAATTGGCTGAATCATATCCCTTCAAATTTTGTGACTTTTCCTAAAATCGCTAGCTGCATCTTTTGAAACCATTTACATGGTAGTTGAATGACCCCTTCATGTCCAAAACTGTCAATCAAAATAAAAAAAATTTATTTTTCAGCAAAATTTTGACATTATCTGTACTTAACCTTATAACTTAGGATCTATATTATATAATACCCTGAAAATTTATAATTATATACAGTTTAGAACGCATAACACTTTATATATTTAATTTTTTCAATAATCATGGCTACTTTTTAGAAAATGTCAATCAAAATTTTGATTGATCAAAAATATATCTAATAAAATATACTTTCAAATTTTACATAAAATATATGTTTTTATACTAAATCGGTCATGCTGTTTTCATTTCTGAACTCATTTTTTACATTTAGGATATGAAAATATCTATATGTGTTAATCAAATTTGCGGTTTACTTCTGAAAATTGTCTCCAAAAACATTCCTTCACATTTTACATAAAATATGTTTTATACCAAATCGATCATGTTGTTTTCATTTCTTGACTCATTTTTTACATTTAGGATTTGAAAATACCTATAAGTGTTAATCAAATTTGCGGTTTACTTCTGAAAATTGTCTCCAAAAACATTCCTTCACATTTTACATAAAAACATATGTGTTATACTAAATCGGACATGCTGGTTTCATTTCTGGACTCATTTTTTACGTTTAGGATCTGAAAATACCTATAAGTGTTAATTAAATTTGCGGTTTACTTCTAAAAATTGTCTCCAAATACATTCATTCAAATTTTACAATGAAATATATGTTTTATACCAAATCAACCATGCTGTTTTCATTTCTGAACACATTTTTCACATTTAGAGGTTTTAAAATATCAGTCAAAATTTGCGGTTTACTTCTAAAAGCTATCTCCAAAAATATTCTATAAATTTTACATGAAATATTTGTTTTTATACCAAATCGATCATGCTGTTTTCATTTTTGAACTCATTTTTTACATTTAGGATTTGGAAATACCTATAAGTATTAATCAAATTTGCGGTTTACTTCTGAAAATTATCTCCAAAAATATTTTCTTGAAATATATGTTTTAATACCAAATCAATCATGCTGGTTTCATTTCTGGACTCATTTTTTACGTTTAGGATATGAAAATACCTATAAGTGTTAATCAAATTTGCGGTTTACTTCTAAAAATTGTTTCCAAAAACATTGATTCAAATTTTACAATTAAATATATGTTTTTATACCAAATCAACCATGCTAGTTTCATTTATGGACTCAATTTTTGCAGTTTGAATTTGAAAATACATATAAGTATCAATTAAATTTGCGTTTAGTTCTAAAATTTGTTTTTATAGCAAATATATCATGATGATTTCATTTCTGAACACAGTTTTCGCATTTAGAGGACTTACTGCTAGTGTCAATCAAATTTGCGGTTTATGTTTGAAAATTATATTCCAAAATATTCTCTCTAATTTTACATGAAATATATGTTTTTATACCAATTCGACCATGATAATTTTTATTTCTAAAATCATTTTTTGCATTTAGAGGTTTTAAATGTTTGAAAGTGTCAATAAATTTTCGATTTACGTCTAATGTCTGCAGAAATATTTTTGAAATTTAAATAAAATATGTGTTTTTATGCCAAATGGAAGATGCTGGTTTCATTTTTGGACTCAGGTTTGGCATTTATGGTTTTAAAATATCTTAAAGCTTGAATAAGATTTGCGGTTTACTTCTAGATACTGTTTTCAAAAAAATAAAATATCTGTTTTATACCAAATCGACTATGCTTATTTTATTTCTGTACTGGATTTTGGATAATACGGTTAAAAAAGATCTCGAAGTGGCAATTGAATTAGTAATGTATGCCTGAAAACAGTTCTGTAAAAAAATTTCAAAAAACGGCTGCATATTAGATATATAGTAAAAATATACTCTTTTTTTGTATATTTTGGCTTATAATACTTTCTACAATCATCTTGAATATGAAATATTTATTAAAAAAAAATAAAACGTATTATAAAATCTTTTGAAAATTTGTATGAGAGAAGGAACCAAGTTGAAAACTAATTGAAAAAAGAACATGTGATCAAAACAAATAATTAAAAAAAATATGTATCTTGACTAAATGGAAGATCTACAATGTTCTAATGAACTAGTAAGTGGTTTAATTATATAATATTAGATGCTTCAAAAAAGATTTTGACTGTGAAAAAAAAGTTTCTCTTTTACAAATGAAAAATATTTAAATCTATCATCTAGCATTACAGTTAACTGAATTTCTAGGATGAGTTAACTGAGTTTCTGAAAATTTAGAATGGGTCAGATTTATCAAAAATGGCACAGGTGCCAATATGTGAGAATTTAGTCACTATCAAGATTTTTTTAATTTAAATTGAATTTGTCCATCTTTTTCCTTTTGTGTCAAAGAGATAATTTTTTAGATGAAGAACGTTGACAACTTTTTGTAATTGAACAATCAACATCACGAATGATTCATCAGAAAAAATCCTTTGAAATAAGATTGGTTGACAAATATTCAGGCTTGATAATAAAATACACGATACTGATAAAAAAAGTCTAAGATCACCAAGAAGATTCTTTAATCAGAATGCTTTGAGAGAGGAAAAAAGTAATTTTATCCTTATAAAAAAATTTTCGAACACACATTGAAGAATATAAATTTCTAATGAAAAAAGAGCTACCAAAAAAGGATCATCATAGAATGAATACCAAAATTACATATTGTAAATTATAATATGACGTAGAGACTACGAGCCGATAACGAATTTGTAGCCGAAAAGATGGAGGTCCTATCAAGTTACATAAGTTACTGTAGAATAAAATATTTTGAGTGAATTAACCTTCGCAGGACACACGATTTTACTGTTACACGAAGGACACAGTAATGGAGAAAAAAGCCCATACGCTTTTTCATATAGAATATACTATTTACAAAACTATTAACATTTGAATGATGAATTATGACATATTTCAACTCTATTATTTACGAGGGGTAGGGGGTTTTCAAGACCTCCTCTTGTTCTATAACTCAAATTAAATTCAAATCATTGCATTATTCCACTTGATTTTCTTGACTGTTCCTGAAACATCTAGAAGCGTATCTTTACTTTTTTTTGAAATTTTTTTGATACATTTTTATTATAAATTGTAGGTTATTGACGGGGGGGGGGGGGGTTTCACCTCTCCCCTTTTTTTTTATAAATATTTCTTATGGTTCAATGACATTTCAGCACCTTTTTCTATCCATTCTGTTTTTGTTTTGTTATGTACAATAGCATTTTTATAGAATTTTTAATAAACTATTCTTCTTCATTACTTTTATATCCTATCAAAATCAAAATTTAAAAATTTTATTTGAAAAATTTATAAAAATTCAATCTTGAACAAAAGAATAGTTTTTGCTCCAAATTTATAGTTTCAAAATATATATGTTATATGTGTGTCAGTGTATTATATATATACTAGCTTAGCTAGTTTGTATGCGCGCGCGCGGGTGTGTGTGTGTGTGTGTGTGTGTGTGTGTGTGTGTGTGTGTGTGTGTGTGTGTGTGTGTGTGTGTGTGTGTGTGTGTGTGTGTGTGTGTGTGTGTGTGTGTGTGTGTGTGTGTGTGTGTGTGTGTGTGTGTGTGTGTGTGTGTGTGTGTGTGTGTGTGTGTGTGTGTGTGTGTGTGTGTGTGTGTGTGTGTGTGTGTGTGTGTGTGTGTGTGTGTGTGTGTGTGTGTGTGTGTGTGTGTGTGTGTGTGTGTGTGTGTGTGTGTGTGTGTGTGTGTGTGTGTGTGTGTGTGTGTGTGTGTGTGTGTGTGTGTGTGTGTGTGTGTGTGTGTGTGTGTGTGTGTGTGTGTGTGTGTGTGTGTGTGTGTGTGTGTGTGTGTGTGTGTGTGTGTGTGTGTGTGTGTGTGTGTGTGTGTGTGTGTGTGTGTGTGTGTGTGTGTGTGTGTGTGTGTGTGTGTGTGTGTGTGTGTGTGTGTGTGTGTGTGTGTGTGTGTGTGTGTGTGTGTGTGTGTGTGTGTGTGTGTGTGTGTGTGTGTGTGTGTGTGTGTGTGTGTGTGTGTGTGTGTGTGTGTGTGTGTGTGTGTGTGTGTGTGTGTGTGTGTGTGTGTGTGTGTGTGTGTGTGTGTGTGTGTGTGTGTGTGTGTGTGTGTGTGTGTGTGTGTGTGTGTGTGTGTGTGTGTGTGTGTGTGTGTGTGTGTGTGTGTGTGTGTGTGTGTGTGTGTGTGTGTGTGTGTGTGTGTGTGTGTGTGTGTGTGTGTGTGTGTGTGTGTTTTTCTCTTTATAATACGTTATCCCATATTTTTTCTCTCTTTCTCTACTTTCCTATCAGGTTACGTAAAATATCGAAACCAATAAATGCAAGTTGTTTATCTTTTTTCCATCTTCATTCTGTGCACATTCTTATAATTGATTTTTTTCTTCATCTGTGATATTTTCTGACCGTAATCTTCGCATGAATTCAATGTTTATCATTTATTGATGAAAGCTTATCTATGCATTGATCCATAACTTTTACCAACAATTTGTTGTTGAATAATTTTCTCTATTGTTCTTATTTCGCATGGAATTTTTATCATCATCATCATCACCTCTGACAACAAGTTCTTCTGAAGAAAATGAATCATTTTCATCAATTTCAGATTCTGAAGCATCTGATATTTATACAGGTGAGAGTAATCTAGAAGCAGTGGAATTAGAAGAAGTATTTGACGCCGAAGATATTTCTCTTAAAGCTCCAGATGGAACACAGTTCTTCTGGGAGCCTCAACAATCTTCAAGAGGTAGATCTCAAGCTAGAAACTGTAGAGATATCTCTTCACGTCCATATGGACCTTCTGATGATGCAAAAAACTTGAAGGAAATTGATAAAATTTTTGATTTGTTTTTTGACCCTCCTTTGGTTTCTCATATATACGAGATGACTCACAAAAAAGCAGATGATAATTACAAGTAAGTTTATTTTTCTATAAATCTTTATGTGAGATATAAGAAACTCTATGATTCTAGGAAAGAGTCCCCTAAGTGGTTGGATTTGAAAGCGTGTCATGAAAAGTTTGTTATAAGCGATTTGCTTGCCTATTTTGGTTGTCTAATTTTTTTGGGACAATCAAAAGACCAAAGAATTGCGACTAAAGCCCTTTTTTCCAATGATGAAGATCCTTTCTTACGTGCTGCACTCGGCAGAAGGATGTTCCAATTCATCAAAATTTTTATACGCTTTGACGATGCCGCCACTAGAGAGCCTTCAGACAAACTAGCAGCCATTAGGCGTATTCATAATAACTTTTTTGAAAAATGCCATAAATTTTGGACACCACTTGATGCTGTAACTATAGACGAGCAATTAGTGAAATTTCGTGGCGGGTGTTCTCTAAAAGTGTACGACCCTAAAAAGCCGGGCCATTATGGCTTAAAGTTCTACCATCTTAATGATTCTAACACATTTTATGTTATGAAGCCCGAAATTTATGTTTCAGGATTAATTGATCGGGAATATTTTTCAAGTCTAGAAATCTGTAAGCGTCTAGTAGAAAGTAGCAATCTCCCATCAGGGTGTGGTATTTATCTTGACAGATTTTTTACATCTCATGCTTTAGCGGAGTGGGCTCTTTCCAAAAATTTGACAATTTGTGGGACAGTAAATCCTATACGTAGATTTGTTCCGTATATTTTAAAACCTAAATTTTTACGCACGTTAAATTTAAGTGAAACTGAGAGCAAAATTGTATATTCCAATATTTCATCACTTTGTGTTTATATACCTGAAAAGCATGCTAGAAAGAATTTTAAAGCAGTTTATGTCTTATCTACGCAGCATAGTAGAAGTGTTACTATCACATCAAATAAAAGAAAACCCGAAAGCCTAATTTCCTATAATAAATACAAAAGTGGGGTGGATTGTTTTAATCGAATGGCCAGAGATTTTACTAGTTATAAGACAAGTAGGCGATGGACAGTTGCCGCATTTTCTAATTATTTAGATATAGCTGCCTACAACACATGGATTATCTACAAGCACAACTGCCCTAACGATGCGTTGCCCATTCGCCATGGAGGGAGAAAATTTTTTTTAAAAATTTTATCAAAAAATTTAGGTTATAATTCTATGAGAACTAGGGCTAACATAAGTCAGATTTCAAGACCCATCAAAAACCTTCTTTTTTACTATGGTTTTTCTCCGCAAATTGACACGGCGGAAAGTAGTTCGGGCAGGGGATACTGTTCAATTCAAGAATGCAGACCTAGAACACGAGGCACAAGGAGGTGTTCAAATTGTAAAAAATTTATGTGCAAAAAACACACCTTATCCATTTGTTCTTTTTGCCATTCTAATTTGTGATTTTGCTAATTTTTTATCATGTTCAACATATAATTATAATGCTTTATTTTTTTTGTATAACCCTTGATATTTTATGAAATAAATTTCAAATTGTTTATAAATAGGTTTTTTGATATTTTGAATTTTTTATGTTCAATTAAAATAAAATTCAAAAAGTAATATAATTTATTGGGCACAGGATTTAAAACGGTGAATTTTCGCCGACAGTCGGCTTTATCAAACCACTATACTAATGAGTAGGCTAGAAGTTGAAAATTGGAAGGATTAGCGAAGAAGAGTTCTTCTGCTCATTAGTATAGTGGTTTGATAAAGCCGACTGTCGGCGAAAATTCACCGTTTTAAATCCTGTGCCCAATAAATTATATTACTTTTTGAATTTTATTTTAATTTTCCTTTAATTTATGGGTCAACTTCAGCATCAGATTTACATTTTATGTTCAATTTTAGGCGCTTTATTTTCAAAATTATTGCTTTATAAGATCTAAAATTTACTTATTCTATAAAATTTTTTCAGTTCTAAAATTTTTTAGCTACAAAAAACAGCCAAAAAGTTTTTTTAGATAAATATTTTAAAGTTTTTTTTGCTAAAGATGGCGTTAAAAAAATTTTTTTAATTTTTTTTTTATGAAATTCAGAAGATAACCTAATAATTATATTCTACAGATTTCCACTCCTTATGCATAAAAAATTTCTTTCATGTTTTTTTAAAACTCAATTTTCGAAAATTTTCTCTTAAGGTCATGAAAACCGCAAAAAATTAGAGTCTGTAAAGAACAGTATATTTTTGATATTGGCACCAATTTATACTCCAGAGAATAACGTAAATTTACATACTATTTTTTTGATATGTTATATATTAAATATTATATCAAAAACGGCATTGAAAATGCTGAATGGAGTAAAAAGCCCGTGTGTGTCCTGCGAAGGTTAAACACCTAAAGTTGGTTTATTAAATAAATTAAGAAAATAATTACCAGAGAAATACTGCAAGTAGAAGTTATTTTTATGTTTATATATTTGACATTGATTTACAGGTTTAATCGATTTTTTGACAGGTTTTATTGATTTCATAAAAAATGAACATCACCATTAAATTCTGCATACTTGAAATGTATAAAAAACTTTAAAAGAATCAAAATTTTAATTTTGACATGGGCTGTCATATTTAAATTATTTTGTCAGGTTTGACTAATTTTTTATAAAAAAAAAGGAATATAACCAGTAAACACAGCCTACTTGAAAATGGGTATATGTGTGTAAAAAACATTATATAATTATTTAGATAAAAAGTTTCTTTTTTGAGATGTGTTGTCATATGTAAATCACTTTTTTGACAGGTTTGAATGATTTTCATAAAAAATGAATATCACCACTGAATTCAGCTTACTTGAAAATGGGTATACATGTGTAAAAAACTTTATATACTTATTTAGATAAAAAGTTCTTTTTTGAGATGAGCTGTCACATTTAGATCAATTTTTTGACAGGTTTGATTGATTTTCATTAAAAATGAATATCACCTCTGAATTCAGCATACTTGAAAATGGGTATACATGTGTAAAAAACTTTATATACTTATTTAGATAAAAAGTTCCTTTTTGAGATGAGCTGTCAAATATAAATCAATTTTTTGACAGGTTTGATTGATTTTGATAAAAAATGGACATCACCACTGAATTCAGCATAATTGAAAATGGGTATACATGTGTAAAAAACTTTATATACTTATTTAGATAAAAAGTTCCTTTTTGAGATGAGCTGTCACATTTAGATCAATTTTTTGATAGGTTTGATTATTTTTCATAAAAAATGAATATCACCACTGAATTAAGCATATTTGAAAAAGGGTATACCAGCGGAAAAAACTTTATATACTTATTTAGATAAAAAGTTCCTTTTTGAGATGAGCTGTCACATTTAGATCAATTTTTTGACAGGTTTGAATGATTTTCATAAAAAATGAATATCACCACTGAATTCAGCATAATTGAAAATGGGTATACATGTGTAAAAAACTTTATATACTTATTTAGATAAAAAGTTCCTTTTTGAGATGAGCTGTCACATTTAGATCAATTTTTTGACAGGTTTGATTGATTTTCATAAAAAATAAATATCACCACTGAATTCAGCATATTTGAAAATGGGTATACATGTGTAAAAAACTTTATATAATTATTTAGATAAAAAGTTCCTTTTTGAGATGAACTGTCACATTTAGATCAATTTTTTGACAGGTTTGATTGATTTTCATAAAAAATAAATATCACCACTGAATTCAGCATATTTGAAAATGGGTATACATGTGTAAAAAACTTTATATAATTATTTAGATAAAAAGTTCCTTTTTGAGATGAACTGTCACATTTAGATCAATTTTTTGACAGGTTTGAATGATTTTCATAAAAAATGAATATCACCACTGAATTCAGCATAATTGAAAATGGGTATACATGTGTAAAAAACTTTATATACTTATTTAGATAAAAAGTTCCTTTTTGAGATGAGCTGTCACATTTAGATCAATTTTTTGACAGGTTTGATTGATTTTCATAAAAAATAAATATCACCACTGAATTCAGCATATTTGAAAATGGGTATACATGTGTAAAAAACTTTATATAATTATTTAGATAAAAAGTTCCTTTTTGAGATGAACTGTCACATTTAGATCAATTTTTTGACAGGTTTGATTGATTTTCATAAAAAATAAATATCACCACTGAATTCAGCATATTTGAAAATGGGTATACATGTGTAAAAAACTTTATATAATTATTTAGATAAAAAGTTCCTTTTTGAGATGAACTGTCACATTTAGATCAATTTTTTGACAGGTTTGATTGATTTTCATAAAAAATAAATATCACCACTGAATTCAGCATATTTGAAAATGGGTATACATGTGTAAAAAACTTTATATACTTATTTAGATAAAAAGCTCCTTTTTGAGATGAGCTGTCACATTTAGATCAATTTTTTGACAGGTTTGATTGATTTTCATAAAAAATGAATATCACCACTGAATTCAGCATATTTGAAAATAGGTATACATGCATAAAAAACTTTATATAATTATTTAAATAAAAAGTTCCTTTTTGAGATGAGCTGTCAAATATAAATCAATTTTTTGACAGGTTTGATTGATTTTGATAAAAAATGGACATCACCACTGAATTCAGCATAGTTGAAATATATATGTAACATTAAAAATATTTATAAAAACTTATTAATATCTGAGAAAAATAGGGGGCACTTTACGCCCCCAGCACTTGAGCGGACAAATTTTTCCCAGCACTAATAGGGTTTAAACCCATTGATTTATGGTCCAGCCCTGCCAATTGGTTAACTTAGTAGCCAAGTTGGGAAATAACTTAGATTTAAAAATTATAAGCCATATGTAGAAGAATACACATTAGGCTAGCAATACCTAACCGCGGCTTTTATGTAGCTTCTCTGAATTTACACTTTTTATCATTCCTGCTGCGCAAGTGTGCCAAAATGTCTACACTTTCTCTGTGATTCACTTTTTTGCAAGGGAAATACTCGCTCAGTCTCGAATAAAATTACCTTTATTTGACTGACAGGTTATGCTAATAATAATGAGATAGCATAATCTGGGGGCCAACAACAACAACAAAAAAGCCTGTATTTTCTATCTTTTGAATTAAGCGACACTATTATCTTTTATATCCTTATAAAAAGATTTATATCTTTTGAATATGCTCATACAACGAATTTTTTTGTGCGAAGTGATGCTAAAGAAAGAATGAAATGGCGTAGTTGTTGCAGGAAACTGGTTCACCCCGAATCTGGGAACAATAACAAGGCGTAGAAGGCAAAATGGATGATGATGATGATGATGAATATGCGCATACTACTTTCAGTATATAAATAGAAATAATGGATAATTGGCTTTATTACATGATAAGTGATAATGATCGATTGTATTATGAAATCTATTAGTAGTCTTGAACTAAATAGCCCCTCAACTTTAAATTTTGTTAATTTTAAAATGTATGATGAATATTTTGTAGACGAAGCAATTAAGCGTTAAACTACTTTTAATTCTAAAAATTATTTTTTATATTCTAAAATATAATTCTTTTTCTAAAATAATTCTAAAAATTATTTATTAAGCTTTATATAAAGATAAAGCAAATTTGTTTTTTTACTTACAAAAATTAAAAACTCATCAAGAAATTTAAATATAACTAATTTTTTCCCTTTGTAAGACACATTTGAATAAAAATAGGTGCTTAATTTATACGATTTGGGTTGTTTGGACTTTTTAATAAAAGAAGTTTTCATTTGTCAGTAACTTGTGTATCTGGATAGGACCTCCATCTTTTTGGCTACAAATTCGTTATCGGCTCGTAGTCTCTACATTATATCTTCTATACTTTACAGTATGTAATTTAATCTTTTTAAATTTAAATGAATTTTAAATTGCTTGTAATTGCGTATAAACCCACCGAAATATTTATTCTTTACTTCGTTTTGGATATATATAAAAAAAAATTCCCCCCTTTTTTTATACTTAACAATATATTTAAACATTTAGATTTGAAATTAATTTTAGAAATTAACTGTGAACTATTTTTTAATATTTGTTAATGGATTCACAAAATAAAGTCAATAGCCACCGAATTAGTTGCATCAGAGCTCCTCAAGTCCAATCAATTAATGAAGTGCCTTTTTCTTCCAATGGAGATTTATTTGAAGATTTAGTTTCTAGTTACTCTTCTAAAAGTTTGCTTGAAGTCATAAAAGATATTCTGGGCAATGAAGAAGAAAACGATCAAGAGTCACAAATCAGAAAACAGTTTTTTGCCAGTCATCCTATGAAATCCACTCTTTATAGTGTTCTTTGCGAAATTAAGGAAAAAAATATCGTGGGTCTGCCTCCGAGAGATGAAATAATATTGGTTGATGGGAAAAATGCGCCAAACAGTAACAATAGCAATTCTGAAATGATGCGTTTAGATTACATGTTGACAGCCGAAGGAATTATGGAGGCTAAGGACTTGTTGACAACGGATTCACCTACTTCTGACACGCCTATCTCCACTGCCACATCTTTAAAAAATGGCGATAGCAAATTTGAAAGTCAGGAATACTTAGGAAAGCGTGATGAGATTAGCAAAAAGTTTTATGAGGAAATGAATAAATTTAAGCAACAAACAGAAGACTTTGAAAATCACGTGAAACAGTTACTCTGCGAGCATAGAGTGATGAGGCCCATTTACGATGAAGAAATCGATGAAAATATCAAGATAATACGCAATAAATTTAGCGTTATACAAGTTCAGATAAAACAAAAAACGTGCGAAGCTCTGATGGTGTTGCGAACCAAATTACTAGATTCCAGGAGAAAGCGTCGAAACTTTAGCAAGGAAGCCACTGAAATACTAAACAGGTATTTTTACGAAAATATCAACAATCCTTATCCTAGCGAAGAAGCCAAAGAAAAGCTAGCGCTTGTTTGCAACATCTCAGTCTGCCAAGTTTCCAATTGGTTTGGAAATAAAAGAATACGCTATAAAAAAAGTGTTTCTAAACCATACAAAAATGAGGATGAACTTCAAAAAGCAGAGGAATCTTAGTTTTAGTCTTCATTTTTTACTTTTGAAACTATTAAAATATTTTATAAGTTATTTTTCATTTAAAGTTTTATTGACTATATAATAATTATATCTTATTTCTTATATAATAAACAAAGGTGAACCTGTAATTCGATAATGTAATTTTATGACATAGATCAGGGACTCCCAAACTGGGGTAAGCGCACCCATATGGGTTGGCCTGTTCAAAGTTCGCTCCTTGTCAATTCGGAACTCATAATATCTAGACCAGGACTGCACTAAACTGTCTGTGGTTTTAACAGGACTATAATATCTACTGACAATTTTGGAAGCAACTACAAAATTAAAAAACCTAACGGAACAGGACGCGTTTTAGTCGGTCGTAAATTTAGATGGAAAAAATAAATATTTTTTCACTAAATTTATTTTACATCGAAGAAAGATACAGTTAAACCTGCTTTAAACGCCACCTCAAGACGGCCACCTGCTTAAGAGCTCCATATTTCAAAATCCCCAATTGACTTTACATTAAAAATACCCGGCATAAGAGCGCCACCTCTCTAACTACGCCAAACGCCACATGATTTTAGTCCCTTTCTCAGTGAAATCCTTCATAAAAACGCCATGCTTTGTAATAAAATAAAATTTTTTCAAGCTTCTTCATTCATCATTACTGAACAACAAGATAAGCATTACCATCTGTTGCGCTTAGAGATGAACTAAAAAGGCTTTCTATGATTTCACGCTGACACAAAATTGTAATATGTTACTTGTAGTATATCATTTTTATACTTCAGCATGTATAATGTTATTTATTCTAACAACTAGCACTTGTATATCTTTCTTTATAATCTATGTTGTGCGATAAAGTAAGTGAAAATTATGTATGCTACTAACACGCAATAAGTATGAAGATAATGTTGTACATTTCACTAGAAGAGCATATAAAATAACATTTGTTTTCAATTTAGATTATATCACAGCTTTTTTCTTTTTCCTAACATTTGCTTGAAAGTGGAATAAGAGGCATAATCTTTGTAGGCAATAATTTGATGTTATATTGAAGTTAATAATTTCCATTTGATTCAAACCCTAGTTATCAACAAAGCTGCTTCACCTTGGTTTTTCTTTAAAGGCTTTTTTATACTGAGAAGATAAAGTATCAATTTTTTTGAAAAAATGTCTAAAAAAATACAAAAATAACGCTCTCCCTAGGGGATAAAATCAAAGTGATTGAGATGTACGAAAAAGTTAAAAGTTCACGCAAAGTGGCTCATGCATTTAGCGTAAGCAAAGATCAAGTTCAAAAAATAATTAAGAGAAAAACAGAAATACTTGATGATTTCTCAAGCAATGTACCTAATGAACGTAAACGTAAAATGCGCAAAACTGGGAACGAAAAAATTAATGAATTAATCTGGAAGTGGTTTCTAGACTCCACAACTAGACAAGTACAAGTTAGTGGTCCCTTGTTACAAAAACAGGCTTTAAAATTTGCCAAAGATTTGGATATTGATTCATTCAGTGCTTCAAATGGCTGGCTTGCTGCATTTGTAAAGCGCCATAATATTGTGTTTGGATCAGTGACTGGCGAAAGTGGTGATGTTGATAAAAATGTTGTTTGTGAATGGAAACGAAATCTTTCTCTCATTTGTGATGGTTATGAGCCTAAAAATATCCTTAACATGGACGAAACAGGCTTGTTCTACAGAAACAATCAACGTAATAAATCACTTCATGTAAAAGGTCACAGCATACAAGGTGGTAAACAATCAAAAGACCGCATTACAGCTGCATTATGCGCTTCAATGACTGGAGAGAAATCGCCTCTACTTGTAATCGGGAAATTTGAAAATCCTCGCTGTTTTAAAAACCTTGATAAACAAAAATTTCCTGTAAACTACAATTCAAACAAAAAGTCATGGATGACGGGTGAAATCTTTGTCAATTGGATGAAAAAATTTGATATTGAAATGAAAAACCAAAAACGTAAAGTATTCTTATTTTTAGATAATTCTCCTGCACATCCTAATGTTACACTTTCTAATATTAAATTAATTTTTCTGCCACCAAATACTACATCAGTTATCCAGCCCATGGATCAAGGTATCATACAGACAATAAAATTAAAGTACAGAGACAGGCAGCTACAGTTTGTTTGTGACAGCATTGCAAGAGACGAATCTGTTACTGGTCCAGAAATTCTCAGAAAAAATTTCTCTTCTAGATGCTATAAACTGGGTCCATAGAGCTTGGAATGAAGTCACTTCTTCAACAATTTATAAATGTTTTACTCGAAGTGGATTCACTTGCAAAAGCGAAGAGATTGGTGATGATATTTTAGAAGAAAGAATAGATGTTTCTCCATCAGTTTCATCCCTTTCCGAAGATTTGTTTGGATTAAAATTTAAATGCCTCGCCCAGATAGACAGTGACGTTCCTACTTCAAACTATGTTATTGACTGGAATCGGTCAGCTTTAGATATTCTTCGCGATGTCGAAAAAGACTCAGGTGATGACGATAATATTGATGATGGTGATAATGAAGCGCAAGTTGAGGAATCAGGTAAAACCCCTTCTTTATCTCAAGTACAAGACTGCATTCAAATATGTAAGCAATATGCTCTGCAAAAAGGAAATAGTGAACTGCTAAAACATTGTTTCGACATGGAAGATATAGCCCTTAAAATAAGAATCAAAAGCTTTACAAAACAAACAACAATAACAAGTTTTTTTAAAGTTAAATAATTTTTTCAAATAAATTTTTTACACTTTTTAAAATACTTTTTAAACATATTTATTGATAAGTAAACTCTTCTAATATCTTACTAATTATTTTATGACAAATATTTTACTTAATAAGAAAGAACCTTAATATAACAGCCACCTGCTAAGAGCGCCACTTTTTTCTTGTCCCACGGGTGGCTGTCTTAAAAAGGTTTTACTGTAGTTAGTTTATACTTTAGATTTAGAGGAACTATATATACAAACAAAACTTTCAAATGAATATGCTCTTTTTCGACTACTTTATGAAATAGATCCATTGTGTCTACAGACTACAGATAAATTAGATCTGTTCAAAGTCCTATCCGAATCACTCCTGTCTTCATAATATCGAGACCGGGATTAGACTAGGCCGTTTATAGTTTGAACCGGACTATAATATCTTTGGCACAGATCGAACTGGAATACAGAAATTAAGCACTGAAACACTCTTAAAGGTTTTAACGAGGGCGTAAACAGGTCTATTCTGGACTATTTGCGGATATTATAAGGGTTAATGCCAAAAGATCGTTGTACTCTATTTCATAGGTATAAGAAAAAAGCTTAATTGACAAAAGCCAATACTTTCTTTAAGAAATTATTTCTATTTGGAAATATGTCGATCCCGAGTATGAGACGATGATAAATTTAGACCAAATATCACATTTTGATCTTCCTAACCAAATTTTCAGCTCCGATTTGATAATAAGACTGATAAACAAATTTTTAAAAGTTTCGGATATCTTGGTATCCAACACTTGTTCTAAGACAAGTGAAGCATGCTGATTCAGGATATGAAAATCGTCTTATGACATTAGCCTTAGTTTAGGTCACTTGTCACATCGACCATGAAGTAAAACTTTTAAAATCAATTTAGGATGCACTTGGAGTTGTGTACTGATAGTGCTCTAGCAATTTCTTGTTTTTCTTCTACTTTTCAGGAAAAAAAATTAAAGCCAGTGCCTTCAAATTTTGTTTTCTGAGTTTCCATTTGAAAACTCTTGCTGCACTCAAACGTGTGGTGACTTTCCAAAGGAAAAGTTTTGAAGCAATACTATGGAAAACAATAGAGGTCATATTGAGATATTTGTATAGTTCGAAGCTGTCTCTTTAAATTTGTAAACGAAGGGAAGGATAAACTAAGGAACAAGATTCAAACCAAGGAGAGCCTAAAATGTTCGGTTTAGTTAGAGTAGCACCCAACATTTTACAACAATATTTCAATTTTTTTTCTGAATACACTCAAAAAAGTACACGAGATCTATGACCATTTTTATGTGCAAAATGAGATGGGAAATCCATTTCTTGCCTTCTTTTTGTTCAATTAGGCATGGTTTTTGCAGAAGTGTCAGTGTATACTCTTTTTGTCATTATTATTAAATAAAATTCTCTACCGCATTGTAAAATGGTTTTCTATTCCAGGGCTAGTGATCAATCTTAGTAACACCTACAATGTGATATGATGAATAGCACAGCGCAAAAATGATCCAAACAGATTCTGTTACATGTGTAAGGCATTAACTTTTGTTAAAGAAAAGCGCAGTATTACACCCACACAAAGAAAATGTACAAGGCGTATTTCGATTGTGACTTGGGAGACCAGGATAAGTCATGAGCTCCTCAAGTTTGTTGTTTTGCAGGTGTGCAGACATTGAGTGCCTGGTATGCAGGAAAAATGTTCACTGAAGTTTGGTGTGCCAATGATTTGTTGTGAGCAGAAAGAGCACTAATGATTGCTATTTTTGTCAGCAAGACTTTACAGGCTGCACTACAGCAAAGAAAAAGAAACACATTGTTTGCCCAAATTTGCAATCAGTAATGCTCCCAGTAGAGCATTTAAAAAATTTAACTGTGCCCAAACCTCCAGATCAAGGAATGCTGAGTTCCAGCACTGCAGATGAACATTCTACTGGTGAATATGTGGAGCCGAATCATCCAGAAAGCGAGAATAAACCAATACCATTTTCTCAAGGGGATGACTTGTGCAGAGATCTTTATTTAACCAAATACAAAAGTGTGTTTCTTGCATAGGGTTTCAAGAACGTAGTGAAGATAACACTACAGAAAACGTTCAGAGGTTCTGTTTGCATTATTCACCGTGAAAGATGTCTTATGCTTTTGTAATTCACTGAACTTTTTGAGCAACTGGAAATACCATATGATAACACCAACTGGTCACTTTTCATAGATGAATCCAAGGATGGCATCAAAGCTGTTCTACTACACAATGTTTACACTCTGTATTCTGTCCCCATAGCACAGCCGAATGATATGCAAATCTGAAAGCAATTCTAACGCATACCATATGATGACCATAATTGGCATATTTGTGTAGATTTCAAGGTTATTGCCATGCTTACTGGCCTTGAACTTGGCTATACTAAATTTTGCTGTTTCTTGTGCTTATGAAATTCCAGAGTCAGAACTGAACATTATGTTCGCAAGGATTGGCCGATCCGAAATGAAATCGAGCAAGGAAAACACAACATCATGCGCAAACCACTTGTGAAAAGTGATAGAATTCTTTTACCACCTTGCATATAAAAACTTGATTTGTTTAATCAATTTGTTAAAGACTTGGGCAAGGAATCCTTCGCATTTGCATATTTTGCAGAGAAGTTCTCTTCCCTGAGTCAAGATAAAATTAAAGAAGGTATCTTCATAGGTCTCCAAATTCGAAAAATTGTACTTGATGAAATGAAGAGAAGCTTGCCTTTAAGTTATTCACGGAAGTTTGTAATAACTTACGGGGAACCATCGTTCAGAAGACTTGTGCAAGTTCTGAATGATCTGCTGAGTCATTATCATGATAATTGGATGTAACATGTCTCTAAAAGTTAATGTTCTCCACTCTTATTTGGATTTTTTTGCGAAAAATATTGGTGATGTGAGTGATGAACATGGCGAGATATTACATTAGGATATTTCCCTGATGGAGCGACGATTCAAAGGAAAATGGAAACCTGGCATGTTAGCAAAAATTTTGTTGCTTTATATGCTTGTGGAATTCTAGGGATAGAAAAGAACATTATGTAGGCAAGGATTGGCCATACCGACGAAGTAGAAATAGGAAAAAATAATATTGTAAATATTATTTCTGTCAGCCTCTTGTCAAAAAGGAGAGAATAGTTCTTCCTTGCTTGCATATTAAACTTGGTTTGTTCAAGCAGTTTGTCAAAGCATTGAAAAAGCAATCTTCTGCATTTGAATACTTGACAAAAAATTCCCATCTCTGAGTCAAGTTAAAATCAAAGAAGGCATCTTTGTAGGTCCTCAAATCAGAAAAATTTTGGTTGATGAAATTTTTTTTGAACATCTTGAAAAAAAATTTGCTTTTGAGTCTTTCAAGAAAGTATGCAATACTTTTTGCGGAAAAATCGCATAGAAAATTATGTTCAAGTTGTTGATGACATGCTAAAGCACTATCATGCTATTGGTTGTAATATGTCTCTTAAAATTCATATGCTTCACTCTCACTTGCATTTTTTTGAAAAAAAAACATTGGTAAGGTAAATGATGAACATCGTGAAAGATTTCACCAAGACATTACGGTGATGGAAAGACGATTTAAAGGAAAGTGGAGCCCTGGGATGTTAGCAGAGTACTGTTGGAGTCTAATAAAAGAAGATAAAATTATTTAATTTTTTTATTTTAAAAAATAAATCTATTTTCAATATATAACGTTTACTAGTATCTACCAAGAAAAAATCTCAGTATAAAAAAACGATTCCAAATATAGAAAAATGAAAGTCAAATTTGAATCCAATGTTGTTTTTTATCTATTAAAAAGGTTTATTTAGTTTGTACTTTTTTTGAAACTCAAATTTGTTACAGTGTTATTTATCATTTAATATATTATAATGAAAATTTTCATGAGAAATAAAAATTTATAAATTTAAATTTTATGAATTTTTATCGAAGATGATCTTAGATAGTTTTGAGTAGAAAATTATTTTATATTTTGGGCTTAAATATATAAAGATCAATGTAGTTACGAATTAACTAAATACATAACTATTTAAACCGCATTGAAGTATTAATTAGAAGTGTATATATTGGCAAAAAATATCTTCATGGTGAAATAGAGAAAGGTCAATTTGCTAAATGGGACGAAAATTGTTCAAGAATAATAACAAAACTATCTGACGACAAATTAACTAACGTTAAACAGTAACAGCAATTTAAATCTAGAGTCGCAAAAATATTTTGAGAATCAAAATAAGCATATTCGAATTGCTATGTATAGATAAGTTTATTCTTAAATAATTAGAAAAAGGGTTGCGCTTTAAATGATTTGTGAAAGCTAATTTACTGACAAGCAGGCCCGTCGATAGGGGGGGGGGGGGCAAAGCCTCCTTGGAATTTATTTTGCCCCGCCCCCAGAAATTTTTTTGTTTGACATGAAAAGTATATTTTCTCCACAGCTTCTATAATTAAATTTAGCATCTGTAGAGATATTCACCAAATTGAGAGTAACACTAGCTAAAGGCGTGTTTCTGGAACCAATTTGAATGTGCGTCTTCATATGGTATGTATGCTATTCAATGAGTGTTTATGCTTAGATTTAACTCCTGCTCTTCAAGTTATATTTCTCTTGCTAGACATAATAATAGAGACTGAAGAAGTAAAAACAGTCTGCTTGCTTCAATGTCTGTCTATCATATTTTCATTACTGATTGACATATCGATAGCCACTCTCCAATTCATCTCTTCTATTGAAACAAATATTTTTAACGTATATAAGCGTTTGTGAGATTTTATAATAATAGCCCCTTGATATCTGCATTACCTTCGTTTGCATTTTTTCACAGATTGACAATGTGAGTCTTTCATTTGAAGTTCTAACAATTGTAGTTTATGAGACACTACATGAAGTTTATCTTTTAACATATAATTCATAAACATCAAATTTATCAATTAGAATTTGTGTATTTAAATCAGTATTTAATTGAAGAGGGCATAACAAGATTTAAATGACTTATTTTTATTGGCGCCTCAAAACTTCCAAAAACCAAAACGGCCGAAACCGAAAGGTTTGAAAATCAGAATGATTTAGGAATATTCTTTATATTAATTCATATTTTAGAAATGAAAATAGACTTTCTATTAATATATATTTGTTAACATAAATGGAAATAAATCTTTAAACCCATTTGCTATCTTCGAAAGTTTTGATCTCTGGACGTGTTTTAATTTCGACCTTCTTTAATTTTGACCTTGTTGATTTTTATTAATATTTTTGAATACTCTTTGACTATGTCATTATCTAGATGAATACTTTATATTTAATTTGTGTGAACTTTTATCAATTCTTAAACGATAATTTCATGTCAAAATTTTTTAAAAGCAAAACTTCTGAAGTTTAATGAATGACAAACATCTTAACTACAGGACAATCAAACTTTGTTCCAAACAAAACTTGAATACATTCTTCCGTTTCTTATCAAAAAATTACATGCATATATTGGTTATTTAGAAATCAATCAATATGTTGAAAGTATTTGAACTTTTAAAAATTTTATTTTACTTTCTTCAGTTTATTCATTTGAAAGTGATATATTTCAGTTAAAAAACCATATTATTGGGAAAGTTAATCAAAATTATTAGAAATTTTAATTTCAAAAACGAATTTGAGTTTTTTTGATTGAAAAAAAACAAGATTAAACTTATTGAAACAATAGATTATAATGGGATTTATATTATTTTTCAAATGAAAATTTGAATAGAAGACACTTGAAACCAGTTGTGTGTGTTCATATTGAATTTTTATTTATGAGCATCTCTTTAGGTTATGAACATTTTAATCGAGTCTCAAATTTATTGAAAAGTCTTCTTTTATAACTTTCCGCCTTTTAGCTTTTTACTGGCTTCAAAGCAAAGAAAAAATTTCATTTTATTTCCAAAAAGAAAACATAACTAGCGAAGCTAATAAAAACATTCCTAATGACTCAGTAACAGTTTTCTGTATTTTTGACTTGATTTATACACTGCAAACGAGGGAAACAGTGTCGTGGAATCATTAGATGATTTGGGTTTGAAAGATCAAGGACCACATCAGCCTTCCTGTATTAAAAGTTTGATAAAAAAAAGAAAATTTAAAAGTTTTTGGTAAAAAATTTGCCATTGTCTTGGATATTCAGTGGTAGAACAAGCAGCTTTCTGTTTTGCTTGTCGACATTTCTCTAACAAAGGCTCTTTGTTCTAATCTAGGATTTGATAAGCACGAAAAAAGTGCTTCCCATATGGAATCACTTATATCTTAGCAAAATTATCAGAATTGTATATCTGGAGAAAAACGTATTTCAACTCTGCTATCGTTGAAAATAACGAATACATTTTGATAACTTCTTTTTTCCTAACATAGATGTTTTTATTTTAAAGTATTATATAAGTTCAATATTTGAAGTAATAAAGTTTTTGGTAATAAATTATTTGATATTACACGGTGATAAAAAGAATACGGATATTTTGAAATATTGCTATGAAAAATCAAGTGGGCTTTTTTTTTGAATTTAATGACTTTCATCATGGAAAAAGACAAACATCTTAAAGAGATATGTTCCTTTTTATATAGTAAAATTTATTCCGAAAAATTGTCATTATCATCCCCAACCTCACAAAACGAATTCATAAACATATTCAAGGAAACCGTCTTGAGAAAAAGTGCTAAAAACTTGGCTTCTGCTGTTACGAAATATTACATAATTAATTGAGATGGAACAAAGGGTATTTCAAACACAGAAGTCCTCTCTATAGTAAAATTTTCAAATTAAATATTTTTTTGTTGATATTCGTGAAAACTGTGCTTATTTAACCCTATTAGTGACGGCTTATTTTCATTTCTTCAGAAGGGGAGGGGGCTATTTTAGCCCCCCCCTCGGTTTTTCTTGAATGATTGCAAATTTTTACAAAATTTTCACTTGAGCCTACTAAATGATTCATTGCCAATCTGATCGTGACATTTATTTTTTTATAAAAATCAATAAAACTTGTTAAAAAGTGATTGATATTTGACAGCTCAACTAAAAAAATAAACTTTTAGTTTTAATGGGTATACAAAGTTTTTTATACTTATATACCCATTTTCAAGTGTGCTGAACACGATGGTCACGTTTATTTTTTTTTAAAATCAACCAAATCTGTCAAAAAATTGATTGATATATGACAGCTCAACTGAAAAAAAGATTAGATATAGTGCTTATACAATGTTTTTTTCATATATATACCCATTTTCATGTATGCTGAATACGATAGTCACGTTTATTTTTAAAAAAAAAAGATTGATATATGACAGCTCAACTTAAAAAAGAATCTTTTAGTTTAAATGGTTATACAAACTTTTCTATTTATATACACCCATTTTCATGTATGCTGAATACAATGGTCACGTTTATTTTTAAAAAAAAATCAATCAAACCTTGTCAAAAAATTGATTGGCATATGACAGCCAAACTGAAAAAATTAACTCTTTATTTAAGTAGTTATAAAAAGTTTTTTTAACATTTTTAATTAATTTGTGACTTTTTTAAAATCGTGGTATGTTTGCGGTCAGATATATTGTACTGATTTTTGAACGATTTGTTTTAATGCTATTCTCCAAAGACTATATTCAAATTTTTAGTCATTTCACAAATGAATTTATTTCTCTTTGAAGTTTAGATTTTATTTGGAATCTATAATAAAACAAATTTTTTCAGTATCAAAATTTTCATCCTTCTCCTTTTACCTTTCCAACATATGATATGCTTGCGTCATTTGCTAACTTAGGAAAGTAAGGATTGGAAGCGTTTATGATCTAAAATAGAAGTAAGAAAATTTTAATGAGGAGGTGAAAAGTATGTTCTAGGTTGCTTGTGTCTGGTTATACATATGTTTGGATGTTGCTTGATAAGGGTGCAGTTAAGTGTTGCTGGTTAGAGAGGAATGGTTCTATTTCTTTGGGTATGATAGGAAGTTTAGTAGAGAGGAGGAAAGATTTTTAAAATGTATATATGCTTTTTCAATGAGTTTGGTTCGTTCAGATGAAAATATTGGACAGTAGAAAATAATTTGAATTGGAGTTTCAATATGAGGGCAGCCAAATCTGCAAAATGGTTAGAGTGGAAAACAAATTATAGAAATAGGCATAACACGGTCAATGTGATGTAAACCATCTTATTATGTTGCGAGGAAGAGTAATCCTTTTATTTAGTGCAAATTGGGATAAGGGGATAGGTATATTGTTTGAGTAAAGCCTTATGGAAATTATTGGGCGGTGGCGAAGTCCATTTTTGCCCCTGACATGACCCAATGGTTATCTTGTAGACCATAATTTCAAGGATTAAGATTATAAGTCTTGAATTGTATTGATTATTATTTGTATCAATAAATAACTTCGATGTTTTTAAATTAAAATTTTTTACACTTTGAAATATTCTAACTTAAATATATCCTCAATTCCTATATTTTCTATTATCATGAAAGAATATTGAAAATGAATTAAATAAACTGTTTCCTTATCTTGTAGTAGTTAATTCATTTATGCCCAATTTTTCTTTTATGAATGCAGACGATAGTTTTTTTCTTTGTAATTAATATGAATTTTGAAAATCCCCTCCTCTTCCTAGGCATAAATTGGTTAAGGTATTGTAGTTTGAACTATATTATTCTGAAATGTGCTTAGAGTTAAAATCAACCTAATATTTTCCCTTCTATGTACAACATTAACTATTTATTTCTGAAAATTCAAATGATGAATTATTATTTTGAAAAAAATTTCCAGTGTATTGGCTATTTGCATCATTTTTTCTCGAAATTTAGGTTTTTTAAAAAATATGTGAAAAATGATGATAAAATAAATTGGACCAACTTTCTAATTTCACAATTTTAATTTAACCTATTTCTATAATTTTTTTAAAGAATTTCTTTCAAAAATTATACACTCTTTTGTAAAAATTTTCTTTACGTGTCTTATCCCCTTCAAACTGCATCGCCTTGACGTGGTGAAGGAGCTTATACCGGTATCGGTTACTAAATGATGCAGAAATAAAAAACTTATAATGCAAATTTTATAACTATTTTTAGACATGACACAATGGTTATCTTGTAGACCATAATTTCAAATATTAATATTATAACCCTTGAATTGTAATGATTATTAATTTGTATCAATAAATAACTTCGATGTTTTTGAATTCGACTTTTTTACACCTTGAAATATTTTTACCTAAAGTAATGCCAGAGTGACGCTTATTTGTTTTTTAATCTTCACTGTAGCAATCTGATAATTTTATTATTCAAGAAGTTTTTTCTTGTTCAAGATCGGAAAATATATTACAAGAAAATCGTCACTACTAATGGAAATTCATACCACTTTCATGAATGTAGAAGAGTTAGCTGTAATTTTTAATTGAAAATTATGATATTGAGGATTTTTGTGAATTGTTTTTCCGAACAGGACTTGTAATATAAGGGGGCCTTTTATGTAAAATCTCATCAGAAGAGAAACCTAATAATAGTCATACTTATATGGTAATTCTAAACACGCTCAAACTGTTTGAATTAAAGATTGCATTTGAAAAATGTAATACAATTATGTCTCTCTAAATAGAAAAGGGAAGGAAATGCCTAATGCAGAATAATACATTTAATTTTATCAATTTCTCATTTTTTTGATAAAAAAATTGGATTGTGTAATAAACACGAAGAAACCAAAGGTTAAGTGATTAATCTCTCATATTTTACACAAAAATTAGTAACACCTAAAAAGTTTGTGTTCGAACTCAATGAAGGCAAAAAAATAAAATAAAATTTTTTAAGTGAAATTTTAATTCTAATGGTATGCTAGTTCATTTATTGTTTTTAATAATCGAATGGATTTAATCGCTATATTTTCAAATGAGATAATTAGTCATTTTTTAGTTAGATACCATTTACAGTAAACTCTGTCTAAACCGGACTCTGAATATATCGGATTTTTGTCTAAACCGGATTATTTTCAAAGTCCCAAAACACTTCTATTCTTTCCAATGTATTTTAATTCTGTGTAAACCGGACATCCTCTGTCTATACCGGACACAAAAATGATATAAAGCTAAGGAAAAGAACAAAAATACAATTAATTGAAGCATAAACAAAAGATTTTTCAACACTTTGAATTTATGTAGTAAAAAATGATAATTGAAATTAAACAATGATGTGTATATAGACGTAAGTTCAAATTTGAACAACAATTTTATAGTTTTTTTTCCTGAAATTGGATTCTATCTTTTTTGCCTCCTTCTAGATGCAAATTATTGAAGCCTTGTAATATATCATTTTGATTTATACATTGTGATTCTGATGAGTTGGTGCCCCTTTTTTAAATATATTTAAACGTGAAAAAATATTTTGCAAACGACGAATTTTTTCCTTATCATTTTTATGCATGTGCAAAATTGAAAAAAAATTATTTTGATTAATAAGATGTCACTATTATTTTGGTGTTATCATTTTAAGTGTGTGATATTTATAGTATTTCAGCATTACAATTGAAATATAATTTTTATATTCAACTTTTATTCATGAATTCTTAGACACAAATTTCTTTTTACAGCAGTTTATTTTTTTTTATGAATATTAATAA
This sequence comes from Nectonema munidae, assembly GCA_030549495.1. Lineage (NCBI taxonomy): Eukaryota > Metazoa > Nematomorpha > Nectonematoida > Nectonematidae > Nectonema > Nectonema munidae. Next base: position 274,098 of record JAUIRK010000860.1, on the reverse strand, counting down.
ATGTTTTGTTATTGTTATTGTTAAAATATGATGTGAATAATTTAAATGTTAAATTTTTTGTTTATTCATTTGTTTTTGTTCAATTCTGTTTCCTTTTTCAATCTTTGAACTCATTAATTTTATTTTAAGATCATTTGATCCTTGAATCAAATTTTTTTCTAAATGAACCAACCAAAAAATTATGCTAAGCATCAATCAAAAAGCGGTGTGAAAGTATCCAAAGAACGAGTGATTGTTATGCTCGCTACCAGTGCTACCGGCGAAAAAGTCAAGCCTCTGGTCATTGGCAAATCAAAAAATCCGAGGTGTTTCAAAGGAGTCAAACCGATATTTTACCTGTAACGTATGCAGCTAATAGTAATGCTTGGATAACATCAAAAAAATTTTCGTTTTGGATTCCAAAAGTAGACAGAAAAATGATACGGGAAAAAAGAAAAATTCTCATGTTCTTGGATAATGCTACATCTCATCAACAAGATATTGTTCTAAAGAACATTTCACTCAAGCTTTTCCCTTCAAACACTACAAGCTGTGTTCAGCCACTCTATTTGGGTGTGATTAGATCATTCAAAATGGGTTATAGAAACCCCCTGATGGTTCATTTGTTGGCACAAATTGATGAACAACCAAGTTTGGTTCAATTAACTAAGTCAATCAATATTTTAGATTGTATAAAATGGATTGCTTCAGCGTGGGAAAAAGTCGCCACTTCAACAATCATAAAATGCTTCAAGAACAGTGGCTTCATGATGGAAGACTGTACAGATGCCGAAGATGAAACAGATGAATTAAATGTTTTATGTCATTGACGAGCTTGTTACCTGTTTTGGTGAATCAAGGATGACAACCAATGAGTTTATAGACATTGACAATATTTCGGCGACAGAAGATCCTTCTGATTTCGAAGCAGCATTATTGAATCAGGAGGTCCATGAATCTGAATCTATCGATGGACAAAGAGATGATGGCGAACAAGTGACTCAAATCAACACGAAACTTTCTCGGTTCAAGTGGCCCAAATTCTCAAAAAACTGAGTGACTTTGCATATCAACAATGCAAAGAGAAGTCGAAAGCCTCATCCTCAAAAACAATTTGGCTATTACAAAAAATGTTATGAAATTCAAACAAACTTGTATTAAAAATTATATTAATATGACTAAAAAAAATAAATTTTCGAAAATATTTTTATGATTCTATTTAAACATCAAAGTTACAATATATGATTAGAATGAGTCATGGTATTAAAAAATGGGTGAAAAATTATAAAAAACATAACTCTCAATAAACCGGATCTCTGTCTAAACCGGATTTTTTTCGGGTCCCGAGTGCATCCGGTGTATAGAGAGTTGACTGTATTTATAATCTGAAGTATACTCATGAACATGCGAAATGAGAATCGAATATAGTAAATCAAGAAATTTTTCGATTAATTTATTCGCAAAAAAAAGAATATGGGGAAAATTTCATGATTTACAGTATTTAGAATCAGTCAAATTATTATAATTTTTTAATAAAAATATTTGATTTAAAATATAAATTTAAAAACTTGTTTTTATAGTTTTTACTCTATTCAACTATTATTCGAATTAAAAACTAAAATAAAAAAGTTTATCTATCCACAACATTTCATTTAATATGTGACTAATGAAGTCATATTTGGTTCCTATATAAACTTTAAATGAAATTTTCATTCTTTCAGTTTGTTTTTTTCTAAGCCAAAACTTTGTCTAAACATTTGATAATTTAATATCTCTAAAACTTTTAACTCAGTTTTACTTCGATAAAGAAGTCTATAATTTATTTAACGCATCTCCCTATCGTGCTTTATACCTCTCCTGTTTTTTTTAATGCAGAGCATTAGAATTAGCCCCCCTTCTTTTCCCGCTTGTTAAGGGACGTCATATATAGATTCAGCAAAAATACAAGACTTCTAGTTTTACATATAAAAAATAATCAGTAAAAGTCTGAGGATATTTAATAGTGGTGAGTCATTTTAATTTATTTTCTGGAATACGTAAAAACAGGATAATACATTAAAATTAAAGCTAACTCAACTTGTCTTTAATATTTAGTTTTTAGTTTACTTATTTTATAAGACAAAACTGTACAATTAATTAAATAGAATAGTTTTCGTAGTTATTTGCAAAAAGAAAAATCAAAAAAAAATGAGAAAAATCATTTTAGCATAAACACACTTTTTTATTTGGGAATAATCTAACATTTTCTAGATTTGTTAAGTTAAGTAATTTTATAATTAAATTTAGAAAATTTTAAAGTTTTTATTTAAATTTTCGCATTGACATTTTAATCCTTATCGAGGTAACTAAAATGGTTCACAATTATAAAATTTTTGCATTTTTATCATCAGAATGAGGTCTTTGACATAACTTTATAGATTAAGATGATATTTTTTTGAATAAGAAACTTGAGATTTATATGTATGTCAAGTTTCATGTTCATATCTTTTTATTACGTGGCAATTTAACTTTATTTCTGTCAGCTCATTTTGCCACGACCCTCTTCAAAAACTGAAACTTTTTAATTTTATTGTCTCCGTATTACCTCTAATAAATATAAATTGGTATATTCTAGTAAAACTTTTTTCTTGTTTTTACAAAATGGCCTGTATCAACAATATTTAAAAGTTCCATGTTTAAAATAAAAGTTGAAAAGGTAAATGTTCAGAAACTGGAAAAAAACATCTTTTTTCCATATGTATTATGGGTGTAATATAATCAATTAGTAAGACATGCTATATAGTATTGCTCATAAATCAATGATCAGTGCTAGGCATTTTTTAAACCAAGATCTTGATACAATGTTTGCTTTCTACGTCTTGCGGTTTTTTCATATATTTACAAGTAGTTTTTAACCCTTTAGAATATGGATAAAATGTAGTTTAATGATTCAAAAAGATTTCTATAAATTTTTTTTAATTTATTTGCTTCGTGGGTAAAATCATATTGTGCCCAGATTTCGTATTTCTATAAGTCTAAATCAATTTGTACGAAACTAAAATTTAAACAATAATAGATTCAAGAGACTTGAACTGAAGAGCTTCTAGTCTAGAACCTAAGCTTTACTTATGCAAATTAAATGCATTTTTAATGTTTAAACTGTTCTTTTATTTTTTTAAAGTAATATCTTTAAAAAAATAAAAATTTTAATTATGCTTGAAATTTAAAAATACCAGAATATTGATATAGATTACGTGAAATTTCAGACAATTTAATAAATTGCTTCAAGTATTTAAATGAATCTTCATGAAAATACTAACTCATTCTGTTCAATGATATTTTTCTCCAATCAACTTTACATGTTCTGCCAAAACAACACATGAAGAAAAATAATACTTTATGTGTTACTTAGAAACCAAAACAGAGGACTATTGTCAACAGAACAAAACAAATAAATTGAAAAAAGATAATCAATCTTGATATTTTTAGTAAATGAAATGGCCTAATTTCCTTATTTTTCAATATATTTTAAGTCTACGTTTATTTTTAATCCAATCTCGAGTTTTTCTAAAATTCATTATAGCAACAGTGGTGCACAATAAGCACACTATAATTTAGAGAGCTTGCTATATAATAATAATCATTGTTTCTCGTTAAATTTTGCAACGTGGTATGATGAAATGAGTAAAAACTGATAAACTCTGCAGTCTGCACAGTCGTATGACGAGTGATTTAAAATAATAAAAGGTTAAGTGCTTTTAAAAATTATTTTCATCTAGCTATGGTTCAATACAATAAAAAGTAACCAGACAAAACAAACGTTGTTTTAAACTTTTGTGTACGAAATGTGAAACTCATATATCTTCTATATACGATCATTCTAAAACATCATTTTTCAAAGTTTAATATATTTACAAAAACCACCTATATCGATCGAATCTTATATTTTACCAAATACAGTCACTTGTACAGAACATTTAAAGGACTCTTAGCATCAAAAGGAATAGATAAGCCCTTATATTGTAGAATACTTAGTATTGGTATATATAATTAGTGTGCTAGCTATTGCTATCCTACTATTTTTGCATGAAAAACCTTTAGTATGCACATAATTTAATCACATCAGGGGCGCATATCTGGGGGCAGAGGTGAAAAAGCCTTTCGCTCTACCAATAAATTTGAATTTTTCAATTTTATCTTTTTTATTATCATTCAATGTCTTGTTTGGCTTATGAGTTGACCTTCAATATCACTTTACTTCTTTTACGTTTGAGTTTCAGACACAAATTCTTTTAAAATCCTCAAGCACATGTAAATTTCTTCCAGATAGGGGGGGGGGGTATTTTTAAATCTATTGCATGGTGCACCAAATTGCAGAATATACTAAGTAAATTCTATCAGAAATTACATGGCCAAAACTAAATATAAAATAATTACTATAATCGAAAAAAATATATGTATTATGAACAAAAAAGATGTAAAAATGGATGTGAAGTTTATTTTAGCATCATTTAAACGCTAACGATGAAATTTTGCTTTGCCACAACTGTACTATTGCGTTCATGAATCAATATCAAAAATTCCATTTTTAGATTTAAAAGAAATGTTTGTACTGCTTTTTCTGTTATCCGTTTTTGTTTGTTCCGATTCTCTAGGAAAACACACGAAGGACAGCTGAAGTTTTTTTTAGAATTTCCCAAAAAATGATCTTTGTATTTTACCTGCCTATAAAAGTTTATTAATTTTCTTGGATCTTGCATGTATCAGGCTTTACAGATCTTGAGCTTTTTCCGATTTTGTTCACATATTGAGAAACACATAAAATTGACTTTACTGAAAAGCTACAAAACTTGTGGAAACCGACTAATTTTCTCTGTGCTAAAGTTTAGAATTTAGATATAAAAAACTTTGATGTTTTCCTATGGAATATATTACAAAGTTTTAAACTTAAGGAAATTTTTTTCGAAAAAATCGATCCAAAATTGATCCGTTGTTTTTTAAAGAAAAATCCAAAACCCAGATTTTTCGAGCCCAAGAAGTAATGTCGCTCTCGTCACACTAAAAATAAATCAAAAATGTATAAGTCATTATGAAATTTGTTAGTACACAATCTATAAGTATATTATTCATTTTAGAAATTCTATTTTTTTTACTGATGTCCAAACTGGATAGAGAAAATAATGTTGAGCAGTTTTATAAAGAGTGTAAGCATCTTACCATGCTGATTCAAGATTTAAAGCCTTCTATCAAAGATACGTCACTATCTAATAAGGTAATCTTATATTTATAAATCTGTCCGTATTTGATGAATTTTCCTACTACTTTTGACTATTCTTCAGTTTTTAGTACATCATTGCACAGTTTTTGTTATTTTCTTCAAAATTATAATAATACTTCAAAAGGTTCATGCGGAGAGACAACCTCTCATTGATATAAAACTATAAGTTTTGTTGTCAACAGGTAACACACCATTTGCTCAGTTTATGATTTAATATATATAAATAATTCTCATAACCTGTACGGTTGAACGCGGGTAGACAACTTGCGTGTTATCTCCAACCCGTATATTACGATGATTCTTCTCCAACCTGTATTCTACGATGATTCATCTCCAACCTGTATACTACGATGATTCATCTCCAACCTGTATACTACGATGATTTATCTCCAACCTGTATACTAGGATGATTCATCTTCAACCTGTATACTACGATGATTCATCTCCAACCTATTAGTTCATATTTTGCTAGATGTAAGATTTGATATACCTCATTCGGGGAGAGGATGTTAGATAAGTTATTAATTTTTTCACGATATTAAATAATATATTTTATCAAATAATCAAAATAAAATTCTGTAATCAAATAATCGAAAAATATTCTTTAAAAAATCAAAAAATATCAAACTTTCTGTTCATATTTTGCTACCTCATACGATGTTACAAAAGTTATTACCTATACTTTGCAATTTGCACGATTTTAAATATTATATTTGTCAAATAATCAAAATAAAATTCTGTAATCAAAGAATCGAAAAATATTCTTTAAATAATCAAAAAATATCTAACTTTCTGTTCATATTTTGCTACCTCATACGATGTTACAAAAGTTATTACCTATACTTTGCAATTTGAACAATTTTAAATATTATATTTGTCGAATAATCAAAGAATCGAAAAATGTTAAAATCAAAAAATATTTATTCTTTTTAAATATATCGTTGGCTCCCCTTACTTTTAGTTTCGTATGTGCATAATTTGATAAAAATTAATTATTAAAGACTTGGTTTATCTTTCTATTTTAAAAGTAAGGGGAGCCAACGATATATTTAAAAAGAATAAATATTTTTTGATTTGAATATTTTTCGATTCTTTGATTATTCGACAAATATAATATTTAAAATCGTGCAAATTGCAAAGTATAGGTAATAACTTTTGTAACATCGTGTGAGGTAGCAAAATATGAACAGAAAGTTTGATATTTTTTGATTTTTTAAAGAATATTTTTCGATTCTTTGATTACAGAATTTTATTTTGATTATTTGATAAAATATATTATTTAATATCGTGAAAAATTGCAAAAATATAGGTAATAACTTATCTTTAGAATATAGAATTTTTAGATCAGTGGTTCCCAACCTTTTTTATTCCATTCCCCCTTTTTCAGTCACTTTTTACCTGTGGACCCCTACAACTGAATAGTTTGAGCCAACAAAATTAATCAAAGATTTTTATGCAAAGATGATTCTAGTCATCTGATTAAATCGTATGATTATTCATATGAAATCAGAGAAATCGTAAAGCCTGACATAAAATGTGAATACAATTTTTTTCCAATTAAAATATAAATTTTTCAAAAATATTGTAACTAATAAAAAGGATATATAAATATTGAAAATATGAAACTTTAAAAAAGGGAAGAAAATATTTATTTAAAAAGCTCTAAATATATATATTTATATTGATTTGGAAAATAGAAGTATATTAAAGGAGATTCAGCATAAGTAGTTTAAAGTAGAATTTCCATGGACCCCTTGAAATTCTTCCATGGACCCCCCGGTTGGGAACCACTGTTTTAGATTATAGATGGTAATGAAAAAGACTGCCTGGGAACAACATATAATGTTAGATTTGATGCCTAGTGTAGAACATGAGAAGTGAAGAAGTATTTCACAAAAATGATGAATCACATATTTAATAAAAATTCAGTGAGTTCTTTATTTAGGGCACTAAGAAGATTGGAAAGTTTTGATTATTTTTTCAAACAGAAGAAAAATAATTTTTCAAAAAACAGCAAATATTCATAGCTTTGCCAAGTTTTTGAACATTTTCTAATTATAATTTGTGTTTTGAAACTTTTCGATATTGGAAATGAAACTATCGGGAGTCAAATGACCGGTCACACTAAAAAACATCTAAATGATGCCATTTTACTATTATTTTCTAATATCAAAGTTTTCTGATAAATTTTTTTCTTTTGTCATAAAGGCTATATAAATAATATGTTTTAACTTGGTCAAAAAAGGGTATCGTTAATATTCATCGACGGATTCAGCAACATTACCGTGTAAACTTGCTTTTTTTTCATTTTGATGTGAACCTATGTTTATATTTGCATATGTATATCTTCTGCATACTTTTTTTTTTTTTACCTTTTTTGCAATATGTGTGAAATGGTTATCTGCATCAATATATCCAAATCGATATGTACCATGTGTATATGATATCTAAAAGTTATGAATATAACATGAGCAAATATGTGGTAAATATTGCGCAAACAAATATAAAAAGCATACCCAAATCTCAACATGATAAAATGCACTTGCATCTGCACGCGTGGCGAAAAACACTTTACACACATTTATACATTCGTCAGCAATCTTATCAATAATTTTAAAGATACGATTCTTTCATTTCTTTTATGACTCTAAAATTTTTCATGGCCCCCACCTTTAGTAAGCATATTTAAATTTCAAATATCTCCTCCATTGACTCTTCAAGCGTTTCTCTTGAGGAAATTCTGATAGCGAAAGCTTTACTGCAAGCGTCATTGATCTATATGACGAGAGTTTTATTGCTCCGATACTACTGCATATTTTTGGAGTCGAACTAATGGAACCGAGAGAGAGTATGAAAATTAGATATGCGTTTTCTAGGCCTCCTAGTCCAAGGGTTTAGCTAAAAATTTGAAAGAAATTTTTTTGATATTTAAACATTATTAATTCACTAAATATATATTCAATAACGATGATGGATAGAATGAATACCAAATTATAAGTAAGTAAGAATTTTAATTATATTTTTAATAAAGGTTTCTTTTAGATGAGAAACCCCAAAACATTTAAATTTGTTTGACTGCTATGAAAGATTCAGGGTAATACATCAGTCACACAACATTCAAGATTACAATTCTGCTATTATGTTTTTTAATGATTCCAACTTAAGGCATCAATATAATTAAATGCTCTTTTGGTCGCCTTTCTGTACGCAGGCAGTCATGTAGTACGGCTGAGATATGCTCGCATTTACAAGAAAGATATCGACTGTCCTGAGTCCTTAGCAAGTTTCAAATATATAAATTGCTATGTAATAACAAATAATCACACATGAGAGTGTCCATAATGTCAAGGTGTCCACAAACCAAGATTCAAATAAAATAAGTAAACTTTTTTTTTTTGCATTTTAGGGTATATCATTGTTAGAGTTGAAAAATGAGCTTTTCACGAATTACATCACATTTCTCATGCTTCAAGTGTACAAGAAGTTGTCTCATCACTGTGAAGTTAAGGAACTTGAATATGGTGCTTCTGAGAACAATCAAGAAACACTTCACAATGATGACAGTCCAAAAAAGGATCAAATGATTGGATCTAGTAATTGTGATTCCGATGCACAGTATCTGTCACTAAACTCCAAACTTTGGGACATTAAAGGGGTTTGCTTCCTTGTTTTGTATTCGCTACTACGATTATAAATATTGTATCATAAAAAACATTTTTAGTACTCATATTCTGAGAATGTACTTCCTATCTGGTGCTGATGTTAGTCCATTTTGAAAATTAAAATGAGGGTTTCAAAAATTTTGTTAAATTGTTTTGAACTTACTATTAGCTTGAACATGTGCAATTGAATACGATATGAAGTCAAAAATTGAAATTATATCCATTTCATTGCAAAAAAAGCTGACGAATTATAGGTACTTTAAAATGGAGAGATCGTTTGTGTCATTTAAAATTGACAATGCGATGAAATGCTTAAACTCATCATTTTTAAGATGAACCCCTGCTTTCTTATCCAACCGACTTTATATATTCCAAGCCGATCATTTTTATTTCTTAGGACACTGGTGTTGATAAACAGCAGGATTTTCATATCATATGTCAAATGATACTTTTTAGCGAATTAAATAATTTTTTAAATTATGAAAGCTAAGTCATGTTATAATGGAATTATGTTAATAAATAAATAAGAAAAAACTGATAAAATAAATGCTTGCTGGAATTTTGTTTTATTTAAAGTCGATATTAAAATATATATGTAGATTAGACTCAGAGTTGAAATACTGAAGTAGAAGTCAAATTATCATTTGTATTATAATCTTCAAGTTAAGACATTTTCTCTTCTTTCTAATATACAATAATTTCAAGCGAATCATATATATAGGTTAGGTAGGTATATATTAGGGTGTCTCTGATGCCTTTACAGTTTCATAAATCCACCAACCTTATTTATTTACAGCATATATATCTTATATATCTAAAAACCTGAAAAAAAATTATTTGATCAAAGTTTACCTTAGGCACATCTTTATATAAACTTAGAGGTCGTTCACATTTAACGTTATAAATATTTTGGTTGATTTTCATGCTCCCCTCCTCTTTTTTCTTATGTCCTTATTAAGTCAACTTAAAAAAATGATTAATGACTTTTTTCAGCTACTTCACTTCTCTCTAGTTTTGGTTGACGTCTATTGTTAAGGCCTTTTTATATTATATCAATATTTTGAAGCATGTAAAAAAGAAACACAAAGTTTATTTAAATGTTTTTAAACATCAAACTATAAAGAAAATAACAATTTTTTTAATCAATTTTCATACTTCTGTTTTTTTTTGGTTGGGTAAAGCTTTCCGACTGTTTTGAACAACTTGCAAAACTTGTTGAAAGTTTTCCTCTTCTTTAGATATTGAAATTAATCTGAGCAAAGCTTGACTCCCCGCTCTGCGACATCGTTTACAACTAACAAATTATCAACAGTTTCTTTTCCTTCTAAATAAAATTTATTGTTTTTCCAGTTATTGACTTCCTCTTCAAAAAACGTTGTATTGATTTGAAGTAAATGAAAAAACATTCAAGAATCATATCCAATCAATGAAGAAATGTTATGACAATTTTCTAAATTTTTCAAAGTTGGAAAACTTGGTTTACCAAAATAATTTCCTATTCGACTATGAAAATCAAGCTTTGATGGTTTATTTTCTTTAAGATTTTTAATTATAAGTTGTTTCGTTGAAGCATCTACTTTGTCATTAAACAGGCTAATTGGAATCACTTCTTCCGTTAAATACCAAAAATGTCGTGATATGGCTTTAATAGCAGAAGTCGCACAAGTCATGTCAATTTCCTTATATTTATATAAATCTTTGAGAAGCTTGAAATCATTAAATGGCGCATACGAGGCTAGAGGTGCTTCAAACCACCAGGTTACATAACAAAATACAAAAAAGTTCACAAATCTTTTTACTTTACACTTTTGCTCATTTGTTATTAAATCTTTCAATGGTAGTTTTTTGATATATTTTCACTAAGCATTTCAATTTTTAAAGAATACAAAAGCTTTGACATCCACCTGGCCTTAGGAAGTGCTCCTGGTCTTCTAAATCCTGTGAAGTTAATATTTTTTCCTCGGCTTAAATACAAGCAAACAAGATCTGCAAGTTCCTTATAATCTTCTCTAATAAAATGTTTCGACTTTAATTGTTTACAATAACTTAAAACTTCTTCGATCATTCTAGAGTATTTACTATCAAAAACTGGAAAAGACAATTCTTCTATCAAATGAGTGTTTAAATCTGAAAACTTGAACTTGAATCTTTGAAAAAGTGATACATTAGGACCACTTGATGGTTCAATTTTAGGAACATTCCAGACATCGCTTAGAATAATCTCACCGATATGATGGCGGCAAGCAAACCACAATAAAGGTCTTTCTAATTTTCTTTGTAGAAAAACGCATGTTTCTGCTTTTATTCCAGTATTACAGGGTGGAGTATCAAAAACTATACCGTTGACACTATTTTCGCAGTTCCATTTCTTTAATAAGTTTACACATGCTTCAGCATGTACTTCTCCGGTTTTTCCAGATGTTTTCTTTGCTATTTTAGGAACACCCAGAAGCTTTATTCCTGTATCCCCTGAAATTAAAACAGGCCGTCTTTCTTCATGGTCAGAGTTTTGTAGTGTCTTCATGATCTTGCTATCCCAATGCAAAAGAATTTTTGATGGAGCTTTCCAATTCAATTTTATTTCACTAGCAATAGCTTTACTTTCAGAAACTCGACTTCTTTGAATGTAACTGTGACTTAAATTAACAGCATGAGGATCACCTCCACACTCCTTTATCATTGTTTTCATAGTGACTGAAAGAGCTGTTGTTGAAAGATTATTTCTTAGGCTTGATTGAACCAAAGCTTTAGATTGTAAGACATCATGGGGAACAAAAAGAAGTGTACCAGTTTTTACTTTTCTTTTATGACTTCTTTTGCTAAACTTTTGAACAAAAGAGCTATTTTTCTCATTTTCGTTGTCTTCATATTCTTCAAATTGGCAACATGAACTTGAAGACGCAAAACTGTTAGTTGCCAACTTTGATCTGGTTTCTTCCAACTTCTTTTTCTATTCTCGTTTTTCAACTAATTCACCAATCACATTATCTTTACAAGTATAGGATGCAGCTCTTCCATCTATGATACTTTTTATAAATTTAATGTCTTCTTCCAGGGTTAATATTTCAATTTTTGATTTACATTTTTTCTTCTGTTCCATCATCGATATAATATTCTTTGGCCAAAAGGGCATTGTAAGTTTGAGCATGTTCTGAAATTTTTTTACTTTTTCACTTGTTAGTCTTCTTGATAATGGAATTTTTCTTGCAAGTTTAAACTCATTATAAAAGCTTTCAACTTTTTCACAAACTTTGTAATCAGATATAATATCAATTCCAGCTCTCAAGTAATGCTTTTTTATTTCTTCTAACACAATTTTGGATGCTTTTCTTTCAAGTTTAAGATTTTTTGTTTTGTCTTCACTTCTCAATTTTTCCATATTGAATCATAACAAAACTTGTTGATGAGTTGGAAGTCGACATCTAGTAATTTCCAGGTTATATAAAGATGAAGATTCGCAAAGAAAATTCAAAAATGACTCAGAACTTCTTGTCTTCATTTTATAAATTAGAAGAAAAAATAAATATGATGTTGAAAAAATTATTTATATTTTCTAAAATAAAAAAAATATTTAAAATCATAATTTTTATTATAAATATATATATTATATTAAAGAAAAAGATGATGTGCTTGAGGTAAAACAAATGTCATAAACTTTATATTTTATATTTGTGTTATTTAGACCTAATCGCTATATTTCTCAGAGTTTGAGCTGTTAAAACTAAAAAAATTTGTTTTTGAGGGCATCAGAGAAACCCTAGTATATATATTTCACAATTTTGCGAACCCATTTTTTTACTTTTTCCATTCAAAATCAAATTACTATTAGATTAAAAAAGATTTTTGCAAGTTGTAAAATGTTAACCTACCTCATTTCGGTAGCGCTATCACGTGGTTCAAGTGAAATGACGTGAGATGTGTTAGTATGTGAACTTTTTATTTAGTTATAAAGCTGGAGATATGGGGGAAGGCAATTTTTATTAACAAAATTGATATGATTCAATAAATCTCCCAATTTTCAACCTAATTATTCTAGATTGATTGCATACTTAAAAATTCATGTACATTCTCAAAAAAAGTTTTTGTTTAATTTAATTTTAAAAACTTTCAAAATGAAACGTTTAATTGAAGAAATACGATGAAGGCTTTTCAACAGGGCCATGGAGTCGGAGTGAAAATATGCAAATACTTAAAAATTTAATGAATTTAACGCCGACTCTTCACTTTTGACTTCGCCTGAAGAAGCGCCACTCCGTATTCCTAAAAAATTAAAATGAATCCGTCTCCTAAACCTTGCTGTCGAATGTATTTTCACATGAATTTTAAAATCTTTTTATTTGTCAATATTATTTTAGTATATAGAAATGGTGCGGCCAATAGAAGGCAAATTAAAGTATGTGATAAACAAAGCTATACAATCAATTTCCTTGTTCAAAGATGGGGAGAAGAATGCAGATGTTTGCAGCCAACCACGGCCAGATAACTTTATCATAGAGGTGAATTACTTATCATTCTCTTTTTATTCTTAACAAACAACTTCCTTATAGGATTCAGAAGAAGAAGAAAGTGGATTAAAAAATGCATCTGAAAAAGTTTCTAAAAAGTATGTTCCTCCTAAAATTGCTCCAATGCGATGCGAAGAATCCAATTTCGAGCAAATTAAAGAGAAGTATGAGAGAAAAGAAGTGAGTGCTAAGAAAAGAATGATGTCGAGCTCAATGTTTTTAGAACTTAAAGATCAATTCGATGATGCTCCTGAAGAACAAAATGTAAGATTAATTCAAACCTCTGAAATTTATATACATATATATTTTGTTTTTTAGACCAACTTTGGAACCCGCAATAAAGCTTACCAACAAAAATTAAATCAAAAAGAAAAGTATGAAGAGGATAATTTGATACGCTTGCCAGCAAGCAAAAAAGAAAGGCACAAAGTTAGACAGTTCCAAGATATGGAAACATTAGATGAGATTGTTAATTTCGGAAACTTCTATGAAAATATGTGCCTATCCGCCGAAAATAAATCAAACGCTGCAAAATCTTCATACTCAAGAAGAACCAAAAGGAGTTCTTCAAAGGGAAAAAAGAAAAACAGTATATTATTTATCACATTGGTGAACTTGTAATGATTTATAGGCGTTATATTATCCCTTATCCAAAAGAATCACTCAGGGAGTAAAGTTCTGTATTTGCCAGAATCCCTTGCCCAAATGTATTCTATATTTTTTTGGTACAAGCATTGCAATGACATGCTCAATCTTAATATCCATGATTCCATGAACATAAATATCAGAGAGACTGTTCAAATGCTTTTTTTATCCTGCTGCCCAAGCCTGATTTAAAGCATTTCACACCACTAAGGGTTCGCTCTGCCGTGCAGCAGCTATACTTTGTAAACTTTAATTTTTAACTAAAATAAGTAAGGAAACAGTAAAGCTTTTATTCAAAAAATGATCAATTAATTTTCGACTACTCTCGTCTTCTTCAGAACAAATATAATATGTTAGTTAACAGTTCAAGAAACTACATTTTCTTGGATATGAGTATAAATAGCATCTTAGATAGTAAAGAATATTATATCTTTTCTCACTCTGTCGCTGATTTGGACTTTCACATTTTTTCCTCAATTTGCATAAAAGTTGACAAGTGCTCAAACAATTTTTAAATGGGCCTTAATATGTAAAATTTTGGAAACTTATTGTCGGGGCTAGGATTAGGGTAGAATTGGGTAGGCGCTAGTATTAAAGTTAGTGCTAGGTTTAGTGTTAGCTCAATCCTACATACATAAAATTACATATACATTTTATGACATTCATGACACAAACTTTCCTATTTATTTGTCTTAATGCACATTAAACGCAAAAAACATTCACACATACCAGATATCTTCAACATACGTTTTCTTTCATATTAAACCGACCTGAAAAAAAGCTTTTTTTGGTCTACCCGAACAGAATCAGAATAAAATTTTAATTTTCAGCACGTATCCGACGCTCTAATTAGTATTTTCAATGACAAAATTAACTAACCCGAACGTTTCAGATGTCGTGTTTTTCGGAATGAATTTCGTTTCACCACCACTATGAATTTATTATATATCTGTTAACTGTATCAATTCCAAGATGACATTTGTGCTTACTCTATTCTGTATCATTCTTCTAAAATAGATTAAATTTTATTTCCAACGATTTGCATCCCTGCCTATATTCTATTCTTCAACACACGTTACATCATAATATTTAAGAAAGGTATCATTCTATAAAATAATTAACTTGTAATTCAGCATTTGCGAGCAAATCACTACTTAAATAGAGGAACAATAAAAATGAGTAACCAAAACAAACGTAATTTAAAAGGGTATTAAAAATGTAATGCTCTGTTATCCCAAATATTGTCCATTGCCCAATGCTACACGTATACAAATAAAATTTAAATGTTCAATTCGAGTCTGACGCGTTAATTAGGTATTGACATTAGACACCCATATCTTATAGACAATCTATTTTGCTACAAAAAAGGTATTAATAGTCAAAGAAAGGTAAATTCCCCCGACTCAAAAATTACTACAAATATCTTAGTAGTTTAATCTTTTATGAAGGAACTAGAACAGGTGACTTAACGCTTTGCGGATTTTATCTTCAATAATACCAATTTAATTAGTATAAACTCTTTCTATGTTATCTTCTTAATTGAGAGTTCGTAATGAGATTGCATTTGACTTGAGTTGGATAAAAAAGGACTCGTTGTAAAGGGTGGGTGTGTGTGCTCAAATTTTTTTTTGCTAGAATATTCACTAATTATATTGCTTTTTATGATTTTTATTTTCTATTTTAGAAATCAAAAAATTTCAAAGAAAATGAAGTCGCGAAGATTGTTAAATTTTGTTAGTTTTTTGTAATAAATTATCAATGTGTAAAAATACTTCTAAATTTCATTTACATTTAAAATTTGGTAGTCTTAATAATTACTAAAGTAAAATTGAAAACGTTGAATAAATCTTTTATTTAACAAAATACTATCAATAATATTTCGGTCACTATGACCTTCTTCAGATATATATGACGTAAAATGAAAGCGTGGAGTGTCTTGCTTTCTGAGTGTTGAGAGGGATTATTGGTGCTGATCGTAAAGAGATTACTTTAGGTTAATCACATATATAGTATGTATATTTACAGGGTTATAATGAAGATTTCTTGATAAATTGGTGTGAATGATATTAACTTTAGGTTCATGACACATATAGTATATATATTTACAGTGTTATAATGAAGATGTCTTGATAAATTTGTGTGAATGTTCAATTACATATGTATGAGCAATTTACTCGCCTTTTACGAGATGCAGCTATCACAATAGTCCTATTCTTACTCCCCGAAACTATACTAATATTATTGCCAATGTTTTGTTAAATAAAAGATTTATTCAACGTTTTCAATTTATTTTCTTTACAACTTTTATTTATGAAGACTCAGCGCCATTTTATCTACATTAATTACTAAAGTATTTGTTCGCATTTAAGGTGTTTTTATATTTAAATTAGTTTTTTTTTCTATAAAAAAGTTTTGAATTTGTTTATAAGTTAAAAGAAAATATATCTCTGTATTGTTACTATTTGAAATTTCATAATACCAAAACTACTCTATATCATATTTTAAGGAGATTAATGATTCATTTAACTGTTTAACCCTTTTATGACAAAAATTGTGAAGACTGATTGTCTGCTTTCATTGAAATTTTATGTATTTAAAGCAGAAGAATTTCATTTCTTGAGACACTCATGTCCCACTGCTCCTCCTTCAAAAATGTAAGTAGCATAAAATTGGAAAATGTCACCATCTCCTCTCGTCTTTAGAGGAATATAATTACCACACATATCGAAAATATCTATAATAGATTTAGAATTCGTCTTCTATTTGGGTTACGAATCAAAAGGTTGATAAAACTTGTCAGTGGAATCGGGAGTTTAGTTAGTTAGATAGTTAGTTTGCCTATTGAGTTAAATAGTTAGTTTACTAGTTATTGAATTAGTTAATCATTTAATTTGTTACTTAATTTTTATATTAATAGAATTGTATGAAAATAATATTTTGAGCTTAAATGTTCAATCTTTACAAAGCAAGTTTAATGAACTTGAAATTTTTATAGATAAATTAACTAAGTTCTTAAACAAACCTCTTTCTATAATATGTTTACAAGAAACATGTGTTGAAGAGACAATTTAAAATTGATTAAAAGGATTCACTACTTTCATTGCTCCTAGAACAGCTACACTCCACGGTGGGTTCATGTTCTTTGTCCGCAATGATTTTGTGCTCGATTAGGTTGTAGGGAGTTTTTTCCCAACTCATTTTAATATCAATCTTTAAAAGTTGAAATATCTGATTTCAAATAACTTATTGTGCAAAATATATACAGATTACCATCTGTTTGTAAAAAAACAATTGATAATTTTTTGATCTTTTTTGAAAAACTACTTACCAATCTTGATAGAAATTTATTAAATCTTTTCTGTAGAGATTTTAATTTTGATTTATTCAAACTAACTCATATATTAATAGATTTTTTAGTTTGATCATTTCTAATTATTTGATTCCCGCAATTACTTTACCTAATCTACTACAATCAAACACTCTAATAGACAACTTTTTTCTTAGTAACAATTTTTCTAATTACGTGACTTATAATTGTATGTCTCATTTCTCTGACCATATCCCAATTATATTATCATTAGATATGAGAATTGGAATCATTAACAAGAAACCTTTCAATGAAAAACTCGATATAAAATCATTTCAATCTTTAGCTGCAGAAACTGAGTGGTTTTTGAATACAGAAGAGAGTAATTGTAATCCCGACATTTTATTCAATTATTTAACGAAAAATACACGTTTTTTGATAAAAGAATCAATTAGAACATTGAAAATGAATAAGTATAAATATAAATACAAACCTTGGATTAGCTATGAAATATTAGACATGATAGACCTTACCAAAAATACAAAAAAAATAACTTATCAACGAAAATCCAATTTATAATTTTGAGAAACAAAATAAAATACAAAATACGGAGCACAAAAGAAAATTATTTCTCTAACAATTTTGCGCAACTCGATGCAAAAAGTTTAGTACAAAATAAATGAAGTTATTAATTAAGAATAAGACTAAAATATGTATAAAAGAAGGGTTGAATATATTGATGATTTTGCAGCAGCTAATAAATTCAATGAATGTTTCACAATAAATAATTCCAGTTCATAATATGATATTTCTTCTCAAAAAATACACCTGATTTTTTGAACTCAATCTTAGCACGTATGAGGAAATACTAAGAATTATTGATGAATTCAATGATACGAATACCGACCTATTCTATTAATCTTGCTTTATCAAATAACTTGTTTCCTCGAGTTTTAAAAGTACATAAAGTTATACCTATGGCTATTTATAAAAAAAATGATAAATTTTCAATTGAAAATTATAGACCTATTTCCATAATACCATCACTCTCAAAAATATTTGAAAAGTTTATTTATAAACAATTTAATGCATATATAACTTCAATCCAATACATCAATCATTATCAGTTTGGATTTAGAAATAACTACTCAACTGAAGCATATCATTCGTATTTATTGGAAAGAATGAATGAGATTATGGAGAAGAAGGACGGCGCCGTACTTTGAACTTTCAAAAGCCTTTGATCGATTAAGCCATTCCTCCCTAAGCAAAAATTTTTCCAATTGTAATCTGAATAAAAGTTCACTACATTTCTTCTCTTCATATCTAAAAAATAGATTTCAATAATTCAAATTAAATGATACACTCTCAGACATTCAAACTGTTAAAACGGGCGTTCCTCAAGGATCCATTCTTGCCTAATTCTTTTCAACATTGCCATTATTAATACTTATATTCATTCCAATAAGTTAAATTCTGAACTAAAATTATTTTTTGAATGGTGTGAAAATAACAACTTTTTGATACATAAAGTTAAAACAAAATTTATGATAATTGCTAATAAACCAAAAATTGATAAGAGTTTCTTAATTCACACCAAAATAGAAGTAGTAGAAAATTTTAATATATTAGGCTTAATTATAGATAGGAAACTAAAATTTAATCAACATGTTGAACAAAATGTTTTAAATTTGAACAAAATAAAAAATAGAAATTTAAAAATATTCTATATCGTACAAAAATATTTCCCCGTTAAAAATAAGACTTATTGTTTATAAACATCATTTTTATCATATCTGAATTATAACATTTTTAACTGGTATCCCTATGGAAAAAAACGTGTTGAAATTATTCAAAAACGGGCATTAAGAGTAGTTTTCAATCTTAAATATAGAGATCATTTTAGTATTATCTTTAGAGAGAATAATCTTCTAAGAGTAGAAGACATATTTCATCCACGAGTGACGGTATTTTTGTTTAAAAATTGACATGGACATTTAAACATTTTTCTAAATCAATAAAAAGACTCATTTAACAGACGATTTCTTTTCAAAACATGAGCCTTAAAGATGTTTTAAGTGGGGCAAATCTTTTTAAGAAACATTTTTTTAATACCAAATTGTGTTTAAAAATAAAACCGAATATCAAAATCTGAAATTATGCAGAATCGATATTATTGAATAAAATATTTTTTTGCAAAAATTGGAAATTTTATCGTTTCGAATAAACTATTTTAAATTTTAATAAAATATTTTTACATTAAAAATAGAACAAATTTTTTATCAATTAATTTTTAAATAAAAAAAATTTATTTTCTTTAAAAAAATGTATTAAAAATTATAGATTTCTAATTGTGCAACATTCAAAAAATTACAAGAGATCTATGACCATTTTAATATGCAAAATGAGATGGGAAATCCATTTCTGGCTTTCTTTTTATTGAATTAGGCATGGTTTTTGCAGAAGTGTCAATGTATACCCTTTTTGTCATTATTATTAAATAAAGTTCTTTACGTCATTGTAAAATAGTTTTTAACCGAGGGCTAGTGATCAAACACCTACAATGTGATATGATGAATAGCACAGTACAGTTTAAAATCATATTTTCTGGTTTATTATTGTGTGGTTATATTTAATTAAGGTTATCACTTAATAATGCTACTTCAAAGCTTGTATTAATGTTTTCTTTTCAACAATGAATTCAAGACAGGGCAAAAATGATCCAAACAGATTCTGTTACATATGTGAGGAATTAACTTTTGTTAAAGAAAAGCGCAGTATTTAATCCATACAAAGAAAATGTACAAGGCGTATTTCGATTGTGACTTGGGAGATCAGGATAAGTCATGAGCTCCTTATGTTTGTTGATTTACAGGTGTGAAGACATTGAGTGCCTGGTATGCAGGAAAAAATATTCACATGAAGTTTGGTGTGCGAATAATTTGTCGTAAGCAGAAAGATCACTAATGATTGCTATTTCTGTCAGCAAGACTTTACAGGCTGTACTACAGCAAAGGAAAATAAATAGATTGTCTATCCAAATTTGCAATCAGCAATGCTCCCAAAAGAACACTCATAAAATTTACCTGTGCCCAAACCTCCAGATTAAGGAATGCAGAGTTCCAGCAGTGAAGATTAGAATTCCATTGGTGAATATGTGGAGTCAAATCATCCAGAAAGCGAGAATAAACTAATACTATTTTCTGAAGAGGAAGACTTGTGCAGGGATCTCTATTTAAGCAAAGACAAAACTGAGTTTCTGACATCAAGGCTTCAATAACGTAATCTTTAGAAAGGAGTGAAGATAACACTCTACACAGCCATGTCAAACTTGCGGCCCGGTGGCCGCATGCGGCCGATCATAATAAAACCTGCGGTCCCAAGGGCAAGATAGTTGGAACCACTACACTCTACAGACACTCTATTATATTAAAAAATTTTATTCTTTCCCGGAAAGAATACGTTGCATTATTGTCAAAAAGCTTACACTCTTTGTTTATGCTTGGATTTTTTTCTCATTTATTATTAAATCTACTAACAATATACGTATTTTTACATATTCTTGCTTATGTGTCTATTTATGTGTCATATGTGTATATTTTTTGTCTTCATTTTGATTGATATGATTGAAACCTAGTGCTTCCTCCTTACTTCATGTTGTTACAGGAATAAACATGTTCACATACCATTATATATTATTATGTTATGCCTGTTTTTTTTGCTACATTCTTAAAAATATTAATCTTAGTGTCTTCATTTTCATCTCACATATATCTTTATTTTTACAATAATCATAGTAAGTTTTGTTCATATCTATTTTTTACCTCACTTTTCAATTTAAGATTGCATAACATTTTTAAAATGGCTAGTAACATTCCTTCGACCAGTAAAAAAAGAAAGATAAATGAAGAAGGGCGAGTGTTTCAAGAGAAATAGGAGTTGCAGTACTTTTGTACACAAATGAATTGTAGAATACTGTGTTTAATTTGTAATAATCACATAAGTACGCTATAAGCGTATAATTTGAAACGTGAGACTAGCCATATATCTTACGATAAATACGAGGGCCTAATGCGTGTTTCAAAGCTTAAAGAATTAAAAGCTAGCATGACACGGCAACAAACATTTTTTACAAAAGTTCACAAGGACAACGTTGCGTCTGTCACTGTGAGCTATGAACTCAGCCGAATGTAGGCAAGAAATGGAAAATCCTATAACGAAGGTGACTTTATAAAGCAATGTCTTGTAAAAACAGCCGAAATTCTTTGCCCGGAAAAAGCTAATTTGTTCAAAGATATATCGCTAACTCGAAACACTGTAGCTGAACGAATTAATGAAATGTTTAATGATTTAAAGCAGCAATTGTCAAGCGCGTCAATAAATTTTGAATATTTTTCTATAGCAATTGACGAAACTGTTGATGTTCGAGGTTTAGCACAACTTGCTGTTTTCATGAGGGCATGTGACAATAAATTTAATATTTATGAAGAGCTAATTGAACTAATCCCTATGCATGACACTAAGAAAAGTCAAAGTATCTTTGAAAAAGTTGAGAAAGTTTTAAAAGAGTATAATTTTGATTTAAGTAAAATTGTGTGTTTGTGTACAGACGGTGCAGCAAACATGATTGGTAAGCATAATGCTGTTGTGACAAAGTTACAAGCAAAAATAAAGAATATACATGCAAGTTTGCACTTTGCTCATTTTCACTGTATCATTCATTAACAAAATCTCTGTTCAAAGATTTTGAAATTAGATCATATACTTTCTTTGGTTACAAGCACCGTAAATTTTATTAGAGCTCGATCTCTTAATCATCGTCAATTTAATCAGTTATTGGAAGATATGGGTAATGATTTTACTGATGTACCATTCTATTCAGATGTACGTTGGTTAAAATTGGAGTATTAAAACATTTTACTTATTAAGAGAAGAAATAATTAAATTTTTAGAAATAAAGGGTCGAGATACAGAAAAGATAAAAGATGAAATTTGGCTTCAAGATCTAGCTTTTGCTGTGGACATTACAGCACACTTAAACGATCTGAATTTGAAGCTTCAAGGTAAAAACAAAATTATTACTCAGATGTATGATGACATTAAATGCTTCATCACAAAGTTAAATTTATAAAAGTTACAATTGTTAAAAGAAAATTTAGTTCATTTTCCCCCTTGTAAAGATATAAAAAGTAGCAACATCATGAAGACTGAAATAAGCTTTGCCAAATTAAACAGTCAATTGGAACTGTTGTTGGCTGAGTTTCAAAAAAGATTTAGTGATTTTTCATCCTTTGAACATTTTTTTGCACTATTCTCAGCTCCATTTAACTTTGATGTTTCTATGGCAGAAGAAATTATTCAAATGGGAATTTTAGAAATGCAGTCAGATTCAATACTCAAAGCAAAGTATTTTGAAGTTGGTGTGCCTGATTTTTTTTCATACCTTCCCGAAAGATTTGTAAATCTCAGAATGTTTGCAGCACGAATCCTAGCAATTTTTGGTTCTACCTATTTGTTTGAGCAGCTTTTTTCTTTCATGAAATTAACAAAGACTATTCAAAGAAGTAGGTTGACTGACTTCTACTTATCATCAATTATGAAAGTTAGAACTTCTCAGAAATTTCAGCCAAGCATAGCAAATATTGTTAAAAACAAGAGATGTCAAGCTTCTGGGCAAGAAAAAAATGTTTGAATATTCAATAAAATATTTTTATTTTAAACTATTTAAATTTAATGAATTTTGTCTCTAGCAAAATATACCAAATAATTAATCTTGCATAATATACCAAGAATTTTATAATTGAATTTAACCAAACTGTAGTGAATTTTGAACTTTAAGATGAAAGAGTTGCTAAAATTTCAATTAAACAAATTTGTATATAATAATCAAAGAAATGCGGCCCTCTTAAAAACACAGGCTCAATATTTTGACCTTTGTAAAGCTCTGAGTTTGACAAGCCTGCTCTACAGAAAACATACAGGGAATTTGTTTGCCTTATTCACCATGAAGAATGTCTTATGCTTTTGTAATTCACTGAATTTATTGAGGAACTGGAAATACTATATGATAACACCAACTGGTGACTTTTCATAGATGAATCCAAGGACAGCTTCAAAGCTGTTCTGCTACAAAATGGTCACACTCTGCCTTTTGATCTCATAGCACAGCTGAATGATATGAAAATCTGAAAGCAATTCTAACAAGTATACTGTATGATGACCATAACTGGCATATTTGTGCAGATTTCTAGGTTGTAGTCATGGTTACTGGCATTTAGCTTGATTAGACTAAATTTTCCTGCTTCTTGTGCTTATAAAACTCCAAAGCCAGAACTGAACATTATGTACGCAAGGATTGGCCGATCCGAGATAAAATCGAGCAAGGAAAACCCATCATGCACAAACCACTTGTGAAAAGTGATATAATTCTTTTACCACCTTTACATATAAGAACGTGTTTTGTTTAAGCAATTTGTGAAAGCCTTGGTAAAGGAATCCTTTGCATTTGCATATCTTGCAGAGAAATTCCCTTCCCTCAGCCAAGTTAAAATTAAAGAAGGTATCTTTATAGCTCCTCAAATTCGAAAAATTGTACTTGATGAAATGAAGAGAAGCATGCCTTTAACTCATTCAAGAAAGTTAGTGGTAACTTCTTGGGAACCATCATTCAGAGACTTGTGCAAGTTGTGAATGATCTGCTGAGTCACTATTATGATATTTATCATGTTACTGGATGTAACATATCTCTAAAAGTTCATGTTCTCTACTATCATTTGGATTTTTGCGGAAAATTTAGGTGATGTAGGTCATGAACATGGCGAGATATTACATCAGGATATTTCAGTGATGGAGCGACGATTCAAAGGAAAATGGAATTCTGGAATGTTGGCAGACTTCTTCTGGTGTATAAAAAAAGAAGATCACACTCCATACAAGAGGCTTTGTTTTTTATAACCCATTATTTGCAATGTTGTGCTCAATTCAGAATATTTTGCAGTTTATTATAAAACATATGGTACTTGGAACAGGAAAACGGTGTCTAATTTGGAGGGTCAGATTTAGAACCCGAACTATTTTTTCACCCAGAAATAGGTCTTACTTAACTTGTACTTTTTTTTAACCTCAAATTTATTACACAGTGTTATTATATAGCTCAATGTTTTTTTCTTTTATCTCAATTATTTGACAACTTTTTGATCAATTTTTAAATCCCATACAGATTAAAGAATAATTTTTTAGGTCAATTTTTTTTGCAAATAAAGTCACCTTTTTGAAGTCGTTATGCCAATTTTTGGAGGATTTATAGGTCAATTTTTGGAGGATTTATAGGTCAATTTTTGTTTCAAATTTACTATTATAGCCCGAAAATTTTCTTCATAAGATCCATGTTAAAATGAACTATTATTAATAAAAAGTTTTCATCGAAACTTGATTTTCTGTGTCTGCCTGTGATTATAAAATTAAAAATTATTAAATTAAATTTGAATAATTTAGCGTACATATCGCATTACAAAGAATTATAGTTTATCGCAAATTGTTCGCAAAGTATTAATCAAAAATTTCATAAAAATATCCTTCTAATTTTATCTTTAACAGCAATAATAAATGGATGTTATTATTAATTTTTGAAATTACTATAAAAAAGATTACTATATTTTGTCTTATATAAGATTGCTTTAAAATTTTTTACTTTATACATTATAAGTTAACATATTTCTTATATTGTAAAATTTCCTAAAAAATTTTTTATTTCTTCAATCATTTTTGGTGCAGTGCACTATTTACTCCCACTCCTTTTTTACTATAAATTTTTTTTAAGATTATAGCACAATTATTATACAAAATTTTGCCAAATTTAAATTATAGTTTTTTTTATTAACATCTGTAGGATGAAAATAAAATTTCCTTTATAAACTATGAGGATCTAATTTTAACTTGAGCATAGATTTTTTTCTCATAAAGTATCAAAATTAGTTCACTCAAATACTACAGTGAAAATTTCATATTTTTATCTGAGCTAATCTAATATACTTTAACTAGCCGGTCCCGTGGTCGTTTCTCGCTTCGCTCGAAACATAGGATTCTGGGTAGTGTGTATATTGAGTTGCTAATTCAAATTCGCTTCGCTCGAAACGACCACGGGACCGGCTAGTTTTTTTTTGTTTAGGCTGCGCTCGAAACATAGGATTCTGGGTAGTGTGTATATTGAGTTGCTAATTCAAATTCGCTTCGCTCAAAACGACCACGGGACCGGCTAGTTTTTTATTGTTTAGGCTACGCTCGAAACATAGGATTCTTGTAGTGTGTATTTTGAGTTGCTAATAGTGTTATGGTATGGTGATCAGTTTTTAGAATATTTTTACCTTTTCTGTGTATTTTTCTATTACACCATATAAAAAAAAGGTATTTCAACCAATCAGAATGCTTCAAACACATATATACACAAAACATATGAATAATTTCAACCAATCAGAATGCTTCCATAGACACTAACACATACAAACTCATCACACCATATAAAAATACACACAAAAAACATATATAAATAATTTCAACCAATGAGAATGCTTCCAGCGACACACACACAGACGCTAGCTTATTATAATATACTTTAATGATTTAAAAAAGAAAGGGATAATAAAATTTCTTTAAAGTGAAGGTTTAATTGTAAAAGTGAAGGTTAATTTCTAACAATTTTTAATTGTTACTACAATTTCAAAAAAAAGAGAGAACGATTCCAAAATTTAAATAAAACTTTTAATTTAGTTAATTACTGTTATTCATTTTTAATTTTTAAAAGAAACAAAACTTATTTAACAATTTATTTTTTTTTAAACATTCTTATTTTTTGTTTATTTTTTATTTTTATTTATAAAAATTTTCCTTTCTCTCTGATATTAAAATTAATTTCAAGGCAACAGAAATGGTTCTCACAAATTAATTTTTTGCCTTTGAACCATCAGAATTTGAAATTTACACAAAATTTTTCACTGCAAAGTATTTTGATAGAAAGAAAAGCTCGAGTTTTATAAGTATGCTAAGATTTGTCTTAATAACTCTTGTAGTTTTTTTGTAATTGACGTTTCTTTTTGCAGCTTATTTTAGACTAACCCCAATATTTTAGATTTTTTTCTTATTAAGAAACTCACGATATATAAGTAAGTTAAGTTTCATTTGATAATCTTTTTTTATTTCTTCGTAATTGAGTATTACTTTTCTACTTTAGAATTCACTCCAACCAAATGTTGGCGACTTAAAATTTGAATGTGATTTAGCATTTTTTGTATTTACAACGTATATTTTATTTTAGCTCAGGATAATGAACTACTATTTTTATTTAAATCAACCAAGATCATTTTTTGATTCAATACTTATTTTTTTATTGCTTGAAGCGTTTAGTTACTTTCATCTGATATCACATTTATTTCTCACGACACTAATAATGGATTATAAACACTGGTGTTTTTTTTACATTTGAGTTTTCTTTTTGACGGATTCAAAGACTTCTATGGATCTGATATTCTTTCATCTTGATGTATTTATTATTCTACAGTATATGAAGTTGAAACATGGATTTTATATGTATTGAATTCTAGGTAAAACCTAAATTTGATTTTTGGCGAGGACTAATCACTTTACTTTGAGTGTACCATATGATGTAATTTAAAAACACGCGCATGCTTGTTCAATTCAGATTTGAATGTTTTCGATCTTATAATTTTATTGTTATAATTACAAATAATTATAAATCTTTATGTTAAATTAAGAAGCTTTTAAAAAGTATAATCAGTTATAGTCAAAATAATTCAAGTTTTAAATAGTTTTTACGAGGCTTTTTAAGTATAAAATATCTATGATTAAATGAACTTTTTCTCAGAAAAACTTACTAAGCCATAACATGCTAAATGTATTAGATTTCCCCATGTTTCTAATATCTAGTGTTTCTATTAATGAGTTTGAAGCCCATTTTAATTTTTTTGCTTATAATTGGTTCACAAAGATTTTTATTTTAACAAATCGAGAAACCTACATTAAACAAAAAAACAAAGCTTATTGGGTATTTATAATTTAAAAACAAACGATCACTTTGTTCACCCACTAGCAAAATAAATTTGATCAATAATATTTTCATGATCAGTTGCAGATTCAGCAGGTGGCATTAGATCTTTTCCATTACTTTTCCCTCATATATACGAATATCCATTCCATGTGTTACTATATGTTTGATAATATTCTTTTGCCATATCTTACGCATCCTCAATCGTTGAATGTACTATTTATATTGAGTGATGAAATTTATCACGATTTCTATATATACTATGTATAAGCAGAATGTTTTTTCGTGGATTTTTTGCATTTGCTACTAGTATAAACTACAGATTTATCAATTCAGCAATCAAAAGTATTATTTTCTTATATACAGTTTGTGTAGTGAATCCCTTTTACATGTTTGAGATAAAATGGTTAAAAACATACTATTGCTTATATATAGTAAGAATATAAATGTTAAAATAATTATATATTGAAAATAAGCTCGACTTAAAAGATCAGTAAATTGTAAAAAAATAAGTCGATGCCGATTCATCTGTACATCACTAATAAAAATATAACATATTCTTATTTCTCAGTTCAATTAAAATTTCATATCAATAAATTGAAATAGTTATAAAGTTAATAGCTTCACCCAACCTAAATTGTACTTAGCGCTAAGCTAGTCTTCATAAATATAACGTGTATAGCTTTTGTTTTTGTATTTTCAAGGTTAAGTCATACAGAGTAAAATGAAATATTATTAATTATTTTCTAAATTTTGATATGTATATATATTTTTTATTTTTATTTTAGTATATAAAGTTTTCCTACTTCTTTATAAAATTGAAAGAAACAATGAAAATTAAAAGACATCACATCGTGTACGAGGCATGAGTAGTCGTAATAAATCAGAGAAGAGAAAAGGCGACGTAAATAGAGCCAAAGCGATGAAGCTTGATGGATGTATGAAATTTATGCGGATTTGCATAGACGCCAACCTCTTTTCACTTCTTTCATCTTTCAATTGCGTCAGTTCTTTAACTTTGCTGTTAGAGCAAAACGGTATAAAAATGGTCATTGAAGATAAAGGATATCCATTGATTTCATGGAAGAGGATAGATGTGGATAGAATTGACACTGACACTACTAATGATGATTATTCATCCCGATCAAAAGAACTTTATATCAAAGAAAATTATGCATTGTTCGTGTATGAGCTGGAACGAGTGAATCAGTTGAGTGAAGAGGCGCATAAAAAGGAAGTTTTAGATCTGCAATATAGTTTTAAGGATCACTCAATCATATACATCATTTACAACAATTCTAAAAAACAAAATAAAAAAAGGAACTTTAATAGACAAAAATTTTTAGTCTTTTTTAAAATGTTCACTTACATTCAATTTTACATTTTAAATAGTAGTGATGAATTGTCGGAATTTATTTTTATGATCACAAAAGCCATAGCCCAATCTCCAATCAAGAAAATGCAACACACATCTCATAATTTCAATTTTCATCCTGACGGCGAAAATATTAAATGTATAAAGTTGGAAGAAAATCAAAGAAACCACACCGCGCTCTGGCAACAACAATTAGAACAATTTACATTGAGTTGTTGTGACACTGCAAGTGCCATTGTAAATAAGTATCCCACACCCAATGCTCTTTTAAAAGCATACGATGCTTTGGGTTCGCGAAGTGAAGCGGAAACATTGCTCAAAGATATTCCTGTAAGAAGAGGAGCTGGCATTTTGCAGACAACACGAAACGTAGGCCCTATTTTGTCCAAAAAAATTTACTTCTTTTTAAATTGCCAAGATCCAAAATTTATTTTAGAGTAGATCACATTATTCATTATTGTTTATTTTTAAGCTCTATATTTAATTAAATATTTTTTATCTTGATTTTACTTCAAAAGCAACCATGATTAATGATAAATGGAGTTATTATTATTATTATTATTATCTGTTTTGTTAATTATTTAGTTTAATGGCCAGGTGTTAGGCAATTTATCTAGTTATTTTTATTCTATTTTTTGAATAAACATTAATTTAGCTTTTTTCGATAAAAAAATATATATAAAATAATTTTTTTGATTAAAATGGAACTATTTTGTATAATTTATATGATATTTATGCTTTGGAAAATAATTTATATAATTAGCTACATATATTGGATAAATGTAAATTCTCTTTCCGCTATTCGAAATTGGCTAAAAATATTCCATCTTTGACATAAATCGTATGGTAGAAGATTAATTTAGTGTTGTAAATAAATTTTTAAGTAATGAAAGATAGTGTATAGATTATGTGAGAGTGGTGATAAAAGAGTTGATTTCAGTTATATCAAACCGAACATTTAAATTACGAAGATAAACACCAAATTTAAGCGTCACGTGGAAATCCATGCAATTTTTATTCTATAAGAAAATTTTATAAGTAAGGGGCTTTCTTTGAATTAATGTCGTCTAAGGGGCATTTTTGGAAACGTTGCCTTTGGGTACTTTGCGGCCTATCAATATACGCTTTGAAGGACCCTCTACTAAACAATGATTGAAATAGCAATTATTCTTTATAAAATCTTATGTATTTTTTAAATTTTGAAAAAATGATCTCTAGATACAGTCTATTAAAACTTAGCGTCTATATTAGATACACTCTTAAAAATTTATATTTCTATATATTTTCGAAAATCGCTCTTATATCTATTTTAATGATAAAAGCCGTAACTTTGCGGGTCATTCACAATTGATGTCAATCAAAGACTGAGGGCGGGGTGTCGATAAGTTGACAAATGAAGAATTTGTAAACTAAAATAGTCAAAAGTTGACAATCGGGGGGGGGGGGGGGGTTAAATTAACCAAAAAAGGTTGACGTCAATTGCGAATGACCTCTTATTAAATTATTGCTAAATCAGATTTTTCTTGAAGATGAAATTTTCTCTACAAATATACTTCATCGTTAAAATTATTTTTAATGAGTATAAAAGAAAAAAAGGATCGGAAACCACATTGAAATTAGAACGCGTGATCAAAATAAAAAGGTAGTAATAACTCGTATATAAAAAGCGTAATGGGCCTCGATTTTATATGGTCCGTGTAGCAGTCCTTTGAGGAGCTACATAAAAATATCTATCTCTCGTACACCGAAGATCTACCGTTTACCAATAAATTAGGAAGTGGTGCTATCACATTATGTTGAATGTTCAAAAAAAAATAATACAGATACCAATGTATGATAATATAGCCTCTGCTAAAAAAATTTATAAGGTGAATCGAATTTGGCCATATTTTTTTCTGGCGTGAAATAGAGATCCGTTTAGAATTTAGAAGATAGAGGTAGATAACTTTTTGTAACAGAAAAAAAGATTATCATGAATGATTCCATGAAGAACACGAATTTTGAAGAAGAATTCGTTAAAAAAATATCCATATTGATATCTCTATGTCAACTAATAATAATACATGATAATTGATAAAAATTCCACCATGAAGAATCTCTTCAATATAAGAGTACACACGGTGCTAAATAAATATTCAAAAAGGTTTTTTGAACACAGTTTAGGAAAAATAAATTTCTTATGAAAGTACATCTACCAAGTAAGAACTATAGAAGACTGACGAGTAAAATTCTATACTAGATAATGTATAAGAGGAGTAGCGTACAGACTACCAACCCAAAACAAATTTGTGGTGAAAGCAATGTTTGTCCTATCGAGATATCTGACTCTAGGCTGTCTTTTTACTTAATATACTATAAGTTGGATAAACTAAGGAACTAAAATGAAACTAAACAGCTTGACCTAGTTTAACATCATCCCTTCATGTATAAAAATACAAAATATTTTTGCGAAAAGACAACACATTTCATGTCATCATACAAGGAGCTGCTTTTTAACGGTTGAATCGTTGGATACCTTTAAGTCAACCCTAATCTCTGCGCTTAATTAGATTCACAGAAATGTGAAAATCTGAATGGGGGGGGGGGGGGGAGGATTTATAAAAATTTTTGAAATATATTCATTAAAAAAAAATTTTTCTTTAAATTTTCAGTTCTATTTCTTTTTCCTTAAAATTTATAATTGGTATTATTGATTCCATTTTTGCGCATTTTTTTTTAAACGAAGAGTATAAATAAATAATGAATTTCGACTTACACATATGAGTTCAGTGCTATTCTATTCAAATAACAATGAACTTATTAATAGGTAACTTGTCATTTGGACGAAAAGTTGAACTTAATCGCATAAATTTACTATGATCATAGAGCTACTGAAATGGTTAACGAAAACAAAAAGTTAGGTAATTTTATGGTTTCAGGCCACATAAAAACGATAATCTAAAGTTGAAATTGGAAACGATTAGCTATCCATAAAAAAACTGATATGTGTAATTTGTATAAAGGCTGCTTAAATTTACCATGATTTCATTAACTTTTTCATTTAACTTTATAAGCATTGTTATCATTAAAAATATTTTACAAGGATATCCAAAAAATAGGACTTACCTGCAATAAATTAAATTTTATTACATTTGAATATAGTTCTTATTTGTTTTTACTAAATTGCCGACGCCAACAAAATTAAAAAGTTTCACCTTTTGAAAATATATTCTAAAAATGACATTATCTAACCCTAACAATAAGACCAAAAATCTCATTCTTTTTGTATAATGTTATTTTAAAAATGCCATTATCTACCCCTAAACCCAAAAATCTCTTATTCTTTTTCTAATACTTCGTATAACATAGAGATCATTAAAAATTGCCTTCCTATCTTTTTTCAAAAACACAATAATTTTTACCAAGTTACCTTCCAATTTTTATTACTTCAAATCAAACACAGAGCAATTATGGAAAGCATTAAATTAAAAGCACAACGAAATCTAAGTAATTGAAAGTATATTCAAAAACACAATGCAATTAACCCCGATGTCTCGCCATTTTTATTATTTC
This sequence comes from Nectonema munidae, assembly GCA_030549495.1. Lineage (NCBI taxonomy): Eukaryota > Metazoa > Nematomorpha > Nectonematoida > Nectonematidae > Nectonema > Nectonema munidae. Next base: position 241,759 of record JAUIRK010000860.1, on the reverse strand, counting down.
AAATCAAGCACGGAGTGAACTTTATTATAAACAGTATCAAATTTATGTCTAGCTATACTTAAATCACAAGTCTCCCCTGTTATTATATCAAATCGTACATGGAGGAAGTTTTATATAAAATGATTTTAATATGTAATTGACTATAGTGGATCAAATTATGAAAAGTTATTTAATGTTTTCATACTCTTGAGGGCGCAGAAGATTATACTATATAGAATTATAAGAATTTCTTCATTCTTAGATGAGTTTTTCAAAACTCCAAAAGTTAAATTAGCTCCTATTTTTTTATGCCAACTTTAAATTATTGAAGGTCAATGTTTTATAAGGTAATTGATTATGGTGTCTTTGAGGTTTTGGAAGATATGACAAAAAATTACACTGTCCAACAAATTTTTGCTACAAGCTAAAATATATCATTTTCTAATAGTCCTAAACTGTTATTTTCTAAAAAGTAATCTCTTTATATTCAAAATGCCTCCTATTTTTTTTATTTGCGTTTTCGTAAATATATGTACTATTCAAAAAGTATGAAAAAACAAATTTATTTTTTATATTTGTTTTTTCTGTGAATATTTTCTTTTTCTTCTCTATACAATGTCCAAAAATAGTCAGCCAGCTTATTCCGGCTCGATTTTCCTTTGTAGCGTTTTCAATTTTTGAAATATCTTTGTGAAACCTTTCCCCATGTTCATCGCTTATATCTGATAGATTTTCAGAAAAAAAAAAACAAGTGGGAATCCAAAAAATGGACCTTTAGAGACATGCGACAACCAAGCATTTCATAGGCTTTAATTAATTGAGAGACAATTAATTCGTAGTCTTCAGATTTATGGCGTCCTAAAAAATATTTGCAAACATTTTTGAGACTTTTCCAAGCATTAGCTTCCAACTCATTAAGGGTCTCGACAAAGTTTTCATCTTCCATCAATTGCCATATTTGGGGACCAAATAAAATGCCCTCTTTCAATTTGGAATCACTTATTTTTGAAAATTTGGCTTTCAAGTATAAAAAACTGGAGCCATCATGCTTGAGGGTTTTAAAAAATTGTTTAACCAACCCGAGTTTAATGTCAAGAGACGGCAATATAATTTTTTCTTTATTTACTAAAGGCTTTTTTACTATATTTCCAAAGCCTATTTCAGATCTCGATCTTTCTGGCCAAAGTTTTTGTTTGTAATGTTTGTTAGAATCTCGATAATTCCATAAGCACAGAAAACACATAAATTTAGTGTAACCTGTTTGCAAACCGTTTAAAATTGCCACTACTTTTAAATCCCCACAGAGAAGCCAATTGTGCTCTTTGTATTTTACTTTTTCTAGTATAAATTTCAGGTTTTCATAGTTTTCTCTTAAAGAGGCTGAATAAGCGATTGGTATTGATAGCAAAGCATTTCCTATATGTAAGAGTACAGCTTTGGTACTATTAACTAAAGAATCAATAAAAAGTCTCCATTGTGAAGCTTCATAAAATAAATTTAATTTTTCAAAAAGAGTATAAATATTGCTACAGTAGCACAAATTGTTTTCAAACAAAAAAATTCTTCCAAAACTTCAGACCTTGAACGATATTTTGTTATTCTAGTTTCTCTGGATAAAAGATTCTTTTCTTTCAACCGAGAAACTAAAAGTTCACTCTGGTGTTTAGTCAAATTCAAATCTTTAACTAAATCATTTAATTCACTTTGATTAAACACCATTGGCTCATTAAATGATGAGTTAGAAAAATGAAATGTTTCATCGCTTCTTTCACTATCAAACTCGTTCTCAGAGCTTTCTGAAGAAAATTTTGATGAAACTGAAGGTGCAATCGGTATAGGAATCTCTTCAGAATGAGTTACTGGACGAATAGCGAAATTTAAATTTCGATAACTTACTTTATAGGCGCTTTTTGATGTTATACCTACAAAGTATATGCAAATAGTAATACAAAAAAATATTTATAAGCGAAAAAATTACCTCGTAATTCAGTCATGCAAAAATAACAGTCTCTGTAATGATCCGTAGACTCTCTCCAAATCATTGGTATTCCAAATTGTAACTTTTGACTTTTATTTTTAGACCATTTTGACAAAGAATTTAAACAAGTAGTACAGCATATATGTGGAGCCCAAGTTTTATCTTGGTCTCCCAATTTAATTCCAAAGTATAATTTATAAAGTTTTTTACCATATGGTGTAATTTTTCTTTTATTTTTTTTAAATGTAACACAGCCACAAATGTAGCAAAAACTGTCGGGGTTAGCTTCGCATAAATTTCTAGGCATTTTAATATTGACTAATTTTAACCTGCAAAAATAAAAAAAAAACCAAATTACTAATAATAATTTAAGTTATTTTTTAGAAAAAGATTTTTAATTTCAAATTTGTCATAAAAATGCATGAATAAAAGTTACTTTCATTTTTGTAGTTTAAAAAAATTTTTTTGTTGGACAGTGTTATTAGGGGTTGTCTCCCGTGCCCAACCTCTTTAGGTTTTGCAAGATTTTATAACTCTAATATCACTAAAAGTATTATTTTTGTATTTTGCATTCCATCTGTATTCCAAAAATCTAATTTTTTTTCGTATATCAGTAATAAAAATTTGGAAGCGATTTTCGCTTTCAAAATTTTTTATTTTTTCCAGTAATGAAAAAACTAATTGCACCAAAGATTTGTCCTTAAAAACTAAACAAAAATTTATTAACTTTCTATGCAAGATTTTTGTTCACGAAAAACCCATACACGTGCTCTAAATCGCTTTTAAATGTGCTTTATTATGCGTGCCAGATGAAGGAAAATGTGAAAATAATGTTGAGCTATAGGAAAAAACAACGCTAAATTCAAATACGGGACATCAAAATTAGTTAAAAAAGTTATTAATATCAATGCAATAAATTTTTTTTAACGGTGTGTAATCAATGATGAAATTACTTAATATTTTAATGAATAACTTAAAAATTTACAATGTTTTTGTGTTATTTGACATGATTCAAACATTTAATAAACTTTATTAAATTTAATAGTATAAATACTTGGGTCTAACAAAATACTCACAAACTTCTATTTTAATGTTGGGTTTAAAAATATGCTTTACTATAATATACTATACTAACACCGACTCTAAAAGACTTTAAAACTAACAATATTCTAACCATGCTAAGCTAGCCCTAACTTTAAAACTGACAATATTCTAACTATGCTAACTCTAAATTTAACAATATTCTAACTATACTAAACCTAACTCTAACAATATTCTAACTATGCTAACACATTTTTAAAGCAAGCGCCATTTTATTGTGTTTTAACCCATTTAAGTCAAAGCAAAGCAGACGATATCTAAAAAAAACGTAGACGATTTATATTCGAAGTCATTGAAAAAAGCAGACGAAGATGAAATTACTTATGTTTCAAAATAGGAACATTGGCCGGAAATGGGTTAATGAACTGTCCACAGTTATTTCATTACGTAACTAAAAATCAAAAAATATTGGAAACTTAAATATATATTGGCTATTTTACCTTAAACAAAATAATACTTTGTTCAAAAAAATGAATTTACCCCTTTGTTAGATGAAAAAATGAATTTGAAAGTGTGGGTTAGTAATTAGTTAGACCGTAAAAACTTATATTATTCTATACAAATAATTATTATATTTTAAGTTGATTGATAATTATGAACGTATAAAAAAACTTGTTTTTTTCGTTCAAAAATATAATAATTGATGCAATTTTATGTTATGATAGGTAGGTAGGAAAATATATCTAAGCACTTTGGGATTTTTCCATATGCTTGGCAAATGCTTGAAGACGTTCAAGCTTTAATTTTAGAGAATTGTAATGATTGACTTGAGAATTGCAGAGACTAAGCTACATGTTGAGGGAGTTAGAGGTGATGAAGGCTAGATTGTTTTTGCTGTGGTAGTTAAAAGATGATTGATTGAGTTATGTTAGGAAATATTTGTAAATATAGGTCTTAAATAAAAGTTTTTTTATTTTTGTATACTTTAGACAATAATAATCGGTAATAAGGTAGATAAAAACAAGTTTTTGAGTGGTTTTAGCAAGGAGTAAGTTATGAATAGAATGTCAATAACACATTATTTAACCAAAAGTAGAATAGCGAAAAATGAAGAGTTATCTTTTGATTACAAATTTTTAATCGATGACCAAAAATAGAATTAAATAAGACAAAACTAACTAAATTTTTTAATGAATATTTATCAAAAATGTCCTGCATATTTAAATTCAGTATAAAATTTGCAACATCTTGACGTATTTCACTTCATGTTTCTATTTAATTTAACCCTTGAATCATTGTATGCTTAACCCCATAATGGCAACTCGATATAAAGGTAGATGAACGCAAGCTGTAATCTTTTTCATAATGAAGTGGTTTTAGCGATGCCCCGATACGCATTGAATGTCAACAATGCAAGATCAAATATTTATGCATGCATCGATGATACATCAATGACAATAATAAATATCAAGGGTAAACACGAGCCAGGATTTATTGTGTAGTAAAAATCAATATTAACTTCGTTAGAGCCTTCATTCTTCTATGCTTGTAACAATATTAATGAATACGATGAGTGGATAGAAAGCGAGTAGAAATGACTGATGAGTAGGGCGAATAAAGTCAATTTGAAAAAAAATGTTTAAAATTTTCCAATCTTTTTATTTAGCAAGTTTGTTAATATATTTCAATTTTTTTAGGTCAAAAAAGTCTTTTTTTTCTTCTTAAAGTCAATATTTATGAAAAAAAACTTTTTTCAAAGCATAAAATGACTAAATATTGAAGTTTCACTTTTGAGTCGTATTTTAAAATTCTCTTCTTCTTATTAAGCATCTCGCTAGGATAGCGCTTAGATATATCTTTCTACCTACCCCTAATTTAGCTATCCTTATTCTTTTTTAATATTTTTTTTTATTTCTATCCAAGGTTGTGTCTGATTCTAAAAAATGATTTATTATTCTGAATCTCTATTTTTTTTTAATTAAACAAAAAGTCCGATTTTTTCATTTCTAAAATTCTGATTTTGATTTCAATTCTCTCAAAATATATTTATTTTTCTTATTAGTCAAAAAATATAGTTGTGAATATTTACAAGCGAGTTTATAGCTGTAGTAAGATGTATTGCTTTAGTTTTGATAAGTTTAGTGAATGATCACCTTTGCTAATGAATGATTCGCTGAAATATGCATATAGTTGTTTTTCATGGCTGTCAAACACTAAAGGACAGATGTATTAGATTAATGACTGTGAGAATGAAAAAAATTCTTGTTTCACCCGTAAAATTGCCACGATATGGAATGGTGTATGGAGCTAGAAACTCTACGCGTCCTCCGGATGTATACCAGCGAAGCATCTAGCACTATAATTACTGAAAGAGTCTGATTTTTGTGGTTTTCTAGGTCTGATTATGATTCTAAATTTGGATTTTTTTAAATAATTTTGTTTCTGCTTACGATTCTTGGAATTTACATTATTCGGATTATGATTCTCATTATAATTAGAATCGACTCTAACTCTACTTCTCTATTATATTTATTTTCATAAATAGCATATATTTTTATAAATGATATTAAAATACTTTAAGTATTTGAGTTATATGAGGTAAAGTATAGAGCATAGGTCAGCAGTGCCCGCGCTAAAGCTAAATTTCAAGGGGGGCTGAAATGGGGCAAAGAAAGAAATTTGCAAAAAATTTATTTTCTATATTACTTTATATCCTATATTACTTTGCTGAAAAGCATGAAGTACTTCTGTATAAAAACATATAGAAATCTCATATTATACATACACATACACCAGCATTTATATAAGATTATTGTGTACAATTTTTGCTTATTTCTTTTTCCTTTAAAAAGTGCATGGGGCAAAACCAAAAATTTTAGGGGGGGGGGGGGGCAAAGATTAATACAGGGGGGGGGGGGCACGTGCACTAAAATTATATAGGTAGCGAGGGCACTGGGTCAGAAGTGGGAAAATCCCCTCTCCCCGGCCAATTTGCCTAAGAAGGTTTTTTATAGTGCCCGTTCACTGATATACACGGATGTTAAACATAACTAGATTTCAACTTATTAAATTGTATCATCCCATATTTAGAAAAAGTTATATTCATTTATTTATAAAGAAAGGCAAGTGAAACTTAACTTAGAGTTTAACTTTTTGTATGAATATTTTTAGACAACTTAGAGTAAACCTCATTTAAACACAAGAATAATATTCTATGGGCTCTACAATAAGAAAATAATTCTAATTTTGTAACAGAAATAAGCCCTCTTGATTAACATAATAATAATAATATAGTCCAAAATGATCTTTTTTTATTTTTATATTTTGATGTCTTTACTACTCCAAATTTTCGTCAGAAATCAAAATTGAATTTTTCAGTAATTTTTTCATTATGAGTTTTATAAAAAATCTTATATTTCAAAAAATTGCTAAATTTTTTAAAAATATATCTCTAGATTTTTTAAGTATTAATTTAATTAAAGGAGAATTAAAACTGACAAACGTTCAATTAAACGAAGAGATTTTATTTCAAAGTTTTTGTGCAATTTTTCCTTATTTTTTTATTGAATCAATTTTTGCAGATTGTGTCTTCATTAAAATATCATGGATTAAAATTAAGACTGTGCCTATAATTTTAAAAATTTCTAATCTTAAAATAAAGCTTAAATTTATCTCCATTTCTTCACCTCATAACTTTAATGTTGTGTCTAATGAACCTAGTAACAACCAAGAAGAAGATTCATCACAGAAACTTTTGGCGAATAAAATCTTGGATGGTATAAAATTATTAATTGACAATACTTCTATTAGTTTATCATCTCCTTATTTCGAGTTTTTACTTGAAATTTCATCCTTAGTATTTAATAATGTTAGTTGTGACTGGACTGATGCAAACTTACCGCTAACATGGTTAGTTTCAAAAGAATCATTTAGATTTATGGTTTTTAAAAAATTAACTTTAAACAATTTACGCCTAGAATTTAGATTGAGAGAACTCAATGATATTCAAAATTTTAAATCATTTCATTTTATTTCAAATTCTTGTGTCATTAAATTAACACTAAAAAAATGTCTCAAAACATTTAGTCTAATTTGTTTAAATGTTTTTGTTGGAGTGGAAGATTTTTTTGGATTTTTGAACGAGTCAAGTCTAGAATATTTAATTTTTTGTTTTTTTTGGATTAATAATCTTGTACAGTCGAAGAATTTTATGACTAATAATGAAGATAAAGAAAATATTTTCTTAAACTTTGATAAGATTGACCCTAATTTGGCATCAAAATCTGAGATTGGTAGACTATTTCTTTATCATGAAATAACAAATTCAGCTTTTACAATCTGCATAGATATTGTTAATTTTTATTTTGTATATGTAGACAAAAATTCTGACGAGTCAGAAACATTAAATTTTTATTTTCGTAAAGTATATTTTGAATTTTGTGCTCTTGAGTATAGTTCATCTTCAATTACTATTCGAAATGCGTTTAATAGTATTCAAAATAAATTTTCCAATTTATCGATTCTGCATAATTGTTCAAAACACCCAACATATAATGATTTTTTTTCTAAAATTTCAACTTATAAAAATAGCTCATACCAAAGTATATATTCTTTGAATTTTAATTTTAAAATAGAGGATCAAATTAAAGTTGAATATTGTTCATTCCTAAATCTAAAATATAAAAAAAATATTATAGAATCTAGTAGACAAGAAAATTCTTCGAACAAAAATGTTCCATTTGTTAATCTTACTTTTTCTTTCATCAAAGATTATGAAAAAACAATAAATATTCCAAGTTTTTTCCTCTTCTACTTGGATTCTGTCTCTCTTCATTTTTGTATGTTTTCAATAAAATTTTTAACAAAAATAATAAAACTATGTCTAGATGCATATGACAATCATTCAAACTCACGAAATGTTGAATTAAATTCACAAAAATTTATTTTGTATATTTCTAGTAAAACGTTATCCTTAAAATTTCATATACCAATAGAAATAGATGGAAAACCTAAAGTTGATTTAAGTCTCTTTCCTGCTGCCTTATATTTAGAAATAAAATGCTTTAAATTTTGTAACAATTTAAATTTTTTGAAAATTAATAAAATGAGAGATGTAATACACTTTTATAGGCAAACTTCCATGAAGTACTTTAATCGAAGTAATGGTCCAATTTTTACGATTCTTGAGAACATTGAATCCTGCCTTTTTTTGGAGGTTTTTTTGAATTATGATGAAACATTTGATTTGAATAACGATTTATATAATATATTTATTAAAAATGGAGAATTTAATTGTTATTGTAGTGTACTTAAAAATATAATTAATCCAGATTATTTGGATATAATTACTGAAAGAGATTTTTGGGGATGTGATTTGTTTTATGGTTCGATTAAGGATTTAATTTTTAAGTTTATTGAAAATGATGATTATTTTCTGAATAATAATCTTTCCAAAAATGATTCGGAAACAGTCTTTCTATCACATTCAGATTTGAAATTTTTTTTATTTCCATCTTTATCCAATATGATGAACACATATGGTAAATTTAAAAAGTTTAAACCGACATTACAAAATGAAGCTTCCCCCTCTTCGTTTTTCTTTTTGTTTCCTGATGAGAAAATTGATTTTACAATTTTGCAAAATCAACTTGTGTTTTTACTTGAAGCTAAGAGTACTATCAGTAAATTTATACAAAGCTTGCCTAGATTAAATGAATGTAATAAAGGCTCAAATGAATGTAATAAAGGCTCTATGGAAATAGCTTGTTTTTTGAGCTTTAATTTAATTAGTCTTTTACTGAAGTTTACTTCTAAATCATCCGATCTAATTGAAAGGCATTTAAAAAGCAATCAAGTTTTCAAATCATTCAAAAGTGTTATTTCGGATAATTACAAAACTCTTCCCTTAACAACCAATCAAATGGGATTTTCTGAGAACTGCCTAAATTTCATTGAAAGATTCCATTCACAAGATGCAGCGTCTACTAGATATAAACAAAGTGATTCTGATAATATTGTTAATTCAAATAATACTGATATCAAAATATTTCTTAAAAAGTTCTTTTTGTTTTCTTCGTCAAACAAAGAAAGTTTTCATTCTCAAATATATTTGTACAAAAATATTTGCATTGAGAGTAACGGAAAAGAGTGTATGAAATTGCCATTTTTAAAAGCCAAAAATATTGATCTTTCTCATGAATCTAATTTTATATATATTTATATACACTCAGTAGGCCAAAGCAAAATAAACTTGACGATTAAAAATGCTGAAGTTAATGTCCAATCATTAGTACTGGATCATTTATTAAAATGGATTTCTTATAAAACATTTTCAAAAGATGTAACTCTCTTCACCTTTTACATACAGGATGTGAAGTTCTGCGTTAAAAATGAAACCGACTCAAATAACCCATTAAGCGTTTCTATTTACCAAATTGAATCTATCACTGTTACTAAAGATGAAAAAAGAAGAATAATTATAAATAGATGTTGCCACTCTCCAAGAAATTCATTGTATTCGCCTTCAAAGATGAATATGGATATGTTTAGGAAGAGGTTAATTCATTTCGGTCAAGAAATAAGTAAAGTGAAGAATGATTTGAAGGAAATAAGAAGTACCTTGCTCAAATTTAAAGATACCAATATTTGAATTCACCTGAAATTATTCCTACCGCGACATATTCTTTTTCGATCCTTAATTTGTGATTTTATTGAAGGTATTTAAGCTATTTGCATTTTATTTTGTTATTGCATCTATTTTTTTTAGAAATCTTGAATCGAAAAACTTGTACGCCCACACAATAATCCTCCTTTCTTGATTTGAGCAATTCTTAGAGCCTCAAAACTGATGATATAAACTACCAACATCTATTTCCCTTTTCGCTGACCTACTATAAATAAAATACCTTGTGATAATTTTCCTTACTTTTATTTTCACTGTTTTGTTTTAATGCTTCTCGTTCCTTAGCATGATTGAAGAACACGTAGATGGCTGCTTGCTATTTATTCCATGAGAATAAATACAATTAGTTGTATCTCGCTTAATTCCAATCACTTGGTGCAAACGTCGCTATCGTACAGTTTGCAATTGGAGTCATACTTTTCAATACTCTCTTATATTTTTCGCTATAATGAATTAATGCATGCATACTACCGTTTCTTTCCCTCCTTCTCGAACTAATTTTTGAAAATTTTTGCTCCCTTGCTTTCTGGCATTTTCAATTTTTAATTTGATTCTACAAAATTTAAATTTATTTTTATTTGATATATTTGCTTTTTATCGCTAAAGCTATACTAATCTAAAAATGGTTTTCTGCGTTTTTTTAAATACTTACCTTCTCTATACTTACATCATCTATAAAAAATAAGTATCGTTAAAGAAACTTTCATAGTGTTATCGTAATTAATATTCTAGTGTTAAGTAAATAATATTTGACTTGAAAAAAACTTTGACTTACTCGAAGTTCGACTTTGGTGTATTTTTTAACAACATAAAATTCAATCAATAGAAACAAAAAATATTAAATAATTTTTCTTGAACTTTTCGATAAGAAAACTTCCTTATCAAAAAAATTAGCTGAATATTCTGGTGCAGTAGATTTATCCATGAAAAGAGTAATTCTCCTTCTTCTCTGATATGATCAAGTTTTCTTAACAATTTTTCTAAAACTACTCTAGTCGTCTAAGCTTTTTCATATGAGCTATATTCAACAGGTAATACTTCAAGATTTTCTCACTAAGCTGCCATTTTGGAAAAGAAGGTTCAAAACAGAAACTTTGCAAGTTTTGGGTAACAAAGACTTGTTTAAAAACTGTTTATTCTGCAGAACTCTCTCATTGGCTATGTTTATATAATCTCACAGTAAAAGAGGCTCACAACTAAGAAATAAACAAAATTATAAACAGTATAAAAATATAGTGAATAGGTTCTTTTATAGGTATAATTCCTGTTATAGATTTCTGTTTTATAAGAAAATAACAGTAAAATTGATTAGTTAATTTGACTAAAATTACACAATGTTTAAATTTGATGTGTTTTTTTGTAAGGCGGTCCAAAATTTAAATGCAATTTTTGAAGGGGTCACTTGAAAAGGTTAATAACCACTGTATTAGTGTATTTATCCATTAATACAGTTCAAGTTCATTTTTAATAGAGGTGTTTATCGATAAGCGTGTTAATTTAGGGTTTTTTCCATAAAGGTGTTCTTCGAAGAGAGAGACCGATCATAACTATGATTGTGGACCTAGTGATCCGAGTAGATACATGATTCGTTGCATAATCGAAGACAAAATTAATTTTCAACGTAAATTATGACTTCGACTTAGAGATTAAAAATGATGCAAAATAAGTTAGAGATAGAAAAAATTCTACTTAGAAAAACTTTTAGTTTAACATAATATAGAACATGTTATAGGCTCAAAAGAAAATGCGAAGTACACACTTCATAGTCATCAAATATGAGTAAACCTTTATGAATTAGTGGGTCTACTGTGTAGGTGGCCGAACGTCAGGATAGATACTGAATGAGGTATACGGCGAAAATCAGAAAAGGACTTGCTTTGTCATTGTGTGATGCATTGAATTAAAAATGGAAGTAAAACCGAACACAAAATTAGGCTTTTAGAAAATATTTATTAGCTTATTTTTATGAAATTTTTTATTGCTGAAATTAAATACAATAATTCTGATTAGATAAACATTTTTGCAATTAAAGCTAAAGGGATTGGTTGAATAAACATCAAAAATACTTGAAATTTATCCAATATTTATTTTATTGAAGAAAAAGGCAAAGAAAAATGAATCAAATCAGACACACCTTCTTCAACGACAGTAGCCACAAAAAATTTTCGAAAGAACAATATTTTTCATTAATTTTAACCAGATAGCATCCAGAATATAAAGTGTATATTTTATTAGTGGTGGGGGAGGGGCAGTAATTGTGTCCTCTCAATGCTATAAAATAAGGCACTAATGATAGCTAGTATATTTTATTAGTGTATGTTAAAATTTAATAACTAATTTATCAACTAATTATAATTGCATCTGCACATTCAATTTCCTCACAAATTTTTAAGTAAAATTATCTTTACATAATCTTTTTATTAACAATGAATTTGAAATAGTGATATACTGATATCACTTCTTAGTAATTATTAGTGATATGCTTGACATCTTTTTTGGTAATTAGTGAGATACTTGGATTATTTTTTACAACTAGGTACTGTATGCGTGGTTGAATACCAGAGAGTGCACAGCGCTAATCGCCTTCAACTTAAGCCTGCTCCTATACTTATTCTTGATAGAAACGAGCATGGAAAAGGCAGTTTCACAAAGGTATGTGGATCAGAAAATAGTTAGAATCCGAAGAGCCTGATTTGAGATGAGAGGGTAAACAGGAATATACTTGGCCCAGAATGTTTCAAGATCCAATTCTTTTAAGTCATCCTTAGCTGTGCAGTTAAACTTGAACTCACGTAATTGCTCTTGTATTTCATGTGGAACATCACCTACTTCACACTGAAATGGGTTCTCGATAAATTTCCGGGTTTCACGCTTGACATCTATATCCGGAAAGTTTGTGATGAATTCCGTTTTCAAATTAGTTAGGTGAGTTCAGAATCAAGAGTAGTGGGACTAAGAGCAGGATTTAAGTTGCTAAAACCGGCTACATATTCCTGCTTTGTTCGATGCTTCCAGAGGTCGAGTTTGGATATGAAGGCCCAGATATTTTCATCATGCCTAAGGATGCGGATGTTCTTCCCTTGTAGTCTAACCCTATTAGTGCTGGTCAAAATTTGTCCGCTCAAGTGCTGGGGGGAGGGGGCGTAAAGTGCCCCCCCCCTATTTTTCTCAGATATTAATAAGTTTTTATAAATATTTTTAATGTTACATATATATTTCAACTATGCTGAATTCAGTGGTGATGTCCATTTTTTATCAAAATCAATCAAACCTCTCAAAAAATTGATTTATATTTGACAGCTCATCCCAAAAAGGAACTTTTTATTTAAATAATTATATAAAGTTTTTTACACATGTATACCCATTTTCAAATATGCTGAATTCAGTGGTGATATTCATTTTTTATGAAAATCAATCAAACCTGTCAAAAAATTGATCTAAATGTGACAGTTCATCTCAAAAAGGAACTTTTTATCTAAATAATTATATAAAGTTTTTTACACATGTTACCCATTTTCAAATATGCTGAAATCAGTGGTGATATTCATTTTTTATGAAAATCATTCAAACCTGTCAAAAAATTGATCTAAATGTGACAGCTCATCTCAAAAAGGAACTTTTTATCTAAATAATTATATAAAGTTTTTTACACATGTATACTAGGGTGATTCCTAAAAAAAAATTTTTTTGACACCATGCCAGAAAGATGAGTTTTTACGTGTAGAATACGATTCTTTTAGTTTTTTTGGCTGAAAATTCAAAAACCTTCCGCTCCTCTTGTATGGAAAATAAAAATTTTTTTACCAAATTTCAAACTTAAAACTCTAACATATAATTGAAATTTGTAAAGAATTTTAAGTAAATTTTATTTTAAAAACATATAAAATATGAAGAAAAGTTGTCAGAAGGTGTTTTTTCCTACAAATTTCATGTTTAAGTATTCTATTTTTTTTGAACTTTTGTGTAGCTCCTCCATTTGCTCTTTCGGTGTTTTGATTACTTCTTGCAATATCTATTCTAGACTTCTCACACTTCCAGTGTTTATTCAAACATTTTAATGCTGTGTTACACTTTATTTTTTGGATTCCTCCAAGCAATTTTTCATATATAAGTGAATCATAATGTTGAGAGTGGAACTAGGCATCGGCCCAATTATTTGCTATAAACTCGCAGACAATTTCAAAAGAATTCCTTTGATCAGGCAAAAGAAAAAATGCTATCAATGTGTAAATTGCCCGTGAGTTCCATCTTGCCTGGTGTAAATTTGGCGATTTTTTCCACTTGATCAATGGAAGCTTTAAGGTCTGTTTGTAGAATCTGAATGCCATACACAACTCATAAAGAAACTTAAAATCATCACGCCATCCTCGATTTTCATATTCTGGCATTTCAATTAAAGCTTGAGAACTATAAGAATTACGCAAATTATCATAGTTCTTTGAAATAGATTCAACAAAGAAGTAATTTAGCTGTGGTTTTGTTGTTTTTTGAAAAAAAAAAAAATTCAGCTCATGCTTCAATATCAAGTCCAATACGTGATGTTGGCAGCCTATATATTGCGGTTCAGCATGACCCAAATTACAAATATGCTCTTTTATCATTTTGACTACTCCGCCATGACAAACAGTGTTGGTTGCAGTTGTATCACAAATAATCATGCATATGTTTTTCCAAGCGTTGTAGTCGCTAATCAGTTTTTCCATCTCTTTAAAAATGGCTTTTGCTGAGCCTGATTCACATTTCAAAATCCCTAGCTTAATTTCATAATTTTGATTTGTTAAAAGCACAACTTGATATTCTTCACCTTTTAACTTTTTTCCGTCAAATTGTAAGCAAAATGAATCCAAAGAATTTGAAAGAAAATTGGAAACTTTAACTTTCATGGCCCTTCCATCCTTGATCACTTGTTTCCATATCGAAGATTGTCTAGGAACTGAAATATCAAAACACTCTTTCTTGAATGTTGTAAGAATTTGATGTGCTTTGTGTGTCGAGACATTGTTTTTATTCACCAGAATACTCGCTGTTTTTGTCAAACCTTTTTTGAATTTAGGCTCACGGATTTTATAAAGAGATGATGATGATGACGAGGATGACAATGATAATGATGATGATGAGAGAAGCGAAGCTTCATCGTTCGAACTTAAATTTGAGGAAGAGTTGTGATCAACGTGAACTAAACTTTCAGATATGTGATTTTTTATTAACTTTTTTTTACTTGGATGTATAGAGCTTGAAGGAGCCTCCTTTAATATTGAGTAGCCCACTCTTCCCAGGCTTTCAATTTGTTTTTTATAGAACTCTTTATCTTCCTTACATTTCCAAAAACCATTAACATTTGTAACATCAAACAAACCTGGAAGAATATCTGATATAAATTTCTCGGACTGTCTTTTTCTATTCTTATTTTCTAATTGTATGAGAATTCCAAGTTTTTTTCTAATAAGGGATTTAGAAAGTAGTAGAAAATCAAGTGTTTCTTTCCAAAGGTATTCAATCTCACTCAATATAAACTTGATTCTCTCTTCTTTGTTCTTAGTCTTGTTATATAAAAATTTGAAATTACCAAGAATTTGGCAGTTAGTCGGAATTCTACTCAAATGAGAAAGAGACTCTATTAAAGGAATTTTACTTTCCCTTTTTTGTTTTGATTTGAACTTTAAATTTCTTTCCCAAGTATTCTTATTGATTTGAACTTTTAAACTCGAATTTCTTGAGTTTATCTTTAATTGGAACAAAAAAATTGTTAAAATCTTAAATGAAAACAATAAATGAAAATAATCTTGAATAACAATCTTAAATAAAATAAAATTATAAATTATTTACCACCATCTATTGTTAAAATTTTAACACTTAATAACTATTTTAGTGGTCTTAGCACTAAGGTTACAATACTTGTAACTAAAAAAATACAAGTTTTTTTTATCAAATTTATATTTTACTTGGAGCGGAAGCTTTTTTAAACATGGATAAATTTTATTGTTATATTTACTCTTCATATATGTTTTCTCATCGAATGCAGAGGGTGTCATTTAAATTTTCGGAAAATTTTTTTTTAGGAATCACCCTAATGTATACCCATTTTCAAATATGCTGAATTCAGTGGTGATATTAATTTTTTATGAAAATCAATAAAACCTGTCAAAAAATTGATCTAAATGTGACAGCTCATCTCAAAAAGGAACTTTTTATCTAAATAAGTATATAGTTTTTTACACATGTATACCCATTTTCAAATATGCTGAATTCAGTGGTGATATTCATTTTTGATGAAAATCAATCAAACCTGTCTAAAAATTGATCTAAATGTGACAGCTCATCTCAAAAAGAAGCTTTTAATTTAAATAATAATATGTTTTTTATACATCCATTTTCAAGCATGCTGAATTCAGTGGTGATATTCATTTTTTTAATAAAAATCATTCAAATCTGTCAAAAAAGTTATTTACATATGACAGCTCTTCTCAAAAAAGAAACTTTTTATCCAAATAATTATATAATGTTTTTTACACATATACACTCATTTTCAAGCATGCTGAATTCAGCGGTGATATTCATTTTTTTTTATAAAAATCAATTAAAGTTATCAAACCATTGATTTATATATGATAGCTCATCTTAAAAAGAAACTTTTTATCTAAGTAATAATATAAAGTTTTTTACACATATATACCCATTTTTAAGCATGCGTAATTCAGTGGTGGTATTCATTTTTTTATGAAAATCAATCAAAACTGTCAAAAAATTGATTTATCCCAAAAAAAGGATCATGCACGGTTTTTTGAATTAGAGAATTACGTTTAATAGAAAGTATAGGGAGATGATGAAGTTTACCGTGTATGGCATTTTACACACATATACCCATTTTCAAGTAGGCTATGTTTACTGGTTATATTCCTATTTTTTTTTTAAATATTAGTTAAACCTGAAAAAATAATTTAAATATGACAGCCCATGTCAAAATTAAAATTTTTATTCTTATAAAAGTTTTTTATACATTTCAAGTATGTAGAATTTAATGGTGATGTAATTTTTTATGAAATCAATAAAACCTTTCAAAAAAATCGATAATTCACTCAAAATATTTCATTTTACAGTAATTTATGTAACTCGATAGGACCTCCATCTTTTTGGCTACAAATTCGTTATTGACTTGTAGTGTCTACGTCATATTATAATTTCCAGTATGTAATTTTGCTATTCATTCCATGATGATCCTTTCTTAGTAGTTCTTTTTTCATTAGAAATTTATATTCTTCAATGTGTGTTCCAAAAATTTTTTTATAATGATAAAATTACTTTTTTCCACTCTCAAAGCATTTTAATTAAACAATCTTTTGGATGATCTTAGACTTTTTTATCAATATCGTGTATTTTATTATCAGGCCTGAATATTTGTTAACCAATCTCATTTCAAATGTTTTTTTCTGATGAATCATTCGTGATGTTCATTGTTCAATTACAAAAAGTTGTCCATGTTCTTCATCTAAAAAATTATTACTTTGACGCAAAAGGAAAAAGATGGACAAATTCAATTTAAATTAAAAATATCTTGATAGTGACTAAATTCTCATATATTGGTATCTGAGCCATTTTTGATAAATCTGACCTATTCTAAATTTTCAGATTTCCTACCCATCTTAGCTAAATGTTAATTGTAATCCTATATGATAAGCTATAGATTTAAATATTTTTCATTTGTAAAGGAGGAACTTCTTTTTCACAGTCAAAATCTTTTTGAAGCATCTATTATATAATTAAACCACATCCTAGTTCATTAGAACATGGTAGATCTTCCATTTAGTCAAGATACATATTTTTTTTAATTATTTGTTTTGATCACATGTTCTCTTTTAAATTAGTTTTCGACTTGGTTCCTTCTCTCATACAAATTTTCAACAGATTTTATAATGTTTTGTTTGTTTTTTTAATAAATATTTCATACTCAGGATGATTGTAGAAAGTATTATAAGCCAAAATATACAAAAAAAAGTATATTTTCACTATATATCTAATGTGCAGCCATTTTTTGAAAATTTTTTACAGAACTGATTTTCAGGCATACATTACTAATTCAATTTCCACTTCGAGTTATTTTTTAACCATATTAGCCAAAATTCAATACAGAAATAAAGTAAGCATAGTTGATTTGGTATAAAACAGATATTTTATTTTTTTGAAAATATTTTTGAAGACAGTATCTAGAAGTAAACCGCAAATCTGATTGAATCTTTCAGATATTTTAAAACCATTAATGCCAAAACAGTCCAAAAATGAAACCAGCATCTTCCATTTGGCATAAAAACAGATATTTTATTTAAATTTCAAAAATATTTCTGTAGACATTAGACGTAAATCGAACATTTGATTGATACTTTCAGACATTTAAAACTTCTAAATGAAAAAAATGATTTCAGAAATAAAAATTATCATGGTCGAATATTTAATTGTAAAATTTGAATGAATGTTTTTGGAGACAATTTTTAGAAGTAAACCGCAAATTTCATTAACACTTATAAGTGTTTTCACATCCAAAATGTAAAAAATGAGTTCAGAAATGAAAACAGCATGTTTGATTTGGTATAAAAACATATATTCCATGTAAAATTAAGAGAATATTTTTGGAGATAGCTTTTAGAAGTAAACCGCAAATTTGATTGACATTGACAGATATTTTAAAACCTCTAAATGTGAAAAATGAGTTCAGAAATGAAAACAGCATGGTTGATTTGGTATAAAACATATATTTCATTGTAAAATTTGAATTAATGTATTTGGGGATAATTTTTAGAAGTAAACCACAAATTTAATTAACACATATAGGTATTTTCACATTCTAAACGTAAAAAATGAGTCCAGTAATGAAACCAGCATCGCCGATTTAGTATAACAGATATATTTCATTGTAAAATTTGAATGAATGTTTTTGGAGATAATTTTTAGAAGTAGACCGCAAATTTGATTAAAACTTATAGGTATTTTCAGATCCTAAACGCAAAAAATGAGCCCTGAAACGAAACCAGCATTGCCGATTTAGTATAACACATATATTTTATGTAAAATATGATGGAATGTTTTTGGAGACAATTTTCAGAAGTAAACCACAAATTTGATTAACACTTATAGGTATTTTAAAATCCTAAATGTAAAAAATGAGTCCAGAAATGAAAACAGCATGACCGATTTAGTATTAAAACATATATTTTATGTAAAATGTGAAGGAATGTTTTTGGAGACAATTTTCAGAAGTAAACCGCAAATTTGATTAACACTTATAGGTATTTTCACATCCTAAATGTAAAAAATGAGTCCAGAAATGAAAACAGCATGACCGATTTAGTATAAAAACATATATTTTATGTAAAATTTGAAGGTATATTTAATTATATATATTTTTGATCAATCAAAATTTTGATTGACATTTTCTAAAAAGTAGCCATGATTATTGAAAAAATTAAATATATAAAGTGTTATGCATTCCAAACTGTATATAATTATAAATTTCCAGGGTATTATATAATATAGATCCTAAGTTATAAGGTTAAGTACAGATAATGTCGAAATTTTGCTGAAGAATTTTAATTTTTGATTTTGATTGACAGTTTTGGACAAGAAGGGGTCATTCAACTACCACGAAAATGGTTTCAAAAGATGCAGCTAGCGATTTTAGGAAAAGTCACAAAATTTGAAGGGATATGATTCAGCCAATTTTCTACAATTAATTTTTAGTTCTTAACCCAGCACTAATAGGGTTAAGGTTGAGAACATTAAATGCTTCAAATGCATCCACCAGGTAAGCTAGAGATCGCTGAAAGTCATTGAAACTTTTCATGAAGATCTGCCTTATGTTTTAAATCTAAAAACATTGCTAGTTCTTCACGTGGTTCATAAAGCCGTACACGCATGTCTCCCTTTGATAGCCATCAAACGTTTGTATGAAAAAGTAAGGCTTCATGTTCAGACTCCATATCCTTACATAGCAGTTTGAAGAGACGACTGTTTAAAGCTCCGAATTTTATGTAGTTGATAATCTTATTAGCCACTTATGCAGTGTGTACCTAGAACAGATGGATTTTTCTTTCACTCTTGTAATTAATTCAGACCAAGCATGGCTGGACCTTCATCAATACACCTACCAGCGAGTCCCACGAAACTTGGTTTTCCTTTCATCAATCTTTGCCTTGACTGTATCCTTTGATACAGAAATATAGGAGAGCTTTTTTACACTATCTTTCCTTAGAACGAATTCTGCTTCACAGAGAATACTTGGTTTTATGAGAATCTCTCCGATGTCATGGCCTTTCTTGTTATTTGCAATTAACATGGCGATCTCATAAGCGTCAACAACCTTTGAAGTTTGTTGCCAAATAGCTCCATTGTTGTCCAACTTAGCTTGCTTCAGATATTTTTTTGTTTCAAAGAATGCCTTGAGTTTTTCAGCTATATCAGGATGTGTTGTCCTCAAGTGACGTCCTTCGCGTGTTTGCCACATCCCATCATTGCTCAGAGTCTTACAACATTTCACGCACTATCCGACATGTCACTCTTTAGTAGAGCTCCTAATTTAAACTGAAGAAATTCATCAAGATACTTTCGCTTCTTTGCACTCATTCCGTATTATTTCAGGTAAGTTCCGTACTAAATCCAAGGTAAAAATTAAGAAAAAGATCATATGCCACTAAATGACATAACATGATCATCTCGGCGTCATGATTAATAACAAACTTATAATTATAGACACGTACATGTAAGAGAGATGAGTTTAAAATAATATTACGAACTTTTTAAAAAAATAATCGTAAAATTTCCATAATTTTAGAAATAATTATTAATATTTTTATTGAAAATATTTTGAATACTTTAACATTACAAAAAAGTTATGATTTGACTCAATCCCTTTTAAGGCATCAAATATGAATAAAATTTTTTTATTTTTTTAACTACTCATGCTCCTCTTCGAAGTTACTCGTGTCCTCTTGGTGCCCCCCCCCCTCTCCAGGTTAAGAACCACAGTTCTAGGTTGTCACATGTGAGAACAGTTACGAATGAATACAGTTAGTATTAACAATATACAATGCTAAGTCAGTTTTGTCATGGCAGCGTTTATCTTGTGGCCAGAAGTGAAATTTTTCTTTGAGGGGGCTGTAAGTAAAATTTGGAGGAGGGCTCTTGCTCCCAAAATAGATTTGAAAGCTTTGCTTACTTTGCAACAACAACTTTTAACATTTGTTCAACTTTGACAATGAAGGCTGCTAAAATCTGGCTTGAAATAATTTTCACTAGAAAATATGTAAGGATTTTTATTACGTTGTACTTTTTTAGTAAAATTAAAACTATTGGGAGTTAGCTGCTTGGCTCATTTCTGTTGAAAAATTTGAAAGAACTGGAAAAGCTTAAAAGTAACGAAGTTTTTGAAATATAAATAGAATAAATCTTTTAATAGCAAATAGTGGGAAAAACTTGAAGCACATTTAAAAAAGATTGAAATTTCGCAAGCTTTGTTTTTTGTATCCCCGAATGTGGATATCAAATTTGACATCCTACCGGATGCGGATTTCAGAATTATAGGGGAGCCCCGGATACGGTTTATCATAATTGCCATTCTAAGCAAACACAAGTTTAAACTTCTTAAATATTTGGACAGATGTACATTTTTTTGCATATGATCTGCATCTGTGGATATATATCGATACATCTCTAAAATATATGTAAATTTCACAAAAACAATTGAAGATGCATTTGAAAAGGACTTATATATGTTGTATATGCTTGACATTTGTGAATAACTATATGAAAAAATATTCAATAAAATATGATGAATGATCAATTTCAACTATTTTCGATGTCATTGAGAGAAAAAAATTAAGAAAACAGAGGAATTAACCCGTTATCGGCCACAATAATCAGACGATATCTAATGTAAAGCAAAAGATTTGTATTAAAAATCATTAATAAACGCAGACGATTTTATTTTTGTAAAGTCGACTGTGGTCGATAACTGGTTAATGAAAGAAAATGTGTACATTTTGTACACCCATCTATCTATGAAGAAGATATTAATGCTATAATAGATCTATGAAAAATATGTATGATCGCAATGAAACAGTAGCTTACATGGTGGTATTTTTTTAAAAGGCCTTAAATCGTAAATGTGAAAAAATCACTTATACAATGTAAATAAAAAATATTGTACATTGGAAATTAACTCTAAAAATAGGAATGTAGTAGTAAATTATTAAAACAAGAAGAAAAAAGGGGTAAGATATTATAGAGTGGAATAGAAGCATGAAAAGATGTTAGAAAATATTAACTAATAATGGGGAATTTTGGGTAGAGCTAATTTTCGTTTAGAGAACATGGAAAACAATTTATAAAGTTTCATTCAGATAGGTAATTTCCACATAGCACCTATATTCATATATAATATAGACGTTGTGTGCTTATTTTTGTTCAAAAAATTGGATATCTTATATTTGATTGATTAATAGAATTTAACTCTTTTGTAGTAAGGATTAGCAAGGAAAATTTGTTGCCAAGATTATAACTATAGTTCAAAGGAAGAAGATATTATCAAAAGGGCATTAAAGAGTTTGTATATTAACATTGCTAAATTATATTAAAGTCGCTAACTTTTCGAATCTCAGATTGATAGAACAGATTATTATTAAAAAAGGAAATATATATTAGCTTTTGGATTTCAAGTGGAAAATAATTTTTTGAAGTGCTTCAGGATGTCAATCGCTCTTGAGACGTTCTTATTAACTTTCTAGATGTGCTCAAACCAACTTAATTTTTTTTATCAATATGATTCCTAGCAATGGGAAAGAGTCAATTAACTCAAATGTGAAATTAAAATCATTATATTAGAAAAAAGCATTGCTTTGAGTATTTTCCGTGCTACTTAATATTAGAAGAAAAGAGATATTTATCTTTCAAGTCATCAGCGAAGCGGAAGAAATTTAAGTTAAATTTGAAAGATATAAGTCATTAATATAGATTAGAAAGAGAAGGGGTCCATGTTTGCATTTTTAAGGAATTCTTGATCTTATCCAGTTAGATTTTGATAATGTTCCATCAATTGAAATTAGTTGGTAACGCGTTTTGGGATAGGATTTCATAAAGGATCTATCTTGAAAAGCATTGAATTTTAATTTATGGAGCAAAAGGTCATTAGAAACAGTGTCGAATGCTTTTGAAAGATCCATAAATATAATACCATTTCCAGAACGCAAATTGTCCAAAATATAATTTATAAGTAGAGAAAGTAAAGTTTGTGTGTTGTGATATTTTCTGAAACCAAAAAAAAATGAATACATTTGATTATGAAGTAGATTTTAGAATATTTTGAAATTACGGGTATACTTCATACACCTATATTTAATCTATCACATTTTGTTGAAGAAAGGGCATACTTTCCTTTCAGGAAAAATAGAAAAGTCGATACAGGAATTAAATCCAATCAGTAAAAACCTTGCTATTCAATTTTAAACGATTAACCTTTTTCGTGGCACTTACTTAAAGCCAATAGGTTTTGTTGTAATACTTTATTTTTAGCTTGTCTGACAATATTTAAGAAATATTATAAAAAATTATACAAAAAGATTGGATACTCTTTTAAAAAAATTCATGTTCCCATGTGGGAACATCGCCGATATATAGTATCTTTTTTTATACAACTATATTTCTTTTTCCTACAAAGTACTATTCTTAAATATTATATATATGCTTTTTAAAGAAGAATTATTTATTGTGATAAAATTCAAAACATTTTGCACTTTTATCTGAATGCAGCCTCACTTTACATTTTTCACACATGTAACGCGTGTTTTTTGGCACACTTTACATCTTCCTTGACTTGTCGAAACTTTGAAATGAGTCCGTCAAACCTTACATCATCAGGAAGATTCGGTTTTGTGCCTCCATCAGTTTTTTTCTCAAGTTTACTTCAAAAGACATATTGCAACTTCTCCTCTAAACTGAAGATGAGACATCATATTTATGTTGACTTTAGAGTACAACCTCCATGCTGCTACAATTGAAAGGTTTATTGCGTTTGTAATCAATCACCAATACCATTTTTTTCCTTGCATCATAGGACGATAAGCACTCAACAGTCTATCTAACAAGTCAACGCCACCCATACCAGCGTTGTATTGCTTAACCAATTGAGGTTGAATAATGTCCGTGGCTTTTTTTTATTTCGTCGTTTTGTCGTGCTAGTTGGTATATGAGTATGACGATAGAATTATCGTTCCATCTACAAAAATAAACGATTCCATCAGTACAAAAATCAAAAGTTCCTCTGGGAGTTTTTTTCATATATGAAACAGATTTCAATTTTTTACAAGCACCTTTAGTTTTGCTTTCACGTACGGTTCCAATAGCTTTGAAGTTCTTTGTAGATAAATCTGCAAGAAGATGATAACTTGTGAAAAAATTATTGAAAAATAAATCATGTTTGATGGACTCGGGAACTGCTTTATTACATCGATTTTTTCATTTACCACACGACTTCCCAAAGGTTCAGCTTGGCCTTCAATTTTGCCTGAATACAAGCTCATATGATAAGGGTACCCATCTTCTCCACAAAGACACCAAGCTTTGTAACCAAACCTAATAGGTTTACCACGAATAAACATCTTGTAACTATGTTTACCAAAGTATGGAATCATAGATTCGTCAATACTCAGAAATTTGTGAAAATTCCATGTTCAACAAAAGACTTATTCAAGATTTCAAACAAAAACGAAACTTTTGCCATTTTATTTTTATTATTTTCTAGCTTTGAGTTATCAGTAAGATGGAACATAGACTTTATTTGTAAAAAACGCTTAGAACTCGAGGCTTCAGAAACAATAGAGACACCAAGATCTGGTTGATTCGACCAATAATCTTTTTCCGAAGGTTGAGAATGATATCCAGATAGTATAATTACTCCAAAAAATCTTTGTATTTCTCCTTTACAAAGGTCAAAATGTATATTATTTTTATCTCGCCTCGCATACAATAAAGTTTCTTCTAGAATTTTTTCAATCAAGGCATCAGTAATGAATAACTTCCATATCTCAAAAGGAGTTTTAAAACAAGCTCTGGATAAACAAGAGCAAGATTATCAATTTCGTCTGAAGGAATACTCTTAATGAAATTCGGTTGTTTTTCCATACTGGTTCATGGGTTTTAGTTTTTTTGGCTTTAGGAATGGCAAGTATATAGAATCCTCACAGCCACTTGAGCTATTGTCTAGCTCTAATTCACCAGAAGGTTCGAAAAGCTCTTCATAGTTCTCGTCAGCATATTGATCAGGAACATTTTCAGTGTCGCTGTCAAGATCAATATTAGCAGAAGGAGGAAGAATTATAACATTTTTTAAGGGTTTGTTCATCAACTTCCTGAAGTGTAACGAGTTTGCATTATACATTTTAGAATATTCCAAAAACACAATTATTCTTAAATAAAAAAAAATTTAAGATTTAAAAACAAGCAAAGTCTATCATAAAAATATGAATCAAAAAGTTCATATCTAGGCATTGTTCCCACATGGGAACATAAATCTGATGAATAAAGAAAAAAAATAAGACATACATTTTTGAAGTAGCTTGGAAATTAGATTGAAAGAAAACAAAAATTTCTAGAACAAAAAATATTTTAAATAATTCTGAATTTAATGTTTGTTTTTTCATTTTTTTCGGGGTGTTAAAAAGTAATCTTTTTTTGTTTTAAAGCATAAAATATAAAAACAATTTCATTTTCGATTACAATTTTTGTGGTTCCAGACTTTTTTTTAGCTTTTTTTATTTTGATAAAATGAAATAATAGCAAGAAAATATCTGACTAAAAGCTGAAAAATGAATATTGGAATTTGACACAACTTAGAATAATCAGTAAATTTTTCATTAAAATATCAGAAAGTGTCACAGAATCATATGTCATTTCTCAATTACTAGGCTTGCAAATTTTTTTAACAATATATTAATTTTTCCCAGTTTTGTTTAAACCCGTTTGAAAAGAAATTAAAATAAAATTAAGTTTTTTAATAAGACTTTTTTGTAAACCATAAGAAGGGCTTTTCTACATCTTCATAAAAATGATATTTCTTTTTTGAATGAAATATCTTCCGTCAAATCAGTTAATTCTTCTGCATCATCTGGTTATGACAATATCTCAAATAAATGGGCTAAAATGATCTCTTTTTATTTAGCTCATAATTTAGTAATTTTATTCAATAAAATGTACGATGAAGAAGTTTTTCCAGATATCTTTAAAATTGCTAAAATAATTCCTTTAATTAAATCTGGAAATAAAAATTCTTTCAGCTATTTTCCTCCCATAAGCTTAATACCGTTTTTTAATTGAAAAAGTGGTTATTTGAAAAGAAAATGAAGTTTAATTAAAAAAGGTAACTTAATGATATAATCAATTTGGTTTTAAACCTGAAACAACTCTGCCTATTTTTGTTAATGAAATTTATGATGAAATATAAAAGTTTGGCTATTGTCTTAGACTACAGTAAAGCCTTTGACTCAGTTAAACATAAAATTTTGCTTGCGAAATTAAGTAGTCTTAGTTTCAGAGGCAAATTTTAATTTTATACGAATGATATCTATCAATTTAGCTTAGCTTTTGTCAACCGGAACTAGGGTTTCCGCGAAAACTCTCCAAGTGTTCCGCGAGAAATAGTAAGGTATTTTTTTTAATGAAACCTTTTAATCAGGTATCATAGAAGTAGTAAGAAGCGTATCAAGCACTACTAATAAATATGATATAGAAGTTTTCTCAATTCTAATAGTATATATTTTTATCATCGTATTTCACGTTTTAATTATCATATGTTTTTAGAATGACAAAATTTAAGCAAATTTCCATATAGCCTTTTTTCGCTAGTTTAACTAAGAATATTTTTTGTCTTTAATCTAATTCCTTTTCTTTTACTGTGATAAAAATATACGAGAATAAGGCTTTTGAGCATTTATATGCATGCAGATGATTGCGCTTTTCTTTATCGCTCTCGTAACTTGTTAATATCAAATTATGGAATTCTTTGCCAAATCTACTTCTGATAAATATAAGTTTTAATTAATTTTAAAAAGAGATTTAAATATTTATTGAATTTAACATAATAATGATTATTTTGTGATTTAGTTATTTATGCTCATCTTTGAATAAATTGATTGAATTTTTATTGATCAATTTAATCCATCTATTATTCCAAATTCAAAAGCATTTTCTCTCTCGATAGAGAAACAAATAACACTCGTATGCCTACTTATTCGCATCATCTTATCATCGTCTTTGTGAATTAATTGAAAAACTAACCTTGAAGTTGATTCACTTTTGAATGTTCCCATATATCAAATTTAATCAAAAATATTTCATTAAGAAATGATCTTCCTCTTTAAGCATGAATTCTTAGTTTCTTGGAAAATTGTTGAAGCATTCGCGAGACTACCCTTTTTTCGGATATCTTTGGTCCTGCAGGAATGCTTAGTGTCCATGATCTAGTTGATCTTTCCATCCCATTTACATCTCAGGAACGCTAACTAACTGTAAATCTATACTTTGACTACATTTGAAGTACATGACTCTCAATACAGTTGGCAAAATTGTCACGAGTGAGGCTGGCCTATTAGAAAGCGTATAAATTTATACACCTTAAAAGGTGCTACAACAAAATGGTAAAACAAATTCCATAGGGGGGTGGGGGTGGGTGGCTAAATTTGCCTGTCCGTGAATATCAAAACATCTTTAGTGAACGATACAATCCTAACTTGGATGCTTCCATGGAGAAATAAATTCGTGCTTTTTATTTGCTTCTATCAATACTAGAATCCTTCGCAAGAGCACTATCATAACCCTGAAATCAATTTTTCAGAGGAAGACCATCCGGATAAAAAATGGATGTCACGAAATTTTGCTTGCTCCCAAATATAAATTAAATAGTTATATAACAAAAGTAGGATAAATAAAGATATGCAATGTAAAAATGATATTGTTAGTATACTTAACTACAATAGGAAATTTGATATAAAGTGACTTTAACTACGCCTTGGTTTCTGACTTCGGCCCACATATAAATATAATGTAGAATATATATATATATATATGTATATCTCATAACCTGTACGGTTGAACGCGGGTAGACAACTTGCGTGTTATCTCCAACCCGTATATTACGATGATTCTTCTCCAACCTGTATTCTACGATGATTCATCTCCAAACTATATACTACAATGATTCATCTCCAACCTGTATACTACGATGATTCTTCTCCAACCTGTATTCTACGATGGTTCATCTCCAACCTGTATACTACGATGATTCATCTCCAACCTGTATACTACGATGGTTTCTATTCCATGTACAAATAACTAGGGAGACAATGTTCAACTTTCTGTTCACATTCTGCTAGATGTAAGATTTGATATACCTCATTCGGGGAGACGATGCTACATAAGTTATTACCTATAAACATTATACCTGTATACTACGATGGTTCATCTCCAACCTGTATACCGCGATAATTCATCTCCAACCTATTAGTTCATATTTTGCTAGATGTAAGATTTGATATACCTCATTCGGGGAGAGGATGTTAGATAAGTTATTAATTTTTTCACGATATTAAATAATATATTTTAACAAATAATCAAAATAAAATTCTGTAATCAAATAATCGAAAAATATTCTTTAAAAAATCAAAAAATATCAAACTTTCTGTTCATATTTTGCTACCTCATACGATGTTACAAAAGTTATTACCTATACTTTGCAATTTGCACGATTTTAAATATTATATTTGTCAAATAATCAAAATAAAATTCTGTAATCAAAGAATCGAAAAATATTCTTTAAAAAATCAAAAAATATCAAACTTTCTGTTCATATTTTGCTACCTCATACGATGTTACAAAAGTTATTACCTATACTTTGCAATTTGAACAATTTTAAATATTATATTTGTCGAATAATCAAAGAATCGAAAAATGTTAAAATCAAAAAATATTTATTCTTTTTAAATATATCGTTGGCTCCCCTTACTTTTAAAATTGAAAGATAAACCTAGTCTTTAATAATTAATTTTTATCAAATTATGCACATACGAAACTAAAAGTAAGGGGAGCCAACGATATATTTAAAAAGAATAAATATTTTTTGATTTGAACATTTTTCGAACATTTATCCTATGTTTCGAGCGAAGCGAGAAACGACCACGGGACCGGCTAGTAATATAGATTACATAAACATTTCAACCAATCATATAGTTTTTATGAAATAAAACTGCAATTTCAAAGTTAAATTTTTTGAACTTTTAAGTAGAATTTTTGAAATGTGGCTTTCAATATGTATGTAAAATATTTTTTGAAAATTTTTATTTTAAGTATATTTTTTAAGCATTTTACGATTTACACATTTAAATATATAATACGGCTGGCAAGTTTGGCAAGTTGTCTCCTCGGAGGTCTTGCCAGACCTCTGATATATAGAAGAATACCATGATTTACATTAATATAAATTTAAGCGCTTCTGAAAGAATACTCATGTAACAGACTATGCCTAACCTAACTCGTCTCTGAAAATTTTTTGGGACTAATAGCTTGTGTCGATATTAAACGTAAGTAGGCGGATCTAGAAAGCAGATCCACACAACAAAGTTGAAGGCAGCAGAGCATCTGGATGAATTTTCTGGAATTTTTTAGAAAAACCTTAGTTTTATAAATGGATTTTTCTAATGTCATTGACGTCTAAATGAACTAACTAACTAACTCCAATAACTGCCAAACAAATAAGAAAAAAAGCTTATTTACCACAAATTTACAAAATTATTAGTAAATTATAAAATAGTTTAACTTAATAGTTTAATTTTTAAATTATATAAAAGATTTACACTTACTTACCCGTACACAATTATAAAAAGATAACAATATTGCAAAATTTGAAAAATTACTAAAAAAATTGATAATAATTAAAAAACTTTTTTGTTTAGGGACATTTGTCTCAAGAAGGAATTAAGGAAACGGATATTAACACTTTCATTACCAGAAAAATCAGACGATATTTATTAAAAAGCAGAAGATTCATATATAAAACTATTTGAAAAAGCAGACGAAGGTAAAATTGTTTATGTATCATATTTGATACACTGGTCACGAAAGGGTTGTTAACCGAAGAAGGTTTTAACTGTGTTTTTCTTTCATTAACTATTACTCCATCCTAGTTGAAATTTCCTTGACTTGCTGCACTAAGCCAAGTCATAATGCAAAATACACGATTAACTATTGATGAAAGAAAAGAGGAAGGCTAAGAGTGGCATTCCCACCACCAATGAAGGATATTATTGCAGGTAGATAAATCCACTGAGAAATTTTTGTATTATTTCAATTACTTCCCTATCTTCCTCAAATTCTTCTTAGCCAGGGCATCAACTTTAAAGAATTTAGAAGGCGTTCCTTTTATTTTTTAAGTTGCTTCAGTTTCAGTAGGAATCCAATTTTCTTTTTTTTTATTAAAGCATGTTAACACATAATGGCACTCACCCTGATTCAATACTTTTTTACGTAGGATTTGGAAAAAACATATCCTTGGATAATATGAGGTTTCTATTTTTTCTAAAATCAAAATAAAGCTAATTTTCATACAACTTTATACAACAAATGACTGAAACCTAAAGTGTCATTAAGTAAATTGGATTAAGTATGCTACATATATTTTCCTTCATTTCATAGAGCAGTGGTTCTTAACCTTTTTAGAACCACTTCCGCTTTAAGAGCTTTCCCTTGTCTCCAAGCCACTTGCATCTACACATTTAATTTCCTCCCAGATTTTGTAGTAAAAAATGCTTTTAATACATAATATTTTTATTGATAGTGAATTTGAATTAATGAGATACTGATATCACTTCTTAGTAATTATTAGTGATATGATTGACATCTTTTTAGGTAATTAGTGAGATCTTGTATGCGTGATTGAATGCCAGAGAGTGCACAATATAAGTCGCCTTCAATATTAAGCCTGTTCCTATACTTATTCTTGATCGAAACGAGCATGGAAAAGGCAGCTTCACAAAGATATGTGGATCAGAACATAGTTACAATCCGAAGCGCCTGGTGTGAGACTAGAGAATAAACAGAAAGATACTTGAGAGCCATATGTAGAAGCCTACAAAAAGCCAGCAGTACCTTATGGTGGATTTTTGCGGGTTGGCTGAAATTACACTGGTTTATCGCTACTGCTGCGAAAGTGTAACAAAATTCGACACTTCCTGAGAGTACTTGCTTTTATGGAAATACTTTTTCAGTTTAAAGGAAGCTTTGTTTTGAACTGATAGATTATACTCATATAGAGGTAGTATAATCTAGGAGCTAACAACAACAACACAATTGACAGAGAATGTCTCAAGATCCAGTTCTTTGAAGTCATCCCTAGCTGTGGATTTAAACTTTAGCTCAAGTAATTTCTCTTGTATTTCATGTAGAACATCACCTACTTCACACTGAAATGGACTCCTGATAAATTTCCAGGATTCACCTTTATCATTTATATCTGCGAAGTATCGGATAAATTTCTTTTTCAAAATAGTTAGGTGAGGTCAGAATCAAAAGTAGTATGACTAAGAGCAGAATTTATGTTGCTAAAACTGGCTACATTTTCCTGCTTTATTCGATGCTTCCAGAGGTGTCGAGTTGTGATATGAACGCCCGAATTATGTCATGTGCATGAGGATGTACTTCCTTGGTAGTTTAAGTTTGAGAACATTAAATGCTTAAAATGCATCCACCAGGTAAGCTAGAAATGGCTGAAAGTCATCAGATTGGAACTTTTCATGAAGATCTGCCTTATTATTTGAATTTAAACACATTGCTAGTTCTTCACGTAATTCATAAAGCCGTACACGCATGTCTAACTCATCATACGTTTGTTTGAAAAAGCAAGGCTTCATTCACAGACTACAGAGTTGTTTGAAGAGACGGCTGTTTAAAGCTTTGGATTTTGACAATATTGATAGTCACGTCCAAGATTTCCTTCAGCTCACTAGGTAAAGTTCTGGATATTAAAGGCTTCATGACGAATTATGCAGTGTGTACCTAGAACAAATGGATTTTTTCACTCTTGTAATTAATTCAGACTTCAGACCAAGCATGTTTGAAGCTCCATTAGTGCCTACAACTACCATCGAGTCTGACGAAAGTTTGTTTTCCTGAAAGAAATTTGATAAATGATGAAAAATAGTGGTTCTATTCATCAGTGGTTGTAACAATTTTCATTGGGTGACAGAATAACATTTCCACTTTTATGCTGTTGTCAGACACAAATCGACCATACATCAGCCGTTGAGAACACTGAGCAACATCAATCGCTTCATTACATTCGATGGCAAAGAAATGAGGATTTCTTACTTTGTTAAGAACTTGATTTTTTGTCTTGAGTGATACGATTCATCAATCCTTGTCTTGACTGTATCTTTTAATAGAGAAATATGGGGAAGCTTTTTTGCACTACATTTCCAAGTAAGTGTATTCCATATATACTCTACATTTTTAATAATATTAAAAACTTTTTTGAAAAATAAAAAAAATAGAGAAAATAATGGCTAAAATTTCCATAATTTTTGAAAAAATTATTAATATTTTTATTGAAAACATTTTGAATACTTTAACATTACAAAAAAGTTATGATATTAAGAAAACATAAAATGTGAATGACTAAATTTATTCATATGACATTGCAAGACGAAATTAAAGAAATACCTTATTAAATTAAGAAAATAGACAAATCGATTGTAAATAAGTAATAGCAAAGTGGAATTTATGCATTTGTTTCATAAATTCCCTTTTAAGGCAACAAATATGAATAGAGGAATCTCTATTTTTTAATGGGTCGCCCCTCTTTGAAGTTACTCGCGCCTTCATAGGGTGGCGTAAGAACCACAATAGAGGTTGTCACGCGATACCTAACATCATATTGACTTCTAATACTAGGCTTAAATCTTCATTTATCAAAATTTCTATGCCCTCCACGTCTCAGATTTTTAAGGTTGGCTTCCCGTGGGTCCTACATTTGCGGGTGACTGCATAGACCTCTCCTCCGCACAGGACTTTAACCCATAAAGTTTCAATGTTCCCATTTGGAACATAAGTAATTTCATATTCGTCTGCTTTTTTCAATGACTTTCAATATAAATCGTCTGCGTTTTTTTAAATATCGTCTGATTTCTATGGTACTTACATACACTAAAAACACAAGATAAGAATATGAACATTATTATATATTAGATGTTTCAGAGCAGGGTTTCTTAACGCTTTTGTCCAAATCGCACACTGAGACTCTTAACAATTAAAAAATGGCATAATTTTACTTCCTTTTTCAAACCTTAAATTGAATTGTTAATTCCATTTATATTTAATAAATTCTTCTACATCTTTCATATTAGAAGAAAAAGGATTCATCACCCATTCTTCTAATTAGAGCTGAAACAAATCCTCAATTCTGAAGATTAAGTGATCTGCTAATGCTTTCAGCTTAGATTTATTATTATTAGAATAAATTTTACCTTTGATTGAGATTGTGACTTTACTAAATTCCTATGTAAAAAGTAATTTTTTGAAAAAATATTTGAACATTTGTTTATTTATATACAATGACGTAATACTTTCTAAAAAAATGAACACAATCTTCAAGTAAAAATAAATTTATTTAACCTAATGCGTATATCAAAAGGCTTCATGAAAAACTATATTATCGTTCTTTCCATGGTGACAAGTCAAACTCTTCATATTCGGAGCATTTTATCATAGGATTCCTGAAATATAAATTAATCATGGTGAATTAAATAAAAATTTTTAGGAAATTTGAAAAAAAAATTTTTTTTAGTTTCGCGTTTGTTTTTGATAAAAAATATTGTAAACTAATTTAAAATATAAACTTCACTTTAAACATTTTATTTCTTTTTCAAATATGTTATATAAAGCTAGCCATGTCGAAATGACATGATTGTGTCTTGTGAATTCATATTTTGATGTGTCCTAGGAGTTATAAACTTGCAAAGCAATAAAAAATATGATCAAAGGAAAGTAAAAAGCCATTTTTTGGATAACTAATATAGACCAATGAAAAATGCTCTTTCAAAGTGATATTTTCATTCCTTTCGTAAATGAGCATACAAACTAACCTCAGCGTCCATATTCTTAAAATGCATAATAAGTCAGTATTTGTTGGGTATATACGAAAGCATAACTTTGAAAGACACAAGTCAATTATCAGTAGATGATGTAGACGATTTTTAGACTTTAAAGTTACTTTATTTCTTCTGTTTTTTGGGATTTAGTGAATTAAATAAAAAATGTATAGATTGCAGATTCCCCACTTCTCATCTAATAAACTGGCGAAAAAAATAGAAATAAGGACAAAATAATATTCAAAAAACTTGCTAATTAAAATAACTTTGCTAACTAAGCAAATTTTAACCAATAAAAAATGATCTTTTATTAAAGAAATCTATCTCTCTTTTTGCAAATAAACATACAAAGAGGTATAAATTTATTAAAAATAATACAGATAATAATTAATTGATCAAAAAGAAATATTGAATGTCTCTGCTTTAAAATAATATAGTAGTTCTTTATGATCAAAAGAAAGACTTCAAATCTTTGTTCTATCCAAACTCTTCTTTTTATACCTACTCAACTAGAAACACATTCATATTTCATCTATTACACATCGTACTACTTTTCGTAAAATTAGAATTAGTGGTGTAAAATATTTTAATTTTTTATAATAAATTGATAAAATCTAGTAGCTTTACTAAGTTCAAACGTTCTTTGAAGTCTATATATTACTATGAAATATCTAGATAGGCTTCTGAATAGTGTCATATATCTGAATAATAATTTTCCTCTTTTTTAAACATGCGCTTATATATATATATTTATACTTTTTTTTAAATTATCTAAACCTATATATAAAAAACATCATATATTTTTATATTCTTTCTTAGGTTAATATATATTTGTTGTACTTTTCCTTCCAAGTTTCTGTTATTTTTATTTCTCCTGAGTAAGTTATTATTATTATTCATGTTTGTACTTTTCTCTTTATTTTTTTTCCATCAAACTTTACTTAAATTTGTTCTCGTATTTTGGAGACAGATTATCTCGATGGTAACCTTTGTTTGCCTCTTGCATGTCACAATGTCCTGTTCGCAATATCCTTCATTCAAAGTTAAATGTTTTGTAATGATAGTTACTTACCTAAGTTAAGATTAATCAATTTTAAAAATTAAATTATAACAATTTAGTTTGCTAGTAGTGCTATAAGGGTGTGAATAATATTTTTAATTATTTCACCATGTATGTAATCTAATTAAAAACATAGGTACACAATTAAGAGGGGGTGGGCAAACTATGGCCCGCGTGCCGCATGTAGCCCGCCAGTGCATAATCTACGACCCCAAAGTGCATACACATTTTCATCATTGAGAATGTTCATTTAGAATTTTCCCAACACTTCTCCACATTTATCCCACCCAAGTATTTGAATCTTGAAGTGCTGCATCATTCTCATTGGCATTATTTATTATTTCTGTAACAGAAAAATTACTCAGTTACTTATTTACTTTTTTTTGTCAAATAAATGTGTTTTAGGTGAAGTTTTTGCATTTAAAGTTCAATTTTAATAAAAATTAATTTTTTCTTTTAATTCTATATATAACTCTTGTTCTTTTAACGTTCTTAAAAATGTCTTTTGAAAATGTGCTTTTTTAGATGCGGCCCTTCGAAAAATCGGATTTTCTAAATGCGGCCCTTACACTGAAAAGTTTGCCCACCCCTGCTATAGCCTATATGACATAATACTGGGAAGCGGTGGTAATGTGGTATTTGTCCTAAAAACCAAACAATTCTTTTACCTGTCTAAGTTTAAATAATAAAATATTACATGAAATGAAGCAAAAGTCTTACGATGCCGAAGAAGATATCCTGAAGACGTCTTGTGGAATTTGCAAAATTAAATCCATGTTTAGACAAAGTATACTCGCGAGCGTAACTTTTCTTACATGTTTTAGTTGATCTAAAACAAAAAGTTTTGTCTTTAGACCATTGTTTCTTAAGCTTTTCTACTCAGCGCCCCATAGAAAGCATTCGACTTCCATCTGACCCTTAAGTTTCGTGTTTATCTTCCAAATTTAAATGCTTCGTTTGATATTTTTTATTCTGATATCATACTCTAACACATGATTTATCAACCTTTTTGTGTAAGTCGCCCACTGATATTCTTTAAAATTTGAAAATCGCCCGTTTTAAAGTAAAAATGATCATAATTTTTCACTCTTTTTTCAAGCATTAATTTGAATTCTTAAATCTATTTATATTAAATAAATTCTTTCTAAAAATTTTCTTATTAAGAAAAAGGATTCTTCGCCCAGTCTTCTATTTAGAGCTCAAACAAGTCCTCAATTCTGTACAATAAGTGATCATTCAACTGAGATTTATGATTGGAAAAATTTTAATTTGATTGAAATTCTTACTTTTTTAAAGTATGTTTATAGTTACTTATATAAATAATTTTGCAGGACATAACTATCATATAAATTGTTCAAAATATTTCTCTGTTTCAATTAATAAAAAAATTTACTACTCAATACTTGTTATTTATAAGTTTTCACAGCGCCCCTCCTAAGAATTTCAAAACGCCCCATTGAGGGAACCCCCTTTGGGCACTGCTTAGAGAAATCATTGTTATTTTGAAAGGACAAAACAAAATCAACATGAGCTCAAATGTAAAAAAGTCAAGTTTTAACACTGTATTTTCTCTTACTGAATTAATAGAAAATTTATGTTTTTGATACTACTAAGAAAAATTCAAATAATAGTTTAATTACTTCTAGTACTTTGGAAAGTATATTTAAATTAATTTATTTCTAGGTTCTAAAATTTGTGTAGCTTATTTTGAAAATGACACCATTTTATCTTTATTAGTTCATCACCATCATACTCATGATGAAATAACACATCATTTAAGAAAATAGCGAAAAAAAACTGACTACAAGTATAGCATTTTAATTAAACTTAAAATTAAGTTTAGAGAAGAAGAGAGAAACTTAAAAATTGGCTCTATTACTTAAATTTATTTTGAAAAATCTTTAATCTTTTTACATGGTTTTTTTTTTACAAATGAATTAAACAAAATTCGTTGTCTCCTAGACATAGTAATAGAAATTAAAAATTTTAGCAACAACTAACTGCGATTTAATTGTGACAACGTCTCGCTATGTTCAAAAATTTTAGGGAGTTATAAATTTATATATATATATAAGGTATATTAACTTGGTAAAGTGAAAATGCTAGCCCTAACTCATGCTGAAGTTTAAGATCAACTAGGCAGTAAGTAGTATAAATCTCACAAAGAGAAATTAAAATTTTTCAAAGATTGATTTGGACACAAAAAGGGAAACTGTTTAGCCTACAATATCTAAAACTGACCTTTCACATAATGCTCGGTTAGATCATGAGATCTAAGAAATTTTATTTAGAATGATGAAAGACGCAAATTTTTAAAATATAGAAAGTGAAATGATCAGCAAGTTATTTTCTCATTTCTATTTTTCAATTTAGTTTCATCCTTAACAATATCGAGTGAACATGATAAATAGTAACATCTCTTTGTATATAAAAGTAATTAAGGAAAAGTATGTAACTATAAATTTCCTAGTTTGAGGCATATATATATATATATATATATCGATAGCTTGGCAAAGCTTCGGAGGCATTTTATATGCTGAAGAAGAGAAAGCTAACTATATATATCTTTTTGTAAAAAATTGTGAGCGTTTATAACTTTTTTTCAACAAAATGTAAACTGACCAAACTTTGCAAAGCTGTTAAGATATAAAAATGGAACCTTATATCAAAATTTCAAAAAATTACACCAACTATTGAAAAAGATATATGCATAACAATATAGGACTATTATACCCACCACTGGTTTGCAAAAAACTACAAAACAAAATTGTTCAAATTTTGCATAGATAGTTTACTATAATTATGTATATTGCATATCTCCAAATTTGTTCGGAATTTTTTTTAGTTTTTGAGTTATTAACCTAAAACTAAAGTTTTACTTATCAATCTATATACAAAATTTCTCTACACATCAGAACTTTTTGCACCTTTAGATCTTTTGGCTACTATATATTTACCTTTATCAAAGAAGCGCTATTACCATAGTAAGTATGCACTTCACGTATACGCACCAGCGAAATATAGAGATGCAGTTGTAAAATTTGCATATGCATGCAACAGTAATTTAATTATACGCACCAGAGAAATATATAATTTTTAAATTTAAATTATTATTTTGGAAAAGTTTAAATTTAAAAAATCTTACGGTTTGTGCAAACGAGTTTAGCCTTTTGAGTTTATAATTTTTTCTTTTTTCATAACTTCGTTTCTCAAGGAAACGTCAAAATGAAGTTCAATTTACACTTTTTAATAGTACCTAGATTGCAAATTAAACTAGGTAGAGAATTTAGGATTGTCTTTTTGATGCTTTGTGAACATAAATGAACGTAAAAAAGCAGTTTAAAATGGGTTGTTTATATAGGTTGAGTAAATAGGTATCATGAAAATTTCTATTTTTGAGAATAAAGTTACACAATACTTTAGCTTTGTTTTGAATGAAATTTTTAAAAAATACCAAATCATTATAGGTTATGATATTTATATAAATAACCACATATTGGGTAGAACTATGGAGGAATTTTTATGTATGTTCCATTGTTAAAAACTAATAATAATTCACACAAATTTATGGAGAAAAAATAGCATAACTGTTTACAATTAAAAAAAAAGTTTATAAATATATATAAGGTAAAACAAAATCTCTTTTTTTCAAACTTTGTAGCTATTTAGATGAATTTATTTAAAAATAGTATTTCATTAAATTTTTAGCATTTTTCTATTAGAGTAAATCACTTAAGGTGGCCAGTAGTTATTTTTAATTCTACAGTTCTAAAGAATTTTTTTAGTTTTTTGGAAAGAAAATTTTCATTAAAGTGTTTAACTAAAATGTTTTTCATATGAAATTTTTCTAATGAATACAACTATATAGAAATACTTCTATTTTTAAAAAAAGTTTTTCTTTTATCTTTTAAATTCGAAATTTTTTTTAGTAATTTTATCTTCAACTGAAAAAGCGCAAGAGATAATCAAAAAGTATCAATTCTCTGCTGGAAACTAATTGAACTGTATAACTAATTTACTGAACATTTCAAAATGTTTGTTCATAACTAAATTCTTTTCTCAGTCGTATGAAATGTATCGAAGCAATACAACTATTTGAGAATACTTTTATCTTAAAAAAGAAAATAAATGTATCTTCTACTTTTAACATTGACGTTAAACTAATTTAAACTTTAAACAAAATGCAGTATTTTTTAAAAATGTCATGTTTTTCAACATAGACACATTGCATTTTAATTTTTTCAAATACACTTCTAAGCTTGTTCTATGCCTCCTTAAAATTAATATCATCTCCTTTAAAGCAAACAAATCCTATTTTTTTCTATAACTTTGTGTGAATTATTAGTTTTAAAAACTATTGGTGGATTATCGTTCTCTATAATACCTTCTCTATACCGATTAATATTTAATATTTAAAAAATTTGTTTTTTCTTTAAAAACTAATTGTTGAAATGCTATACTCCATATTACTTTCTTTTTGGAACCATCTTCATTAGGACCAAGTTTTACAAGTGGCATGCCCAAAAGGGGAAAGTTACCAACCGTAAAATGATTAGAACATCATTATACGAATAAAATCTTAGTGTTACTCATATTATAAAGAATACTAAAGGATTAAAGGTGAATATTTATTGGTTCTAAAAGTGCTAATCATCATTTGTTTATAAAACTAATAATAGCATGTATAATTAATTATAGTGAATCCAGAACCTTACCTGAGAGGAAGGGGCGGGAGGGTTTAAAATTCAGAAAAGTATTTATAAAGGTAAAGGTACCGTGGACTGTTTTCATCGAGAAGGCATAATTGCGCCGCTTGTATCCAACCATGAGGAAAGTAGGCATGTAGGGGGATCGAAGCCAAGGCCTTGAGTTATCGAAACCCAGTATCTAACCAACCGTACTCACGCCCGCATATATATCGTATTTAGAGTATGTGAAGTTTTAGTTCTCTTTCTATATGAGTAGAATGCAATGATAAAAATGTATAAATTAAATATTTATTTAATGTAGAAATATTAAAAGCATTCGTTGGTGAAGGGGATTCTTCCTTTTATATCCCGCAGCTGACGTATAGAGAATGCTATAAACCAAACTGAGATAAAGGAAGAAGTAAATTTTATTTATTATAAACCAGAAGCAAGTCACTACTTTAGAACTAGTTGAAATCAGATGGGTTAATAAGTAATATAAAATATACTTAAGTTTGATAGATGAATGATCATTCTAATTTCACCATATCATTTACACCTATTCTTGGCATTATTTACCCCTTTTTGACTATTGGTTATAATATTTGTTTAAAATATAACAACTTTCCTAATGATTTTAAGCTTAGTATATCAATTATACCCGTCTTATCAAAAATATTTGAAAGGTTAATCCATAATCAGTTACAATCTTATTTGACTTTAATAATTTAATTTATCCCCTACAATTTGGATTTCGTAAACATCATAGTACACAACTACTCTTGAGTCATTATGTTGACAATATTATAAATAGTCTGGAATCAAAAATACATTGAAAAATCTCATTATTCTTAGATTTTAGTAAAGCGTTTGGAAATCTTTCCCATAATATTTTACACTCTAAATTATCTCGATACGGACTGCAAGAAAAATCATTACTTTTGATGAAATAATATTTGTCTGATCGTCAACAATTTGTCACATTAAATACTTTTAAATCAAGCAGCTCTGCAATAAATACCGGAGTTCCTCTAGGCTCAATACTCGGGCCGCTTTTGTTTCTGATATATGTTAATTACTTTCATGCATCTAACCCTATGATAACTTTTCACGGTTTTGCTGACGACATCACAGTAAGTGTTCCATTTTCTTTGGCCAACCCTCCATTAACTATGAATTTTTTTAAAAGGGATCTTGTTCCTATTTTCAAATGGTGTGATGAAAACAATATGCATTTGAACCAATCCAAATCTAAAGCTATGATTTTTGGTATATCTTCTAGGAAAATTATAAAAGATGAATTTAACTTTGAAATCGTTGAGAGCTTCAAAAATCTGGGGGTTATTATTGATTGTAGACTTAATTGGAATCAACATATATCTCATATTAATGCGATTCTCTCCAGGAATATTGGAATACTTAGACATAACAAATCTTTGTTCCCTACTAGTATAAAGCTTTTGTTATACAATAGTTTTTTCTTCCACATTTGAACTATTGTATAGTTCTTTGGGGTCATAAAAACCTTAATTCCCTTCTGTTAACACAAAAAAGAATTGTAGGGTACGTATGTGGTAGCCATTTTCTATCCCACACTGATCAATTTTTTTAAGGTTAAACTCACTCAAGGTAACCGACTTATATGTGTACAATTTATCTATACTCACTTATAAAATATTAAATCGATTTTTACCACCCATGTTTGATGATTTTATTACGTACGAAGTTCACCAGTATAATTTACGAAATAATTTTCATCTGTTATTTCCCTTATATTACAATAGACTAACGAAAAATCTTTAAAATACAAATGATCTCTTAACTACAACTCTTTTTTAATTGACACTGATTGTATCATAAGTGTTTGTAAAAATAAAATAAAAAAACTTCTCATGAAAAATTATGAATTTATTTGTCATTTACGGAATGTTATACGTGTAAATATCAACTAAGTTCCTAGCTTGTACAAGTTTTGTATTTTATTTCTCCATTTGTTTTGTGTATTTTATTACTTATTTCTTATTTCATGTTCTTTTAGCTTATATAATATACAATAGATATGTTTTCTTATCATATTCAATTATTTGTTTTTACTCTTGTCTATATTCATAATTTGTTAACGAAATATTTATTATATACAAATTTTCTCTTCATGTTTCCTGTTCATGTTCTTCATCTAAAAGTTGTCCATGTTCTTCATCTAAAAAATTATTACTTTGACGCAAAAGGAAAAAGATGGACAAATTCAATTTAAATTAAAAATATCTTGATAGTGACTAAATTCTCATATATTGGTATCTGAACCATTTTTGATAAATCTGACCTATTCTAAAATTTAAGATTTCCTACCCATCTTAGCTAAATGTTAACTGTAATCCTAGATGATAAGCTATAGATTTAAATATTTTTCATTTGTAAAAGGGGAACTTCTTTTTCACAGTCAAAATCTTTTTTGAAGCATCTAATATTATATAATTAAACCACTTCCTAGTTCATTAGAACATTGTAGATCTTCCATTTAGTCAAGATACATATTTTTTTAATTATTTGTTTTGATCACATGTTCTCTTTTCAATTAGTTTTCAACTTGGTTCCTTCTCTCATACAAATTTTCAAAAGATTTTATAATACGTTTTATTTTTTTTAATAAATATTTCATACTCAAGATGATTGTAGAAAGTATTATAAGCCAAAATATACGAAAAAAAGAGTATATATTTACTATATACCTAATATGCAGCCATTTTTTGAAATTTTTTACAGAACTGATTTTCAGGCATACATT
Organism: Nectonema munidae; assembly: GCA_030549495.1. NCBI lineage: Eukaryota > Metazoa > Nematomorpha > Nectonematoida > Nectonematidae > Nectonema > Nectonema munidae. The sequence continues at coordinate 199,376 of JAUIRK010000860.1, read as the reverse complement.
ACTAATTCAATTGCCACTTCAAGATATTTTTTAACCGTATTATCCAAAATCCAGTACAGAAATAAAATAAGCATAGTCAATTTGGTATAAAACAGATATTTTATTTTTTTTGAAAATATTTTTGAAGACAGTATCTAGAAGTAAACCTCAAATCTGATTCAAGCTTTCAGATATTTTAAAACCATAAATGCCAAATCTGACTCTAAAAATGAAACCAGCATCTTCTATTTGACATAAAAACAGATATTTTATTTAAATTTCAAAAATATTTCTGTAGACATTAGACGTAAATCGAAAATTTGATTGACACTTTCAGATATATAAAACCTCTAAATGCAAAAAATGATTTCAGAAATAAAAATGATCATGGTCGAATTGGTATAAAAACATATATTTCATGTAAAATTAGAGAGAATATTTTGTGATATATTTTTCAGACATAAACCGCAAATTTTATTGACACTAGCAATAAAACCCCTAAATGCGAAAACTTTGTTCAGAAATGAAATTATCATGATCTATTTGCTATAAAAACAAATTTTAGAACTAAACGCAAATTTAATTGATACTTATATGTATTTTCAAATTCAAACTGCAAAAATTGAGTCCATAAATGAAACTAGCATGGTTGATTTGGTATAAAAACATATATTTAATTGTAAAATTTGAATGAATGTTTTTGGAGACAATTTTTAGAAGTAAACCGCAAATTTGATTAATACTTATAGGTATTTTCACATCCAAAATGTAAAAAATGAGTTCAGAAATGAAAACAGCATGATTGATTTGGTATAAAAACATATATTTCAAGAGAATATAAACGTAAAAAATTAGTCCAGAAATGAAACCAGCATGGCCGATTTAGTATAACACATATCTTTTATGTAAAATGTGAAGGAATGTTTTTGGAGACAATTTTCAGAAGTAAACCGCAAATTTGATTAATACTTATAGGTATTTTCAAATCCTAAATGTAAAAAATGAGTCCCGAAATGAAAACAGCATGACCGATTTAGTATAAAAACATATATTTTATGTAAAATTTGAAGGTATATTTTATTAGATATATTTTTGATCAATCAAAATTTTGATTGTCATTTTCTAAAAGATTATTGAAAAAATTAAATATATAAAGTGTTATGCGTTCCAAACTCTATATAATTATAAATTTTCAAGGTATTATATAATATAGATCCTAAGTTATAAGGTTAAGTACAGATAATGTCAAAATTTTGCTGAAAAATATTAATTTTTGATTTTGATTGACAGTTTTGGACATGAAGGGGTCATTCAACTACCATGAAAATGGTTTCAAAAGATGCAGCTCGCGATTTTAGGAAAAGTCACAAAATTTTAAGGGATATGACTTAGCCAATTTTCTACAATTAATTTTTTAGTGAAGGGGGGGGGGGGCGTTTTACGCCACCAGCACTAATAGCGTTAAGGTCTTTTTCAATATTTCCCTTAAAAAAAACTTTCTATATTGAAAATATGAAAATATATTGTCTATCACAAACAATAGAAGTCAAACTGTGTCCATTACAGACATTTTTATCACATTTATAGCATACTTATTTTTGCATTCCGCTTTTTTTTGATGGGCACAAAAAACACCGCTTTCTTTTATATACATTACTTTTTCTTGTTATAATATCCTCATTTACAACTGTCATAGCTTGTTGAACAGATATTTGTAGAAAGTTTTCAGATCTTCTCATGATATTTCGCTTCACAAGTGATTCTTCTAGATCAAGGAGAAATTTATTTCTCTTATTATGCACATTTGCGTTTCACTCTGGAAAAGTTTCGCCCCAAATAACATATGCAGCAATGCATCCAACATCAAGAGAATTCATGAAAAAAGCCAGAGCCCAGCAGTTCGTTTTTCTTTTGCAAGTGTATTCGTGGACCAGCTGATCTAAACTATCCACACCTCCTTTTGTAGCATTGTAATATTCAATCATTTCTGGCTTGTTTTCGCCAATACTTTTATCATGATGCATGGAGGATAGAAGCAAAACACATTTCTTTTTTTTTAGGAATAAAAGATAACAAAGTGTAAAATGAAAAAAAACCAAAAAGGCTGCTATTTTCTTCTCTTTCACTTGTATCCAAAAATTGTTTAGGAATATAAGCTTTGTTTTTTCGTAATGTGCCAACGATTGTTAGTCCTTTTTTCAACAAAGCCTTTGCAGTATATAAATCGGTGAAAAAATTGTCAAATGTTATATTTCGATTTGAATACTCATACTTTTCAACAAGTTGAAAAACTATTTGTTGTGCCACACTTTTTTTACTTGTGCCTTCTTTGCCAAGATAAGGAATGCCCTTTAGAGGATAAAAGTTTTTTGAATCACAAATCGAAAAAATCTTCATGCCATATTTATCAGGTTTAGATGGCATGTACTGCTTGAAAGAACGTCTTCCATGAAAAGAAATCAACTGCTCATCTATTGTCAAGTTTGCTCCTGGTGTGTAAAGTTTTTGTAAGTTGTTATTGAAAAGAACCCAAACTTCATGAATGGCTGCAAGTTTGTCTTTTTCTTTTCTTTCGTTTCTCGAACTTTTATCATCGAACCAGCACAAAGAATCCATCCAATAAAAGCTTTCAATTCGATCGCGTCACAATAATTGTAATTTATTTTATTATTTGTTTTTTTTACTCGATCCAATTCCATATTTGATAATAAGACAATGCGAGAAATGATCTCGTCACTAAACAAAAGTGAGAAGGATTCTTCAATTGTGCAAAGAGTTTTGTTTGGAGGAAGATTAACTTTATTCAGCTTTGATCTTATTATGTTACATTTTTTTATTTTTGAAGAAGGCACCGGCTTTGAAGACCAGTTAGTTCCATCTTTGCATGTAAAATCTTTTTCTTGCGAAGATCTATCGCTATCTTGATAACAAAAACTTTCTTCACTGTTTTCAGAATCGCTCTCTTTTAGAGAAAAATGATCTGATTCAGAATTTGAACTTATAAAGTCAATGTTTTCAGGATCACTTTCGTTACAATTATTTATAAAGGAAATATCCTGGGCAGTAATTTTGGATTTGGGCATTTGTAACTCAATACAAATAAACAGAAAAAAGGAAATGTTGTCAAAATAAAACAAATAAAAAATGAGAATAAACAGATGAACAAAAATCAAAAAATTATATGCAAGTTTTTTATAGTGTATGCCTTCTATACATACGCGCGTGCATGTAAGAGTCTGCCAAGCACATTACGACGTTTATCAGACACAATCAATCAAAGAGATCAAGTGAAAGAAATATATCATTGATGAAGAAAGAAACAAAAAAGTCGTTAGAAAGAATACATCGCAAAGAATGAGTGATTGAATATTATATGTGATTTGTTTAGAGGTTTTAAATCGTGTATGAGCCTACTAGGCACACGTTATACGGAGAAGGGTTAAATTTGTAAACATTTTGTCTTACTGATGTAACGAACTGTTATTTTTTTATAATTGTATGAATAAATCTTTCTTTCTTCATCAACACTTTAAAAAGATACGTTTAGTATCGTATCAGAAGGTTTGAGTTTGATTACATTTTGTGCAATATATATAGTAAAATATGTTCTAAAGATTGGTTTTGAGAAGTTTATTACAGAATAAAATCTTGGTGTACTGCAAAAATTTCTTTCAAAGATTTATTACGTTAGGTTTAGGATAAAGTTATCCTGTCCATCGAATGATTTTTTACATGCTTGCATTTGAAGTCAACACTTATATTATTATCTTTACAGCATACATTTTCTTTGTATATTTACAATTTCAATTTGCCTTATAACAAAACAGATTTACGAACTTAATGAAATCAAGCAAAAAGACCTGCGGTATATTTCTGTTAACGTTGATAATATTCGTGTGAAGGTACATGTAGAAATAATATAAATTGATGTACCCTTTAAAAAAGTTTCCTGAAGTAGGTACAACCCTTTGAGGACCAAAATTTTGAAGACTATTCATCTGCTTTCTTTTTCAATGGAAATTTATATATTCAAAGCAGAGGATTTTCATTTCTTGGGACACTGGTCCTCAAAAAGATAAAAACATTTCATTACAAATTTAAAATTTTTGCTGCAAAAAAATTCTTTCTTTTGTATAGTTGCTACATTTTCACAAATGGATATTTTTAAGTTAAGCAGTTATCGACCACAGTCTACACATGTCGACTTTACAAAATAAAATGGTCTGCATTTATCAATCCTTTTAAATACAAATCTTCTGCTTTACATCAGATATCGTCTGAGTATTCTGGTCGTTAACGCGTTTTAAAATCTCTGAACTTTGTCTGATACTGAATTTTCTTGAAACAAAATGTCCATCGTTATAATATAACGAATCTCTTTATATACCATTTTTATAGTTCATCCTATTTATTTGAAATCGGTCTAGTATACTATAATTTTGTCATTTTTTCCTTTCATTTATCTTTTTCTTTTTCACGTATTCCTATTTGCCATAAACTCATAAACATAAACAGGGTTTTATATTAGATGTGAGGGCTTTGATTAGTGTTTTGCTCTGCCCTCAAGAATCTTTGGCGTGACCCACAAAATCATTGAGTATTTAGTGCTCTCAAAACTTCAAATCCTGTACTTTTTTGGTTAATTAAAAATGAGTGATCTTAAAATATAACTTCTTACTTCTACTCAGCACATTCATTTTGTTTCCATAGAGGACGTACGCGTTTTCAAACCAAAAGCGGTCTCCCTTCTTCAACTGAAGAAATTGATTTGAAATGATGCACGCAAATGTCGGCCCAACGACTCCGTATCTTACATTTCTTTCGGCGATTCCTCCTGACCACAGATCAATATCGTCTACATTTCTAAAAAGGTAAGTTATAAGCAAGGCTATCAAGAAATGATAAATAAAACGACCGCTACATCGCTTATAGCGTGGCATACATGTTGCTCCTATTTTTCATTTTATGTGCACTGAAAGATATTTTAACCGCGTTGCTACCAAACTTTCCAATTTTTAGCGTTTATTCTTAGTGGCGCATTAATTATGAAACCGTAATGAAACAAAAAACTGTTACCGTTTCGTATTAAATAATGACACAACTGCTAATCTTTGAAGACATGATTACAAATATTTGCTGAAAAGATTTCTCCGAAAGAAGCAAAACAGAAGATGATTACAGATTTCTTTAGTAAAAAGTGAACTACGTGTTTTTTGTAGTCGTTGTTGCCTGTGTACATCTTAATTTTTATTTGTTAATACCAAAATATCAAAGATTATTTTTTATGATTTTAATGATATAATTTTCACAGCTTTTTTAACCACATTTTGAGTGTTGATTAATGTCTTGTGCAAAGCTTTTCCTGTACACACAAAACGAAAAAACGACCCAAATGCTTGGAGTATCGAGGACAGGCATGTAGAGACAGCCATGCTAACCTATATCTAAATGAAATAACTTGGGTAAAAATGAATTACGTTGTAGCTTTTATATTGTTCGGCAATACGATTCACTAGCTAGAAGAACAAAAGACAACAATTCTTACAATTTACTTTTCTTACCTATGAAGCATAATACTTTTTCCATTTTTAAAGCGAAGTGGCGCGGTGAAAAATAGAATGCATGGTATACAAGAGTAACCAAATAAATAGTTTACTAATCTCCTCCGATGAATAATAAAATACTTTTGAGCAGCTGAGAAAGAAAAGTTTATAGGATATAATTAATTTAAACATTTTAGCTTACTACAATATATTTTAAATATATTATATTTTAGATACTATACAAGGTATTGTATTCGATCCATCAACAGAGCTTCCTTACTTCCACTTGTTTCAGAACTTGTTTCACTTTGGCCAGTGTCTCTGGCCAAAAATTCAAGGCTTTGGTTTAAAAGGCTGCTGTTATAATAATCCTGGAAATGTTCTCATAATAAAATAAATAGAAAAAGTAGCTTTTGTTCCAGTATAGGGTGTTACTAATTTATTTTGTGCGATCTAGAGCAAGAAACAGATGGAGTTTTGAGTTCATTTTTTAGGATATTTTGAAATAACCTGGTTTGGCATCATTCAGCGAAGCAGGCAAAGACAACCAACTTTGGATAAAATTAAGCTCTTCGAACCGCTGCCTTTGAGAGAGAATATAGCAAGAATTAATAAGAAGTATGTTCGAATAAATGAAGACTGAGGAATGTTAATTCCATTCATGATTGAAGGACAGGCTTGACTTATTTAAGGTCGATAGCGCATACTTTCTAGTTTCATAAATATTCATTAAATATTTTATCTACTGTCATTGGTGTTCATCAACGTTATCATAAAAGATTTTTAAATTATAAAGCATTTCCTTTTTGTTAACCCATTTACGTACAATGTTCCTATTTTGGAACATAAGTAATTTCATCTTCGTCTGCTTTTTTCAATGACTTTGAATATAAATCATCTGCGTTTTTTTTAGATATCGTCTGCTTTGCTTGGCCTTAAATGGGTTACAAATGTTCTCCTTCTTTCAATTTGCTTCTTCGTATCCTTCTTTTGCATTTATTATTATCTTCATAAAATGCTGATTTGGTATTTTGTCCTTAAGCGCATTAACTCACATTCGGTCCGTACATGAAACATTCTAGTATTTTTACATCGACGGTATTTGATTGACAGGACTGGAGTAGTTGGGGTGTGGAAGATTAGAGAGCAGCTCTCCAAAGCCATGATACGGGCCTTATAAAATTTCAGTTTGCAAGTCCTACAGCCTAAACTATGAATTAGTTGTATTCCTATGTAATGTATGTATGCATGTGTGTATTAGAGATGTGTCGGATGTGAAATTTTTGTATCCGTGGATACGGATACCATAATTGCTATTCTAAGCAAACATAAGTTTTATACTTCTTAAAAATTTAGAGAGAATATTGTATATGTGTTATCATAAAGAAAATCTTATTATAAAAATTTTGGATAAAGTAAAAATTGGAAAATTCCGAAAAAAACTTTGCGGTAGATTGAAAAAAGATAAATGTTTGAAAATTGCGAATGCTGATTTTATTGCGCATGTTGAAACTAGGGTTTGCATAAGTATCGATAATTAGGAACCGATACCGAAAAAAACTTACAAAACCGGGAAATCCCGGCTCCAAACGGTTCCTTAAGGAGGTATATAGACAGCAAAAAGATGCAATGAAATTGACTTTTTTGATTTATTATAAACAGATGTACACTTTTTCTTTCTATATCATTATCATTAAAATGGTTCTAGGAGAAAAGTGTGCAAACGACAAAAGTGTGCAGCAGGAAAAAAAAGAAAAATAAACTCTTTTGTCGTTTGCACACTTTCCTCCGTTTACCATTAAAATGAGATGACAATGAAAAAAAGATTTTATATGAATGAAGTGCAGTAAAGTTTTATGCAAAGAATTGCATAGTGAAATAAATCAATTACCACTAAGTTATTCTCGCAACCGGGAATACTTTTCGGTTTCGAGACGGTTCCCAAATTTTTAGAACCGGAAACGTCCCGGTATAACCCTAGTTGAAACTTAAATGATTCGCGGATGAGGATGGTAAGTAGATGTAAAAATTTTCGCGGATGCGATATCCGGTACATCTCTAGTATATATTCGTATGTATGTATGTATGTCTAGATGTTTTTTGTGTCGGACGTGGATTTAATACAAATAAACAGGAACATTTGTGTCAAGAATGCCAAAAAATGTATATGTAAGCGTATGTAAGTACGATTGATTGCGCTAACACTAAATCTAATCTCAGCACTAACACTAATTCTAACTCTATTACCAACCCTAACGCTAATTACACACTAATTCCACACTAGCCAACCATGATATGCAAATGGGAGAAAAAATTTGAATTGTAAAAATGAGCGGAAGAGTGCAATTGGAATGTTTAAATCTTTGCTAAAAGAATATACTTGTATACTTTTCTAAATGCCTTCGCCGCCTCTCCATCCATGACCAGAGTTAGATCATCGAAGTTTTGTAAGGGCTGCAGGCCACAAGCTCTTCGCCAAGCGTTGTACGCGGGAAGGCCGTGATCTCTGCCTCTTTGAATGTTGAGTGCTGCGAGATCCAATCCAAACAATTCTTCTCTACTTTGAAAGAGGTTATTTATCAGCTTAAGTATAATCAATTACATTCTCTTAAACTCCACGATGTCTTTATATTTTATACATTGCTGCTTCAGTTCTATTTCACCAAATATACAAGTCATGTTGAAAAGATGCCCGAACTATTTAGCTCCAAAATTTCATTTTTTCTTTTTCACAGGCTCTGTTACAATAAATGTCACTTATATTTTTCGTATATTACATAATTTTATTTATTTATTTTCAATATTCGCTAAACCAAAAATTTTAATAAAATTAAATGTATAGGTTATGTTTAGAAAGTTTTTAATTTTACATATAAAAGCAAATTGCAAACAAAAAAATATAAAAATGCAATTGAAAAGTTTATTGAAAATCAAAAATGCTAAAAATTAAACTTATATATTTTTTAATTTTAAACACAGCATTTCTTCTTCTTCTTCTTCTTCTTCTTCTTCTTCTTCTTATTATTATTATTATTATTAAGTTTAGGCCAGGTATCTAGAAATGTTACACGTAAATAAGTTTAACTAAAGAAAATGATTTTTTACTTATTTAAAATAGAAAATAAAATTTTCGGCACAAAGGTTCTGACGTTGTTAATCTTATCAAGGCATAATATATTATTTGCGCATTCATTGATAAGGTCTCATTTCTTAGCCAAAATGTTCGTGGTTAGGAGCTATTCCAAATCTGAATATGCTCATAAGTGACCTGCAGTGTGACTGTTTCATATAACAAAATGATTTCTTTGTTTATTGCGAGCATCTGAATTCTTTGCATAAGGATATGAGATTTAGATATCACGATCTTATTTTAATATACAAATACCTGACTGTCTGATAAATCCTTTTTTGATTTATATATTACTTGAGAAAAAACATAGATTTTACGTGAATATTCACAAAAAAACTTTGCTTATCGTGAACCTTTCCCGAGACATTTCGTACCTAGTTTTTGACGTTTTGCCCCCAGTTTTGTTTAAACTTTTGGCTACGATTGATTTGGGTACGAAGTGTTTTGATTATGAAATGTCTTGAAGTCAATTAAAATACGACTTGTAATATCTTGTATTATTATCGAGTCTTCGATTTTATAGTTATTACCGATTATGCCATAAAAAATTCTTCTCTTATCTGATGGAAAGTCCGATACGCCTTTGCTGCATATGGTTGCGTCGATAAAAGTTGGAATGATATATTCCATTTAAAATGTAAAGTGAAGAATCTATTGACAAATACATGATAAAATAATTTAAAAAGTTTTTTTCGTATATTAAATGTAATATATGGGAATTATTTGAAATTGATTGAATTTAAGGCAAAAAGATCCGAGATTTTTGCGCAGTTCATTCATTTGTCAAAATTTAACAAATTTTCAAAAGAATTTGTCTAATTTTCGCACAATTTAATTGAGTAAAAAACTAAAAAAATGTAAAAAAAATTTTATCCAATAAAATCAAAGAGTTTGAGCGCTTCTCCCATCCATGATAAAAAAAGTCCCCAACTACATATTATTTAATTGTGCATACAAGGTGCTATTAGATATAACTAGAAATTGTAAGTTCTCTTGTATTTTGATCATTATCACTAAGCCTACACTGTAAAAGACCGGTTTCTGCTATTGAAGCTTCATCCGTTCCACTTTGGTGTTCAAACTATGAGGTTTGAACTGACGTCCAGTGTCTGTGCGTGAGAATCAACCAACTAGCCGTCAACACTTAGCTTTGATGATCCTACTTCATTTCATCAGGTTGGATAAAGCTTCTTTGAAGAAGCAAAATATATAGTAAGCATTAAAAATTTTTGTTCCAAATAAAAACTCTTTTTTGGACAATATTTTTCTTCATTAATTATTTAGATAGTCATTTAGTCGGAAAGTTAGTTAGTTAATTTATTTAGCAACTAATTACTTCGTGAAATGGGGTAAAGGTTTGCGCACTTTGTGAACAATTTCACAAACGGGGTGTAACACGCACACACACACATACATGGTATATACTATATGGATGCATTTTTATGTATGCTCCATTGAACACCTCTGTGTATTTGGAGAGATGATATTAAGTAAGCTTTACACCTAAAATTACATTGAAAGGAAAATATTTAGCATTTAAACATATTATATAACATTTAGACATTTTTATAAATTTAATTTTAATTTAGAAAAATGGTTTATAATCTTAAACACCATATAAAATTTTCAATTATTCTTTTTGTGTTTAGAGTTTAAACAAAAAAATTAAACTGTATCGATTTAAATTTTCTATATAGGACAGATAGATATCATTAAATACAGAATTATTTTTTATAGCATTAGAGCATATCTCATGTACATCTTAAAAGTGTATGCAGGATGTTTTTTAAAATATAAACACTTTGTGTTGACAGCAGCCTAAAGTCTATAAAAAACAGCACGTAGAAATTTGTCAGTATCATAAAGAGAAGAAGCAATTATATATCATCGATTCTGACTAATGTATTTTGAAACGAACATGACATTTGGTCTTTATTTGAACTAAGCATAAAAGAATTCGATTGAGTGGATTCAGGAAGTGATGACGCAATGTTTTTTGCATATGGCTTATGAAGTTATGCCTATAACGCATTCATGATCTTATTTCCTTTATGTCACAAATGTGCGCGAATGAGTAAGAGGAAGTTATTTGTTTTTTTACTGGCTGTTACTGAGTGTCTGTATATATAAGAGTTCGATGGTATAAGCTTCATTTTTTATTTTCACCACTCCTTCATTTTTTATTTTCACCTCACCTACTCACTACTACCGCTACAGTATCTCACTACAGCTCTGCTATATACCACTTATACTCAATTATCGAAGCAAAAACTTGGCTATTCTAAAAGTGTTTTATTTCTTCTTATTTGGAAAAGGGTAAACTTGGTTTTTCTATTTAAGATTCAAAGAGCGTTTCTATATTTAAAATCAAAAACTTTAATAAAATTGTGTAGGTAAAATTTATTGATAAATTTATATTTTTCTTTTTCTGAATGTTTCTTGGTGGCAGAGCTAAAGATATGACAAAATCGGAGGATACTTATCGAACCTTTTAATTATTATTTCTGATTAGAATAAAATCACTACGTAGAGTACTCTTGTCTTGTTTTATCAGTAACTATACCTTTTTATTTTAAATATTTCACATGTAATTTCTAAGCTGTTTTTATATAAAATAGGCACAAAATTTTTGTTTTTATACATTTGAATAGACATTTAAATATTCAATATGTTTTTAAAGCTAGTTTTCAAACATTTTTTTTAATTTAAGTTTTTTTGAAGTTCTTTAATTTTTTAACAAATTGATGTTATAAATAAAACATTAAGAACACAATGGTTTGACAGCGTTTACTGTTTTTTGAAAAAAGGACAATATTTCAATTAAAAATTTTTCATATGTGCCGAACCAGAGGAGTAGCTGGGCCCGCGTGTGAAGAGGCCGTGACCCACCCCTCCTTTCCTATATACCTTAGTATTCGCCCCTCCCACCCTTACTCCAGTACATTGGTGGGCTTTCTCGACATAACTTAATTGAGTTACCATTTTAATAGTTGTTACTTACAGAAATTTCATTCAAAATATCAACCCTGTAAAAAGTTTTTGGTATACAGGAAATTAATTTGAAAACTTGCCTAAAACATCTATAAATATAAAACTTATAAAAAAAATAACTATCAATTAAGTGTCTAAAATCTAAAAAGATATTTTGTTCAGTATTTTTTATCAATCAAAAAATTTTCAATTTTGGACCCTATTTTTGGACTTTGACCTTGATAAAATGACAAAAATTCCAACTTTTACCTAAAAAAAATTTAAAAATCATTCGATTCATTTAAAACAAATTACATATTTGGAATCAGCGTATCAAACTCTATCAGAATACGTTTTAAAATTTTTGAATTTCCCATTTTTTAAATTTCCGATTTTTCAGGCCCTTACAGCCTAAAAATTATGACTTCACATATAATTCAACAAAAAATCAAGTTTTATATATTTTTAGAATCCTCTTATCATTCTGAATAACGATATTAACATTATTTTACCTTAAATCTTTTTATTCAAAAAATTTTCATATATAGTATATAATGTACTTATTTTAACCAATCAAAAAAATTTATCTGCATTAAAAAATGTCACATTCTCAATATATCCAATTCAATTAATGGCTGATGGGTTTATTTATTCTTCTCAGGAAAGATAATAAATTTGTATGTTATTGTAAATCTAAATTATTTAGTTTATAAATTTTATTTTTTCTAAACTTTTAACAAGAGTATTAGAAATTCCATACATTTAGTAGGAATCTGTTTTTATAAATAGATCTTTCTACTATGTTTTTTAGATTTTATCTACTAAATTGTCTGGTATTAATGATCTTTACGTGTACTAAGGATGATTTTCGGGGATTAAACGATTATTAGAGGTACTGATGATGTTTACAGGGGTACAAATGATCTTCTTTGACTACACCTTGTCCCCAAGTTGGGGGTCGGTGGCTGAGATCCGCTCTCTCCATTTTTTCCTGTCCTGCGCATCGTCTTCGGTCAGTCCAAGCTGCTTCAGTTGCTCCATCAGTCTGTCCTTTCATCTTTTACGCTGCCTCCCTCTACTTCTTTTTCCACTCACCCTCTTCTCCATAGCTTGGCACACGACATCGTCTTGTTTCTTCCTTAAAACATGTCCAAATCACCGCAGCTACTTACTTCAACTCCCATCTTTTTTTCTAACTTCCTCGTTTGTTTTTTTTCTCTCAGCGTGACCCCCATCATTTTTCTAAGCATCTTCATCTCCGTTGCTATTAATTTTCTCTGCTTCTTTTTCTTTAAACTCCAACATTCACACCCATAAGTCTGACAATTGATGTGTAAATCCTTGCTTTTAGTTTCATTGGCATTCTTCTATCGCAAATGATCGCGTTTACTTCTTTCCATGTCAACCAACTAGCATTTACTCTTGCTTGGGCGTCTTTTTCACAACTTCCATTTTCCATAATCTGGGTTCCTAAATATTTGAAAGATTTCACCTGCTTCAACTTTTTTCCGTGTCTGTCTTCTACATAAACACCAATGCTCTTATTTTTGTTACATGCCATGATCTCTGTCTTTTTCTCATTCATTTTCATCCCAAATTTTTCCAAGCTCTCTTGCCATTTTATTATTCTCTTCTCGAGTTCTACTTCGTTATCCGCCAGTATCGCTAGATCATCAGCAAACAAAAGTTCCCAGAGATCTTCCTTTCTTAGATGATTTGATAGCTCATCAACAACTAAAGAAAACAATAATGGACTCAGTGCTGAAACTTGATGTAAACCAATTTTAACCTCAAATTCTCTTGAGATTCCTTCAGGAGTTCTAATAGCGGTTCTTAAACATTTGTACATTTCCTGCACCAATATCACAAGTTTTGGGTTTTGGGTCTATATGGGTACTAATGATCTTTACGGGTTCCTTAAGTGGATCTATAATCCCGGTACCGATGATCTTTGAGAAGACCTAGAATCATGGGGGTACCAATTATCTTTAACAGGACCTAGAATCACGGGGGTACCAAGGATCTTTCACAGGACCTAGAATTACAGTACCAATGATCTTTAACAGGACCAAATTAAGGGGGTACCAATGATCTTTTTTAGGACCTAGAATCACCGTACCAATGTTCTTTAACAGGACCTAGAATCACAATACCAATGATCTTTAATAGGACATAGAATCACAGTACCAATGATCTTTAACAGGACATAGAATCACGGGGTACCAATGATCTTTAACAGGGTCTAGAATCACGGGAGTACCAATGATCTTTAACAGGACCTAGCTTAAAGGTCCCAATGATCTTTAAGTGGACCTAGATTTTTGGGATCTAGAATCCTACGTATCGAGCGAAGCGAGAGACAAACAGACATTTATTAGTTATAGCTAATAAATGTTTTGCTTTTGTTTTAGATTTCAAGTTACAGTAAAACGATACAGAACCTACTAGATAAAGGAGAAATTTACAAAGAATTCGAAAAATTTGTTGAGGAAACGGCTTATCATCTTCTTTCATTGAATAATATAAATAATAAAACTTCTTACTATGAATTTTTTTAATCTTTTTTTATAAATATCTTGTGCTTTTTTTAGGCTGATTTTAATGATTTCAATTTTTTGTTTGTATGGCTGAACTGCTTAATGGCACTCAAGATTAGTTAAATGGAATGAATTATAAAATTATTGACAAACTTAATATTTCATGATCCTTTTTTTGTTATTCGAAACTTGTTATAAATAAACAAAAAATTTTATAGGCAACGGCGATACAGACAAAAATGAAGAGTAGTATAGCAAAGCAACCATACTACCAAAAAAGATCCCATAACTTTTGTAAAATTTCTAAGAAATGAAGGTCAAAATATTCAATTAAAACACAAAATACTTAATTGATATGTGCTTAGAACCTCATCACAACATTTTAGAACACTTTTTATCAAAACGGAATATTTTGGAACACGTAAAATTTAAACATTTTTTCTAAACGCATAAAATTTGAACGCGTTTAGATAAAAAGTGTTTCTAAAAACGGACACTTTTTGTGTTTAAAAATGTGTTTATAATTTAAACAGATTTTTTACAGTGTAAGCAGGCATACAGTAATTCTTTAGCATTTGTGCGTTTAAAGGAAAAGATATTGATTTTAAGGAGGCATAGAACAAGCTTAGAAGTGTATTTGAAAAAATTAAAACACACTGCTCACATTATGCTTGAGATGGTTAATCAGATTTTGTGATTTCCTTTTGAAGAGTTGGGATACTTGGGGATCGAACCCCTGACCTTAAACTGCTAAGCTGAAAGGTACACCATCCAAGCAACCATTGAGGCTTAGTTAAATTAAATTAAATATTTTTACTTATTACTTATTAAACTTTTTTACAATTTTTCAAAAAAATTTATAAATATATAAAAGGTAAAACCAAAAATCACTTTTTCAATAAATTACTTAAAGTTTCAAGTTATTTTAATTCTACAGTTCTTAAAGAATTTTTTTTACTTTTTTGGAAAGCAAATTTCCATTAAAGTGTTTAACTAAATGTTTTTCATATGAAATGTTGTATCTAATGCATACAACTATATAGGGATGCTTCTATTTTTTAATTAAAAAAAGTATCTCTTTTATATTGGAAATTTTTTTAGTAATTTTATCTTCAACTGAAAAAGCGTAAGACATAATCAAAAAGTATCAATTCTCTACTGGAAACTAATTGAACTGTATATGTGTATAAACTACTTTACTGAACATTTAAAAATGTTTGTTCATAACTAAATTCTTCTTTAAACACACAAATGCCTTTTTTGTCCATAACTTCGTGTGAATTATTAGTTTTTAACAATAGAGGAGCATACATAAAAATGTCTCCATAGTTTTACCCACTATGTGGTTATGTATATAAATATCATAACATATAAAGATTTGATATTTAAAAAAAATTTCCTTCGAAACAAAATCAAAAGTGTTGTGTAACTAAATTCTCAAAAACAGAAATTTTCATGATACCTATTACTCATACTATATAAACAACCCATTTTAAACTGCTTTTTCATGTTCACAAAGCATCAAAAAGACAACCCTAACTTCTCTACAAAGTTTAATTTGCAATCTTGGAATTTTCATGCAAAATAAAAATTGGTGTAAGTCTTCTTGAAGTTGTATTAATTTTTTTTCATAAGTGTCTAAGCATTAAAATACACTTTTATTTCTAAGCACCATTAAAAATTTTAACAATTAACACTATTTTTCATATATTGTATTGTCAAAATAACTAACATAATACTAATACTCAAAAATATATATTTGGAAAGAATTTCCAACAATAGAAAACTTTTTATAGTATCGTCTAAAAAAGTCAATATTTAATCATAATAAATTTACTATTATTTAATTTAAAAAACACTTTGAACAAACATTTTTAAGTTTTTTTAAAGTAAAAAAATTCCTTCGATAGGGCAACCAAATTTAATATTATTATATCATTAATAAAAGTCCTCAAAATGGCCACTCTAAAGTTTAAAAAAATTAATTTGTAAAATGTCCTATTATTTGATTGAGAGAAAAAACACTATCAGTGCATACCTTTTTAGAAATTTAAACTTTTCAAATCTTAAAAGTTATTTTTTAGAATTTATCTAATGTGATACAGTCGAATCATGTTTAAAAAGTCGAAAAATGGCAAGTTTGAGATTTCATTAAGTTATATTCTAAGTAATATCAAAACGCTTAGTTAGAGCCTTAATTTGACATGTCATTCGTCTAAAGCGGTAAAAATATAGAGTTCCTTTTTTCCTTGATTCGTTTGATAAAAATTTTCAATAATACATGTGGAGTTTTTTGCCATTTGTTCGTCTTTAGTGCTATACCGATAACTCTCGTCTTGCGAGGGTTAAGAAACAAAAAAGATATAGATAAATAAAAAAAATTTAAATACACAAAGTTTTAAATAAGTAAAGTTTCTCCCTAAAGGAGTGCAGAAAGTAAATTAAGTCTATTTACTTTCTTATAGTATTTGCTTTTGATATTTCGTTGAAAATCTACTGATTTTGTTTGCCTAATAAATTGTTTAATCTATCCCCCTTTAATACTTATATAAATAGATCTATTAGTGAAATCACATATAGTTATTGTACACAGGCAATTCCTTTTCAAGATCTCAATTTAGTCATGTGAATTATGAACACTTTTCTTGACTCGCTAGAATGTTCAATACAAAAAGATATGGGAGTAATGAAAGGAAAATATTTGTTATTAAAATTACTGTTTTGGATAAGAAGCGATCAGAAGTTGAACTTGGTGAGAATATAGATCCGAGAGTGAGACTTTCTAATTTGTAGCTTGTATTCTCGTCAAAAAACTGCGTATTGAAGAATTTGCCTTTCAATGACACGTTCCCACGTTTACTGCGTTAAAATATTAAAAATGATAGATTTAAAGCTGCAATATGATAGCAGACGTTCTCTCTCCGATTTTAAAAGTAAAGAGCAGTTTTTCCCAAACGTTTCCTACTCATCGTCGCATCAGAAGACATTTTTCAAAGGAAAGGCTCCATTAACCCATTTTAGTTTGCGCAAAGCCGACGATTTTGATTATTCTCTAAAGAATTTTATTGGAAATTCAACTTCCTCTACGTTCTTATACCGTAACAATAACCCCAAATGGATTATTAAACTACATTAATTAAAGTAAACGGCGTTTAGTTATAAGATATATTTTCTTTCAGAATAAAAAAGGCATGTGACCTTTATCTTTTAAAAATAAATGTTTGGTGGGATATTAATTAATTCTGTCTTCACAAATCCCCCTTGATTTTAAATTTAGAGCACTAAATCCATTTTCTACCATATATACAATCTGAGGGAAAGAATAAAAATATTTTAGTAACTTCCTAATGGTGTGAAGAGAAGTTTTACTTTTTTTGATATCTTAAATCTACTTATATAAATTATGCAAAATATTTTTTTATTTCAAATAAGATAACAAAATTAATACTTTATATACGTTATTCGCAACTTGTCACAGACGGACTAAGAATTTTAAAACCCCTCCTTGTGGACACTACCCACATTTGGGGAAGCACTCCTATAGAGTATTGGCATTTATGGTGTTCATATGTAAGTTCTTTGCGTATTACTTTATAAGTGAACTCTAAATTATATCCATTGGTAAAAAACATTTTAACTTCATATACAAACAACACATTATTAAAAAAATGAGTCTGTGAAAAAAGGTATTTATTTGGAAGCAAAAAAGCATTACTTGAAGTCAAGTACGAGCTAACTTATAGATTTTAGCACTCACAAAAGTAAAGCATCAACCCAACTCCAAGTTAAAGATATAAGACAGGGGATATACGACTTTTTACCATCACGCCCCTTTAAGAATACAAACCGTTCTCTCCACGCCGCCTTGCATCCTAAATTTTCAAGAAAGATACATTTTTATTAACAATGAAATTAATGAGATACTGATATAACCTTTAGTGACATAATTAACATTTTATTTGATTATTAGTGAGATATTTGACATTGCTTCTTACGAACTAAGTCTTTAATTCGTGGTTGAATATCAGACAGTGTACAACGTAAATCGCTTTCAACATTAAGCAGCCTCACAAAGATATGTGGATCCGAGAACATAGTTAGAATGCGAAAAGCCTTCATTTGAGAATAAAAAGTAAGCAGACAGATATTTGACCCAGATTAGGTTATTCGATACAGAAAATAGATTAACAGGTGGTAAGTAAGTACTGACAAAGTTTTATTTATGTATTTGGTCTTTTCAGAAAATTTTTTATTTTAATAAGAACTCACGCTTTCCCTTTGATGTTGCTCGCGCCCTTACGTTAAGAAGCAGTGATATACGATATTTAATTTTTTCCTATTTCTACTTGTTTAAAAAAATCAAAATAACATGCTTTTCTTTTTGAAAGAATTTCGATATAACATAGAGCAGAATGTGTTTTTTTCGTTAATAACGGGTAACCCATTGTGTCTTAACCGGTTAAAGACCAGAGTCGAAGATAGTCTAGTTTATTAACCGGTTATCGACCACAGTCTACATATGTCGACTTTACAAAAATAAAATCGTCTGCATTTATCAATGCTTTTTATACAAATCTTCTGCTTTACATCAGATATCGTCTGATTATTCTGGTCTTTAACCCTTTGAACACCAGAATTTTGAAGAATAATCTGCTTTTTTTCAATGGAATTTTGTATGTTGTAAGCAGACGATTATTATTTCTTGGTACACCGGTGTCACACTAAGCCTCAAAGAGTTAAGGCGTTAAAATATAGGATCGTCTGTTTTTATAAATTCTTTTTAATACAAATCGTCTGCTTTACTTTAGATATCGGCTGCTTACTCTTGTCGTTAACGGGTATGATCGTCTGTTTCTATAATTTTTTTTTAATACGAATCGTCTGTTTTACATTAAATATCGCTTGATTATTCTGGTCGTTAACGCGTTAAAATATTGGATCGTCTGTTTTTATAAATTCATTTTAATACAAATCGTCTGCTTTACATTAGATATCGTCTGCTTAATCTTGTCGTTAACGGGTAGGATCGTCTGTTTTTATAAATTCTTTTTAATTCAAATCGTCTGATTTACATTAGATATCGGCTGCTTATTCTGGTCGTTAAGGCGTTAAAATTAAAAAATCACCTCAATCATAAAAATAACTCTTCCATCAAATGGGGTATACCTAGTTATTTGAAGGATGCTTAATATTTTAGGTTAGTTTTTCAAATAAGTTAGTTGGTATGATAGTTCTTTAATTTTTTTAAAACCTGACTTATTAAATTATAATATATTTAGATGTTTAAGCAAAAATTAATGCGGAATACATTTGAAAATCCGCCATATTTTCAATTAACCCACCCATATAATATCAAGGTTCCCAAAGGAAACTCAAACAAACTCTTACTTTCAATGGGATTAAATAGGAATTACTAAATTTGTCTTCTTTGTTAGGTCTTAAATGGGTTAAGTGAGGATATGTCATCAAATATTTTTTCTATGTTATTGCCCAAAACTCAAACAAATCAAGATATTCATTAACAAAATTTCTACTTTTAATATGGACGCTTTAATGTTATAATTCTCATCAAATTATATAAATGAGTTTACTGGCAATATTTGTCGAAACACAATGGCAGAGTTGCGTCCACTTGTGAATGCCCAAATCTGAAGGCTGCTGTTGCAAAAGCATTTGAAATGGTAGCGTCAACTTCGGGGTTGTAGCCAAAGTAAAAGCCCTTGGATTGTGGAATGAGCTCGATATTTCTCGCTACCTCATTCCCCAAGAGATTTGGCAAAAATTCATTATAAGTTATGTATTGGAGGAAAGAAGTTACAATCTTTTTCGTTTCCTATATGAATGAAAGGGTGTTAGTGGGATTTATAAGAATAGTAATGCAAAGATTCTACATGATATATCCGCGTACCAGTCCAATGAGGATTGATTATTCTCAGCCTTCTTGCCAAACGATTGTGTTCTCTAAGAAATAGCGTATGAAGAGTGATCAAGCCAGGTTGTTCGTTCAAACGCACATCACCTTAGAAAAAAAGATTTTTATTTCATCGTTTAACGTAATATTTTAAAACAAAATCTTTGCACTATGGCACTCTCAAGATTTTGTGAAAAATGAAAATTGCTTGAAAAGTAGAATATTAAAAAGAAAAATTCTAAAAAGGGCTTAAAAACAATTTATTAGTACTAGTAATCAAGCCGAACATTTTGTTAAATCATTGTGTAACTCATTTTTGGCTTCATATAAAAAAAGCCACAAAACTATTCTTAGATCGATTTGGTCTTTCTTTAATAACCTCGGATTACGGACATACGGTAATTTACTCTACTACAAAGTTTTAAATGATATTACAAAAAAAATGTTCTATTATGACATTTTTTGAGTGCATGTAAATTCGTATTTGTATCCAAGTCTTTTGAAATGCTTTAGGTATATTTTTGGAATAAAGATAAACCAATACAGCAAATTTTCGATTTGTTTCATTATTTTTAAATGATAATAATAGATGACGTTAAATCGACCCAATATTAAATATCTTTTAACATTAAAAAATCAAATATATTTGAAAGGCAAAAGGACAAACATCAAAACTTGAGGAAAATTCGTGCATGTAAATGAAAAATAAACCATAAGCAGATATTATAAGCAAAATTTGGAGTGTGTTTTACAAATAAACTTTAAACAGATTTAACATTTTCTTGTAGATCAAACATTTTTAGGCAAAAACCTAAAACAAAATCCTCTTTTACATGATAATGTGCCGGTTTTTTATCCTGGTTTTTTTCCTTCTAAGAATTCAACAGTTTTTACGGTTAGGTAGTGCTCTGGCGACCCTATTCTAATCTTGATAGTCAAGCTATCACTAGACATTAAGATTGTTTCCCAAATTGGGAGCGTTCGCGTTAGGATTGTATCGTTCACTCAGCTGTATTTATATATTTGTAACATACATTCTTGTATAATAATATATATAACAAGGTATAGCTATGCAGTAACAAGGGCCGGTAGGCGTTTAGTGGGATGGAAAGTCCAGGTAGACCTTGACTCAGCATTCCGGGCGGGCTACGATATCCGAAAAGATGGGTGCGAACGTCACAAACAGCTACATCAGAAATAAATCGATAGAAATCGAGAATTAACTTTATTTCGAAGTTAATTTGAGAAGTAGAAGCTCTCAGCTTCATTGTTTTTTAACAGAAAGACATAGCTAGCTAGTTTTTTTAAAGAAGATCTTTCTTCCATTTCTTCATTTTAGAAGGATATTCTTCAGCAGCCTTGTATTTAGAAAGCACACAAGTCATATCAAGGTGCTTCGAAAACATGGCAACAGTCTATCTCCTGCATGGTTCATGAGACCTAAACTGTTTCCCCATTTTATTCGCAACGGCTACACCACTTTTAAATTTCTTATACTCTAATAGAGAATCCGACTATAACTTGCATTCTCTTCTGCGCAGGCAACATATACACAAACATGAACGATTTATAGAGAGATATATTTTCAATTATTTAAAAATTAAGGAATAAGCCCTTGCATCTTCAGTTTGTATAAAAATCTATGAAAAATTTTTAAAAACTTGAAAAAACATTATGAAAAGTGAGTTTTAAAAAAATTTAAATGAAATTTCTCAAAATTAAATAACTACTATTCGTTTTAGAACAATTATTGAAAGAATTTAATTAAATGGTTGCGTTTTAAAGCAGTTTTCCAGGTTGGCATTAAATATTTGGCATTGGCATATCATTAGTATATATTAACTTAGACGTACTAATCACACTAGCATAAAATAAAAATTTTACTATGTTCAATTAGAAAAAAACTGATATTACTATCATATTACTATATGTAATAGGTATACCAGCAATCTTCACTAACATATTTTTTCAGTGAAGAATCTTGTAAAAAATATTAACGATAAAACTAATAAAGAAGAATATAGCCCCTATATTTAAGTTTTAAATTAAATTTGAAATGTTGCCAATTTGTCTATCATTACTCCTGATAAATTTATTGAGTAGATTTCTTTAAAAAAATAAAATGACCTGCTAAAAAGCAAAACATTCCAGAAACACATTCTTCTCCTTCGGGAGAGTCTTCTTCTTTTAAAGGCAGAACTTCTCTTCCTTTTGAAAGCTTGGTAGACTTTAATTCTCCTAAGAGTTGAATGTTTTGAAGATTTATTGATTAGTAAAATAAGATGCAAATAAATAATAGATTTGCATTTCGTACCATGATAAGAACTTCTGAGGTATCTTGCAAAAGTTTTGGTGGAGCCATAAATACTGGATCCATCTAAGAATGATGTGACTTGATTCATTTGTTGCCTTGGGCCTAAAAAAAGAGACGAAAAACTTATAGATCTTTTTTTGCCCATTTATCAAAAACATGAGATGACTCCGCAGACGAAGATCTACAATTATACAGATCTATTCTTTTCCATCCCCTCTTTCCGCTTCTAAATATTCTGTTTTTATAGTTCATTGAATCAAGAGACCAACTCAGGTTTCAAATTGTAGGTAGAGATTTGACTTATTTAGCGGAGGGAGAGGGGATGGGGTGGACATTTAGAAGCCAGAATGTAATTAAATTTCAAAGATTTTCTTATTTATATACATTGATTAGGTAAATTCTATTTATACTACTTATGAGTGGAAAAAAATAGGCTCAATAATTTGTGGAATGTGCAGGGATATTTATTGAGTATATTTTCAAATCATTCAGGATATTTGATGCGAAGAATTGATTTTTGTGAAATGATATGCAATTAATTTATAATTATTTCTATTATGTGTTCAATAAGTTATAGGTTAAAATTTTTATCAACATTTTTTTATCTGATTGGAATTTAGGGATAGCAACTTAGCTAAGAATATAGTAAATAGCTATTACCATAC
Source organism: Nectonema munidae (assembly GCA_030549495.1). Classification (NCBI taxonomy): domain Eukaryota; kingdom Metazoa; phylum Nematomorpha; class Nectonematoida; family Nectonematidae; genus Nectonema; species Nectonema munidae. The sequence continues at coordinate 176,327 of JAUIRK010000860.1, read as the reverse complement.
TCATTAAGAGAATACGAGATCATTTTTAGCAGGTTTTCTATTCTTTTAACTCAAACAATTTTTTAACTATTTAATTAAAGACATGGAGGAGATTAGTATAAAAAATATTTCAAATAAAAACACTTACATGCTATTAATTTAAAAATAAAATCTCATTTTATAGCATTAGATGCAGAAAATGCCTTTTAGTTACAGCTTTACCTTTTGTTCACTTTACCATTTACTCTTAGGTGTACTATTAAAATTAACAGTTATTTAATACACAAATTTATAGCGGAACTCAAATATCATATTCAATTATTTCGATTAGCTATATATTGGAAGATATTTGAAATAAAGAATTAATTATCTAATATACTTTTTAAATTCATCAATACAAAAATCTAAATAACATAATGAAAAGTAAAAAACAAGTAAAACATGTAACTTAGATCTTCTCAATTGATGTTTAAATGACAAATAATATTTTCTTATACTGCCCTAAAAAATTTCCTAAAATTTCAATGATTGCTTTCTATCATGTTTTGCAAAAAAAACCTTTAGTCGCTAACATAAAAGCCTTCAAACAGTTTCTTCTTTTTCGATTAAAGTTAATTCAAAAACATTGTGATTAAAAAGTATTTATAATATGTCGTAAATAATAATGGCTTATCTTAATCTTTGCATCACTAAAAGAAAGGAATTTTACATTCAAATATTTAAATCCGTCATCATTTTTGTTCATTTCTTTAAAAAAATTGTTTAATATTCAAAAATTTATGTCCAAAGGATGGAAGTTTCACGTGTATTTGATGCAACTAATCAGAAAAATGTAGAACTTTTGACAGATTATCCTACACACACAAAAGCACAATATTTTGGATATTCATTATGTAATCCAATCATAAGTGCAACATCTTTTAAATTTGCACAAAATTTCAAGTTATGCTCTTCATAATTCACCAATTTCAATTTTAAGTTTTCACGTGTTTCCTTCGCTTGTGGTGAGTGATGAAGATGGGTTGACCGTTTTTCCTTCCATTATTTAGCAAAAGTTATGTTTAACTGTTTTTAGATGAATCAATAAGCACCCTCCATTAAGTTATCTTAAAAAATGTAGACCTTTATTGCAGTAAATAAACGTAAGCAAAATTGATGAATAGCAATAATATATTTTCAAAATAAACGAATTACTTTAATCATTGATTTGTGATAAGTGATATTAAACATGTACAAACATTAATCTCAATTTTTGGGAAAATAAAATTTTAAAGGCTGTTTTTTGATAATAATTTGTCATAATTTTTACTTCTTAGAATATGTCTTTTTTGAGAAAAAATAAAAAAATTAATTTAATGTACTGCGAATGGGTATTGATCATAAAATTTGGTGACTCAAATCGGGTCGGAGTTGGCGAAGTTTGAGTTAATTTTGATGAAATATGGATTCCATATACAAAATAAATTAAGTATTCAAGAAGGTAAGATATACGATATATATTTCTGCCACACTTAATTTATTCCTACGAACTATCATTCACTCCACCTATACTTCAAGCTCTTCTAGAGTGTTCATTTTCTCCTAACATAATTAAAAACTAGGTTTTTTATTTTTTAAATAGTTATATTAAGTTTTACTTCTTGTTTTGGCAATGTGTTTCTTTCGCACAGTCCTTATTTATGTTTAAAATATGTAGGGTTTTAAAATTTGACTAATTTCCTGAATTTGGCTCGTTGTAAGCAGATAGTACATTTTTTTCTTGATTTTTTTCTGAGATCACAATCCATAATCAATTTAAAAATTCTTTTAAAGACAAAATCCAGGAATAGTGAAACAAATTAAATTATAGCCCTATGCGTAGCTATTTATACTCGCTGGTTAACCTTCGAAAGACCACCTGTTTGGTTGTCATATTAGGTGAATAGATTTTCACTTTATAAGATAATAGCTTCATGGAGAATCTTATTTGCTGGCAGTGAGAGGGGGCATCTTTATTTAGACTAAGATTGGCACCATTGTTAACGGTGGTGGTTTCCAAAATTTTTAAAGGTTGGCATCTAAATGGCCCATCAGTAGCGCTGTGGAGTCGGCAATATTTTCCCTTTTTTGACGAATCCGATTCCAACTCCGCATTTTGTAATCTTATAAATTTAAAAACAAGAAATGGAGATAGATTACATGTAGATGTCACGAGACATGATCAAACAAACATTAGGCCATTAATTTTAAGGCTTGCTGCTCAAGTACAACTGCAGATATCGCACTAATTGAGCTAAATACACTTCTAAACCTCCCAATGTAATATGGTTAAAGGTTTCTTCCTTTTTCTTTCACAGAAAATAACATTATTAATCACCCTGTTTATATCAGGGGGTTCTGAGCCTTTTAGAATCTCGGCAAGGGGTCGTTCGTGCGTAAACGTTAAAAGTTAAAACTGTACCATATTTCAAGATTGTTAATACTAATTTTAGATGGCCATTGAAATAAGTTCTGAATCTTACACACTTATGCTCTATGTTGCAACGCAAATGTTTGATCTTTTTTCAACATAGTTTATTAAAATGTTTTATTGGTTTCTATCGGTTTAGTGTCTTTCTTGCATTGTCTTCAGAAAGATTTTAAAATTATTGTCTATAACCTTTTTATCTAAACCAAAACCATCGCATTCAAAAACTAAATTTATTCTTATTTGGTTTAAAAAACTTTCCTCAAAACTTTTTATGCATAAACTGAGCATTGTTTCCTTGCAAGGTATTTCGGTAATAAAAAAAGTTCATTTTTCAGTTTTATTCAATTTTTTGGCCGTTTTCTTCGAGTTGCAAAAACACAACATTGGACAAAAGTAATAAAGATATTTTATGTTGCCTTTTTGCAACTTTGGGCGCTAAAGACAGATTTTTAAATTCAGAGTGGAATCGCAATAATTATTACGACTTAGACTACTTCTCAAAACATGCGACTCCACCGACTCCGACTTTAACTCAACTACCCTAACCCATCCGACAGCTTTCCCTTGATGAAATACATTCAATAAACTTTTTCTTGTAAAAACGTGCTTGTTCTTTGAAGACATTATCAGTACTATCTTGGGAGCCTCTTTGTCCTTGATCCCCGATGAAGGTGAAGCGATGATGACCCTGGAATCACAGAAATATTGTCCGTTATCATTGGTCAGTGACGAGCGTGATTTTCTAGAAACGAGATTTTGTCACATCGGTGATGAAGATGACTGGATAGTCGCTGTCTTTGACGAATCCTCAAGTATGGTAGAGAGGCATGACAAAATTAGGTCGTGTCTCTGGCCTACCTTTTAACATCGAGACTGACCGGTTTACTTTTTTTTAATGCATTACAGTTTGACTATCACTAATCCAGCATCATTACAACTTGAAGGGTGGCGGAGTAGCCATTTTGCAGGATTAATTTTAAATAAATATTATTTGGTTGCAATTTATTTAAAATTTTTAGATTTAACTTTTCTCAAACACTTTTTCATATTTTTTCTTTTAAATAAAACATATTTTATTTTAAAAACAAAATATTTAATTTTAAACTTGAATGTTTATAGATCTAAAAATGCATTTTTAATGGCTTAATAATGAAATCTGATGACGCATATACTTGGAATTGGGTTAGGTATCCCTATAGTAGAACTGAGTTTTACAGGAAAAAAGTGCAGAACTACAACAATTTGGAAGATCTTTTATAAATAAATTAAAAATAAGAGGGGCAAGGATCGAGCCTTGCGGCACACCCGTTTTGACTGCTAGCAAAGATGAAACGGTATCATTAATTCTAACAGCTTGATGTCTGTTGGATAAGTAAGAGGTCATTAAACTCAATGGAAGTTCAGAAAAGCCGTAGAGTTTCAACTTTTCAATGATTAAGGAGTGATCGAGCGTGTCAAATGCCGTTGACAAATCGAAAATAAAAAAAAGCATTGTTTCTTTTTTGCTTTCAAGAGCATCAATAATGGTGTCAATGTAGTAAGAGTGAAATAGTTCTGTAGAGTAGCCAGGGGGGAATCCGAACTGTAAAGGGTAGAAAAGTAAATTTTGGGTGAAAAAACGCAACATTTAATAATTCTTTTTGAGCTTTTTAATCAAAGATTTTTTTAAAAATTTTTTTTTAAATTAAATTTTTTTTTAAACATTTTTTTTTAAAAAATTTTTTCCTTTAAAATTTTTTTTTTTTTTTTTTTTTTTTTGAATGGTTTCCCAAAAAAAGTTTCAAAGGAATACTATGAAAAAATCCAGCAATTTCTGCAAAGCAAAGCAGACATGCGTGTAAAATTAAACTATTGGCTTCACAAGAATTTTATATCTTTTTATATCATTAAAACACTTTTTTCGCTTGTTAGTAGACTTTTCATGTTACTTTATTGTTTTACGGTTGAATTCCAGAAATAAATTCTTTTAAATTAAATTAAAAAATATAAAAAAAGTTTGCACCCTTGAAATAATTTCAAGGATGTGCGGCACTGATATACCACACACAACATATATATGAATTGAGTCAGAATTTAAAGAAATTATGTCCTAGAAGTCTAGAAAGTATAATTGTTAAAATCATAGAATTGTTAAAATTTCGAAAACATACAAAACTTAGCATACCGATTGTGCAAGCATCATTCAAGGAAGGCAAGGATCTGGTGAAGTTCATACACTTTTTCGAAAATTTTGAAAAAAATTTGTCGCTTGAATCAATCTTGATTGGCAAACACTCAGGATGTTTCATCGCACTTTCACAACATTTTCCCGGTTCTACTGTTGAAATAAATGTTGATACTGCATTTTAGTTGAGAAAAATCTTTTTAACCCATTAAGTTCCAATTTAAAGTCGTTTTTAGGTCAAAGTTTTTTAAAGTCGAGTTTGTTTCATTTTATTGATTACATTACAATTATAATTGAGCACGATTATTCGAGGACCACAATTTTAAAGACTAATCGTTTGCATTCTTTTCAATTGAATTTTCTTTATATTAAGTCCATTAAGTCCCAATGCTCCCATTTGGGAACATAAGTAATTTCATCTTCGTCTGCTTTTTTCAATGACTTTGAATATAAATAGTCTGCGTTTTTTAGATATCGTCTAATTTCTATGGTACTTAATGGGTTAAACCCATTTGATTTTTGAATGACGATTTCTTCATTTCTTCAATATATATATATATATATATATATATATATATATATTACAGTTCCGTATTCAAGGGTCAGGGTCCTCGACTAAAACGGACCTTTTGAACGTCTGTTTTAGGCTGTAGAACCTTATTAGTATTAGTTTATTAGTATTAGGGCTAGGAGCATTGTGCGATGCCATCATCGTCCTTCTTAAAATAAACTATAGAGCTTTTATAATATTTTGCTTTGCCGTTTATTTGAAATCGTTTTTTGTATATATTAGAAATTCAATGCAATAATCGATTACCTTTTAAAAATTCAACTTCACTAATAATAACCACGTAGTTATAATGATTGTTTTCTAATAATTTTCTGAATATGCCCCCTATATGTCAAATTATTTAACTCACTCTTTGAGGATTAGTGTGACACCTGTTTAAAATATAAAAAAATGGCTTGGAAAAGAAAGCGGAAGATTAGTCTTCATAATTCTGGTCCTCATAGGGTTAAACAGCGTAATTTTTAAGATTTTTTGTCTACATTCTTTTTGAATTCAATTTTATACATTTAAAACAGACGATTTTCATTTTTTCAGAGAAGGGTGTCTGACTATGTTAATATATAGGGTGTCCCAAAAAATGTATAAATGTATTTTATTTCAAAAATGTAAAAACATTTAAAGTATTATTTTATTAATTTTTTCACTGATTGCTCTCAAACTCACTCCCATTTTGATCCAGACACTGCTTACAACGCCAAGCGATGGAATCACATACATCATGAAACATTCCTTCAGGTATTTGAGCGCATTCATGTTCAATGGCTTCTCTCAATTCAGTGACTGTTGCAGGTTTTGTAGCGTAGACTTTATCTTTTAGGTATCCCCATAAGAAAAAATGTAGTGGTGTGAGGTCGGGTGAACGGGGAGGATATTCAACAAAACTCCTCCGTCCAATCCACGTGTTTGGTAAGAGTTCATCAAGGAAGGACCTAATATCACGATGGTAATGTGGAGGTGCCCTATCTTGCTGAAAATAAAAGTCTTTATCTTCAAAATTTTCTCTAATGCTTGGCAAAACAGATTGTTGCAACAAATTCGAGTAAATGAGACCGCTTACAGTAGTGTTAAAAAAGAACCTTCCAATTAATCCTCTTAATGATAAACCGCACCAGACTGTAACTCCCGGTAAAGTGACATGACGATCGACAAAACACGTGGATTTTCAGTTTAATTTACGGTTAATGGAATCATTTAATTTGAAAGTAGCCTCGTCACTCCACACAATCTTTATGGAAAAATCAGCATTTCTTACACATTGTTCTAAATACCATTCGCTATACTGTACTCTTCGGTCTGAATCATCGTCATTAAGAGCATGAACATCCAATGATAACGTTGCATAATGCGATGGACCATTATAATTTTAAAATTCTAAACCTCACGACAAGCTTGTCGTACAGACTTTCTCGGACTTGCCTGAAAATTTTACAGTACTCTTTCTTCTTGTTTAGGGCTTGTTGATGTTCTAGGTCTTCCGGAACGCGGCTTGTGAATGTTTTGAACAGTTATATCAGTTTAAAACTTATCTTTAATTAGAGTGATGATAACTCACGTTAGAGGTTCTCTTTGAAATTTCCTCTTAAATTGTCTTTGCACTTCATTTGCATTTTCACACTTCAATTCCAGTAGCATTTTAGAATAAATTTTCTTTCTTCAAAGTTTAGTCTGGTTGTCATTCTTGTGCTCAAAGGTTGAATTTGCAAAAAAAACAAAACACCTTAACAGTTATTCTAAATGTGTAAAAATAATAAATATGTAAAAATAAATGATAGAATACTTCAATGTGAAAAATAATAAAATGATACTTTAAATGCTTCTACATTTTTGAAATAAAAATATTTATACATTTTTTGGGACACCCAATTGGCTTAAATTTATACTAATTTTTTAAAACTCAAGGGAATTCATTTAAAAAAGAAATTTTTTAAATATTCAGACATAACTTTAAAATTTTAAGATTATATACACTTTTAGCTCAGTACTTAAAATGAAAAAGGAAGGACTTGAAGTAAAATAGGGATAGTGAAAACAAACTTGATATATATAACAAATATGTGTTAGCGAAAGGTGTAGAATGAACTAAGCTGAGCATAATTAAAGGGCATGAGTGTAGGTTTTGATGTTCAACCTCTCATTAGGATTCGATTAAACCTCATGCTTATACCGCAGACCAAAAAATGCTAAACATTAAATAAAATGAAAACATAGAATAAAGGTGCTATAAATATTTTAATTTGTCGGAAAAGTCTAGTTTATCCTAAAGTGAGAACTCTATTAATTAATCACTTTCAGTTAATGTAATCAATGCGCATAAATATTTTAAGCTTTAAAGTATAGAGTATATTTTTTGATCTTCGAAGAGTATCACGTGATATAAAATATAATTATCACCCCCCCCCCCCCTCCCCAAATTGGGTACACCTTGTTTAAATTCATAGTTACATTACTGCTTTTTATCCACTATGGCTCAAATTTAGATTTACTATTATATCAAAAACAAGGAAAGTAATAACAAAAATCCAGTCAGAGGCGAAACAAGACATTTAAATAGTTGAAATAAAGTTATAGAGCTGGGAGAATTAAAATTTGTGGAAGGGGGAAAAAATTTCCTTAAAACGTTACGCCCATGATATATGATAATTTTACTTCCTTTCCTTTGTTGTGCCATATGTATTTCTTTTTGGACAAAAATATTAACCTATCTTTTTCAGAATTTGCTAAAATTTAAAGAATAACCTAAAAGCATAAATTGATCAATAATAATTAGGACAAAATGTTATGCAATAAGAATTATACAAAAAGACAACTAATAAAACACAAAGTTTACTAAATGCCACGTGTAAATCTAGAGAAAGAACGATAGTTTGAAGCGCATATTAAAGCATATTCTGTGATATTTTCATTTATCTAATTTTATAACTATTGCGCATATTAGCTAGACTCGCTGTGGTTCTTAACCTTTAGGATATGTTTACCCCTAAATATTATGAAAAAATTTTTATGACCCCTATAAAATTCTTTTTGATTCAGCCGTTTAAAGTTAAAAATAAGAAAATTTACACGTTATATTTTATAATAATACAAGCACTTGTTAAAAGAAAGTTTAATTGAAAAAATTCATTTAAATTAATATAATCTAACAAATTCAGTATAATTTAATTCGAAGGCTGGTATTGTTTGTCAGACAAAAGTTTTTCAAAACATGGTGTAATGCTCGACAGACAGCATCTCGTGTCCGAATCAATTGCAAGCTTATTACGTGCACTTGTTTTTAAAGACATCATTGCACAAAATCCAGTCTCGCAACAATAAGTTGAAGGTGACTGTAACAAAAAAATCATAGCACGTTTGGAAAGAATAGGATAAATGGTTTTTAATTTGGCCCAGAATGATGTAAGTGCTTGCTCGGAAAAATCGAGTTTTAATTGACTGTTTTCTCTTATTTGTAGAAACTCCACTTTGGCAGCAACATCAGAGTCATCATTGTTACTTTCGCTAACTGAAAAAGTTGTGGTGATCCAAATGTCATTAGAACGGTTATTTCTTCGGAAAATAGTTTTCAATTGCTTGATTGCAAAACATGTGTGGGATTTAAAATGATGTTTGATTTTAAGGGCAAAATTATTAATTGTTTGCATCATACAATCAGGATTAATGAATACATTAAATAGAAATAGTTTTGCAACTGATGGAAAGACGTTTATTAGGATACACTTTTTGATACCAAAAGTTTTCATGACCCCTGCAAAAACTTCAAAAGATCCCCAAAGGGGTCACGACCCCCATGTTAAGAACCACTGAGCTAGAGAATCTCATCTTGCAAAATGGACTCCGTAGCCCGTTAAAACTGTATACTACTAAGCCAATTGCCTATTTTGACTGATAGAAAATTGTAACCCGTACATTAAACAAAAATTCTTATTATCCAAAATTTAAATATTAAAAGCTAAAATAATGTTTTCTAAGTTGAAATAAAAAATAAACTCATTTTCAGCTTATCTCATTTGATTTGATGAAATTTTAAAAAAAAAACCGTTCTCCGAAATGACTCAATGTGCTCTATACGCTTTACTCTATATTGCAGTGATTCCTAACCTTTTTTATCCCAGCACCCCTTACACCCAAATATTTATCATTCGACCCCCTCACGATAAAACTTAAATTCTATTAAAGTTACGAAGAAACTTACATTCATTATTGCCAGTTAAACTTCTTTTAAAACAGTAGATAAAATGTGGAGAAAATTCAATAGTATTGCCAAATTTTAATTTTTTGATCAAAGCTATCTCTATAATTACTAAAAAAAGACTTCGTTCTTACATTTTTAATTTATAACTAGAAATTGTAAGTTCTCTTGTATTTGATCATCATCAGTAAGCGTACACTGTGTGGAAGACCGTTTTCGGTTATGGAAGCCTCATCAGTTCCATTTTGGTGTTCAAATTATGAGGTTTGAACTGACGTCCAGTGGCTGTGCGTGAGCATCAACTAACTAGCCGTCAACACTTAGCTTTGATGATCATTATCTACTTATGTATTGAATGTACCGTTACGGTCTCAAATCAATGTAGTAGTAGTAGGTACAATAATTTAGTTGATAAAGAAAAAAAGGCGATTTTTAAAAATATAGAAATTAATCCTTCGGCCTATAATGATTACACGTAATGATTAAAAGTAATGAGGAGTGTGTATGTATTCAAAAAAATTAAAATTAAAACGTTTAAAATAACCTCCCTATACTTTCTATTAAACGTAATTCTCTCATTTAAAAAACCGTGCCTAATCTTTTCTTTTTGGGATAAATCAATTTTTTGACAGTTTTGATTGATTTTTATAAAAAAAATGAATATCACCACTGAATTACGCATGCTTAAAAATGGGTATATATGTGTAAAAAACTTTATATTATTACTTAGATAAAAAGTTTCTTTTTAAGATGAGCTGTCATATATAAATCAATGCTTTGATAACTTTAATTGATTTTTATAAAAAAAATGAATATCACCGCTGAATTCAGCATGCTTGAAAATGGGTGTATATGTGTAAAAAACATTATATAATTATTTAGATTAAAAGTTTCTTTTTTGAGATGAGCTGTCATATGTAAATCACTTTTTTGACAGGTTTGAATGATTTTCATAAAAAATGAATATCATTACTGAATTCAGCATATTTGAAAATGGGTATACACGTGTAAAAAACTTTTCATACTTATTTAGATAAAAAGTTCCTTTTTGAGATGAGCTGTCACCTTTAAATCAATTTTTTGACAGGTTTGATTGATTTTCATAAAAAATGAATATCACCAATGAATTCAAAATATTTGAAAATGGGTATACATGTGTAAAAAACTTTATATACTTATTTAGATAAAAAGTTGCTTTTTGAGATGAGCTGTCACATTTAGATCAATTTTTTGACAGGTTTGATTGATTTTCATAAAAAATGAATATCACCACTGAATTCAGCATATTTGAAAATGGGTATACATGTGTAAAAAACTTTGTATACTTATTTAGATAAAAAGTTCCTTTTTGAGATGAGCTGTCACATTTAGATCAATTTTTTGACAGGTTTGATTCATTTTCATAAAAAATGAATATCACCACTGAATTCAGCATATTTGAAAATGGGTATACATGCGTAAAAAACTTTATATAATTATTTAAATAAAAAGTTCCTTTTTGAGATGAGCTGTCAAATATAAATCAATTTTTTGACAGGTTTGATTGATTTTGATAAAAAATGGACATCACCGCTGATTTCAGCATAGTTGAAATATATATGTAACATTAAATATATTTATAAAAACTTATTAATATCTGAGAAAAATAGGGGGGGGGGGCACTTTACACCCCCCCCCCCCCCCCCCAGCACTTGAGCGGACAAATTTTGCCCAGCACTAATAGGGTTAAAACCTAAAAACGGCCTCCTGAACTGCATATCTATCTATCCATCTATACATCCATATAAATTAGTTTACAAGAATAAATATTTCAAACAATTGAATAACAGCCCGGTGATTAGATACATATTCAATCAAACTGTTGAAATTAGGTTAGAGAATTAGAAATTCTTAAGTTTTTTTATTATCATGTTTTCTTCATATCCTAGTGCTATATTCTGGTGTAAATTTTGTGTGTATCTGGTCTTATATGAAAAAGTTTCCAATATAATACTTTATTAAAGTTGAAATTAAATGTAGGCTGTTCCATTTGTTCAATGATGAATAATATGTACAAAAGAGAGTTTTTATTTGGAACAAAAATATTTAATGCAAATTATTTCCTAGTTAGTTTCAATTAGTTTCTGTAATTAGTTTCCTTAATTAAAGTTAGTTTGATAAAGCTTCTTTGAAGAAGCGAAATATATAATTTGCATTAAAAATTTTTGTTCAAAATAAAAATTCCTTTTGTTCTTCATAATACTTTAAGTAATAAAAAAAAAATTTTAAATAAAATAATCAACATTTTTATTATTAAAATTGAAAACTTTTTGACAAGAGGAGAGGGATATAACACAAAACATGACTTTTAAATATTTATATTTATATTTAGCCCTGTCGCCAGACTCTAAGTACCGGGGGTGTCAAAAACTGATAGTTTATATGGAATAATCACTTTTAACGAATAAATTACTTTAGTAAGTATTGGATTCAAATATTAAGAGTTAGAAGAGATACTTTCCGTGAGAGGCGTGAAAGATAAATCATGACTCAAAAATTGTCCCCATAACATCAACATCGTGGTTGTGATTTTGCTGGATTTACAAGAAGAAGCATGAACTCCTTGGCTTATATATCTTGCAGAAGGTAATTCTTCACCAATGACGGATTTTCTCACACTCTCTATGCCTATAATTTCAAGGTGATCATATCAAATAAAGTTAAGAATGACTGGTGCATTTATTATCATCAGACATCATCACCAATAAATTGCATCACTCGATTTTTCATCATCATTACATTTTATTATCTCAAATTTTTGCATCATAATTTTATTAGAATCCATGGCGTATGCAAATATACTAACAAGAAAAGTATGAAAATTTAGTAAAAAATTAAATTGAAGTAATTAATATTGCGATTTTTTCGATAAAAGGCATTCTCTGTCTTTTTTAAAGTAATGCGGCATTTTTAAGGTTTCTACTTATTATGCACCTTTTTTTTATAAATTTTTTCATATGTTCTTTATATTTTGGAGATTTCCATGTTGCACAAAATGCCACAAAATTCATCTACATCCATTGCTAAATTTCAAGAGTTTACAAAAGACGTTGATATTTCGTTTCGCCTAATCTGCATTTGCACTGTATATATAACAGTCTTTGGGCTCTGGGAAAATGATTTGGGCCTTATTTCTTTTCATCAGACTTACCTTTCATCAGAAAACAAATATCTCACTAATATACTTATATTTGAATACATTTTTAACATTGATTACAAAAAATTAAACTATTGTGATTGTTCTATTTTTATATATTGTATGCTTTTATCCATAAATAAAAAAATTTGGGCCTTAAAGTTAATTTTAATAAAATTTTGGATCCGTATGTAAAAAAGGTTGAAGAACTGTGGTATATAACAACAGAAGAGGTTTTGATATTGCATATATAAATTGAAAGAAACATGTAGCAGGAATTGGTAAGAATAAAAGTCCATAAACTCACATATCAATGCTTTCATATCAATCAACATCAAAAGCTGACTTTTTGGACAAAGATACTTTAGCTAACATCATCTTTTTTGAATTTTAAATAATATAAGACATTTGAATTTTTTTCTTAAAACAAGTTCTTTTTATAGTTAAAGTTAGGCAAAGTAAATTCAAAATCAGTGTTAAAGCAATATGCATTAGTTCTGTAAGATGTTTTGCTTTAATTTTTCCTTACTACAATATATATCAATTATGTGATGAAAATGCTTGAGTAAAGTTTAAATTGCGTTTTCATTTTAGTAATAGCGCCAAAATTGTAATGAATGAGATTACAAAGATATGCCTCACTTCATTGAAGCAAGAGCACAATCACTTTTGCAATATTCATTTTACCATTGTGTAAATGAGCATAAAATTGTCATTTGTTAATCCTTTGTGACCTAAAAAATCAGACGATATTTATTAAAAAGCCGAAGATTCATATACAAAACTATTTAAAAAAGCAGACGAAGGTAAATTGTTTATGTATCCTATATGATACACTGGTCACGAAAGGGTTAATATTGATTGAAAATGGCTAGGGTATTAAAATTTTTGAAATGCTAAATCAAATTTCCCATTGTTAATAAATTTTTTGATAAATCTTAACATACCATCGCTGTATATCGGAGATAGAAGACGTTTAAAAGGCGAAAAAGGTGTGCCTAGCCACTTTTTGTATGGATTATTGCAAGCGCCAGTGATGTATCTGAAGTTTCTAAAGACATTGCACTCGCTAGAAGCTTCTTCTTTGACAGCTTGGCAGTGCCTTTCAAAAATCGTAGAGGAGACATTGATTCTTTCAAATGCGACTTTGATGTTTGCCCTTCTATATAAAAAGAAACGTGCTGAATGAAAAGACAAGAGCTCATTTTCAATAATTTTTTTAGATGTTGATATCTGATCCAAGGTAAGAATAATTTAACATATTGTTTTTCTGAAATTTTTTTATATAAACCCCTTATTTTTATACGATTAGCTTTGAAAGAGTTCATGTTGTTTCCTAGCTAAGACATTTCGTAACCAGTTTGAACGTTTTGTATCCAAGATTAATAAAATGGGTACCAAATGTCGAAATTTTTTATGAAATGTAATGGATCAAAACATCGTGAACGACTGAAAGATTTTGAAATTAGGATATTTTAATTTTTTATAATCAATTTTAAAATATGATTTAAATGCATAAATAGTTTATATTATATAGCTTTTGAAAGTCACAGTGATTAAAATCGTGTCTATCTCCTTATCACTATACTGTTTTGCAACACAAAATTGAAGAAATTAATTATATGTATCAGTGGCGGATCCAAAAATTTCTTATAGGGAGATGGGGCGAAATCTATTTAATTTTTTTGCAATTTTGCTAAAAGTCTTCAGAGAATACGAAAGCTGTATTATGTCTTTTAGAATCACTAATTACCTATGTTATCATATTTTTAATATTATTTTGCCATGAATAAATTGCAAAAATTTATTTTTTATACATCTAAGGGTATACATTAGTACGGGTAATTTTCGAAGCCATTTTTCATAGGCTTCGATAATACTGATATATATTATAATATACATTATGTATTATATGTTTTTTTATTCATTATTTAGTTTTTGAATATGTTATATTCAAATGATTGAAATGCACTATAAACATCATATTTGTTTGAGTAAAATAATCTAGGAATGTTGGATTGTCCCTTGCAACCTTGAAAAATTTGTTGCCATATGATGCACAAACTACACTGAATGATTTTGTTTAGCTCTTTCATGTGAAGAATTTCTAAAAGCTTAATTTTCTTATTAGCAAGTAAAGTCATCCCTCGTTATTCGCGGGGGTTACGTTCTCAAAAACACCGCGAATGGCTAAAACCACGAATACTATTTTTTGAGACCATTGATGAATCTACGGGGTATCACCGCCAAATCTCGCACTAGCGTGCCTTCACTCTACCTCTACTCACAGTTGAAATTTAAAATAAACATAACAAGAAATACTATTTCTAGAAATACTATATTTGTACTTGAAAAATAATTATAAAATAACATTTATTAACCTAAAATAATAAAAAAAAAATTTTAAGTTAAAAAAATTTTTTTTTAAACAACGAATCTTTAAATGTTTAATTGAACATATCATGTAAAAGATTTTATGAAAAAATAGCATGAATATAGAAATACAATAACACGATAAATGAAAGAGTAGATATCTTTTATCACTCTTCTAAGTCATCATCAATTGAAGACGACCTCGAGATGTCAGCGGCTTCTTTTGATGCTAAAAATCCAAACGTTGAAGGTTTTGGCTTAGGAAGAAGTGACACTGGTTCTGTATAGACTGCACCGCACGCCTAGACGTCTCCTTTATAAACATTGCGATTGGAAGTTGTGAGCGTTCTCTTTTCATTTCTTTCATAATCTCGATATTAGGAGATATGCCTTCTTCAAATTTGTTTTTAGCAAAAAATGTTCTTTCTAGAAAGGGATCATATTGGGAAATCAATGATTCAAGATGTTTCCAAGGTCTCTGAATTTATTCCAATTTCTCTAAAGTCTATGTCTCTAGAATTGACACCAATTCTGTCTGATCTCCTTCCTTTTCCACTTCCTCATCGTAAAAATCATTAAACTCTTCATTAGTGAATTCTTCTCCTTTTTCTCCCAGCAACTCTTCGCGAATTTCTTCTTTCTTCATGCCATCAAATCCTTCTCATCTGACACGTCTTTCCCTAAATTTAATCTTAAAAACAAGGTTATAGTTTTGGCACCATGATCAGAGATCTTTGCCTTCTTTCTTTTAATAAACTTTGCCTTAAACACGGCGATTACTCATTGATCTATAGGCTGGAGTAAGGAAGTAGTGTTTGAAGGAAGAAATTTAACCTGGCTTTTGGGATGCGCAAACTTCAAAGACTATGGATGCCGAGGATGATTATCAACCAGTGACAGCACTTTAAACTCCAGCCCCTTCCGTTGCAAATATTTTTCCACTTCCGATAGAAAACAGTCATAAGTATCGATGTCATCCAAGCCTTGTTGTTAGATCGATAAAATAACGGTAACGTATTCATGTCCTTGCCTTTAAAATAACGTGGGCGTTTTGCTTTGTGCAGGAGCACTGATTTGATCATATGGTCAGCAGCGTTACCACATGGAAGCGAAGAAACCATCCTTTACTTGCTTTAAATGTGGAATCTTCTGCATTTTGGCTGTAATATTCATACAGTTTGGCTGCCTTTTTTCTGATTGCTTGGGTGTCCACAGGAATGAATCTTCTGTTCAAATCCTCAATCCAAATATTTAATGCCTTTTCCATTTTGATAATAGAAAGATCTTTTACATGCCGAGTCACTTTTGCAGTTGCTGGAAGACAGGCAGCCATGGAATTTCTTATTAAATTTTCAGACTTTTTAATTGATCTTATTGTGGACTCATTTACTTTAAATTCACGTACGCAAGCTGCGTAACTTGTGCCACTTCGAAGCTTGTCCAGTATATCTACTTTTTCCTTGAGGGTCATCACCTTCTTCCTTCTCTTTGTCACTTTTTGCTTGACGACTTTATTCTTCTTGGATGATATAGATTTTAATACAGGAGTCATAAACAGGGGCTAAAGTAAGACAAATATAAAAAAAAATGAGTGTTTGCAAGTATAGAGAGCTACCGAGTTGTTCACACCCTAAATGCTACGATGCGTATGGACTACGTGCGGTTGGCGGGTAGTGCGTAAATTACTTTTCAAGAGATTAACAAATTTTCCATACAATTTCAATTTTTCCTTCCAAAATAAAATCCGCGAATAGTCAAACCCGCAGATAAAAAAACTGCGAATAACAAGGGATGCCTGTATTATTTGTTGCAGCTTGATTTACTTCTGACTGCTATGATAACTCATCATAACACCCTAAACTTCTTTGTTTTTCTCAAAGAGATCATTCTTTATGTTACTTAACTGTTTCTCGCAAAAGGTCATCATGTCATTTAATAAATGTATTAATTTTGTAAGTTGAATCAAAAATTAAGATATATAGATATGTGTTGCATTTTTATAATGCCAATATTTATTCTCATAAAAAATGGAACAAAATTAGATTAATTTTTTCCATTCAAACTTTTGAAATCTTAACTACGCTCTTATTTTTTTTATAACGAAAAACGAAAAAGAAAAGCATTTTTTCTTTTACAATTTTAGATAGCACAAAACAGCAGATAACATTACACGTGAATGATTATCATAGACCACCATCAGAATATGTGAATCAAAGTAATATTTTATGTTAAAGGATAAGAAGACATTTATTTCCGAATTTTTTTCTAGGATGCGCTGGAAGTATAAGAAATCAGTCAAAGTGGCATGCATTTACTCGATAACGCTGGGTTTAAATGTAATTTTACATATTACTATTTTAAAAGGTATTCACAACGGGTATATTATTTATTTTCGCGTCCTAAATCTCGGTACAAATTTGTAAAATTATATTTATTTATTTCAGATTTTATTTAACCTTCTTCATATCATTTCTATATATTATTCTTTTTAATATATTTCTTTTCAAGCGTATAGAATTGAATTTTTCCTCCTTGCGCCGTTCCTGATTAAGCCCAGTGGTGGCATTCAGCCGGTTCGCACCGGTTCGTGAGAATCTGTTCTTAGAATTTAATGACCTCCACTAACTGGTTGTTAACAATCGTTCTATCCTTGAGGTAATAATAGAAAATATGAATAAAAGGTTAATGGTCATTTAACATCAAAGAACAATAATAAACAGAATGACAATAAGTTACTTGAACTGCTGAACTTGTTTGAGCCAGTTACTGGGAACATTTAGGAAGTTGTTAAATCTGGAGATCTCCAGAAGACATTTATTAAAATTTTCACCACGACATCCTTATTAAGGATTTTCGTGACTGCGTGGAAAGTATCCTACAAAATGTCAACAATCCTGTGATTCCACAAAGTGTACAAAAGGGCTAGACATATTGTTAGTGCTATTGCTGTCGTCAGATCTGCAGATGCAGAAATAGGCTTTTCAAGAATGAATATAATATATTCAGATAAAAGAAACCTTCTGTCAGAGACCAATGACAATTAATCTCATTGGTCTCCCATTAGATTCATGGGATGCCACTTCTTCGTTAAAAACATGGCTTAGGAAAAATCATAGTGCTGATGATAACGGAATGAAACAAAAAAAGCTATATCTGCACATCTTTAAACTGAAAATCACGAATGTCAATAAATGTTTTATATTTTTGTAATTATTTTTCTTTGCCAAAATGATAATATATATTATATAATATATATAATATAATATATCTGAAGAAGGTCATAGTGACCGAAATATTATAGCTGGTATTTTGTTAAATAAAAGATTTACTCAACGTTTTCAATTTATTTTCTTTACAACTTTTATTTATTTATGAAGTTTCAGCGCCATTTTATCTACATTTATAAAATATTTATTTTTTTCTTAGAAAAGTTTTACTTCTGAAATCAGTTTTTGCATTTAGAGGTTTTAAAATATCCGTTAGTGTCAATCAAATTTGCAGTTTACGTCGGATATTATATCCAAAAATATTCTCTCTAATTTTAATTGAAATATAGGTTTTATCCAATTCAACCATGATAGTTTTATTTTTGAAATCAGTTTTTGCATTTAGATATTTTAAATGTCTGAAAGTGTCAATCAAATGTTCGATTTACGTCTAATGTCTACAGAAATACTTTTGAAATTTAAATAAAATATCTGTTTTTATACCAAATAGAAGATTTTGATTTCATTTTTGGACATTTATAGTTATAAAATATATGAAAGCTTCAAACAGATTTGCGGTTTACTTCTAGATACTGTCTTCAAAAAATAAAATAACTCTTTCAAATAAAATATCTGTTTTTATACCAAATCGACTATGCTTATTTTATTTCTATACTCCATTTTGGATAATACGGTTAAAAAATATCTGGAAGTGGCAATTGAA